>SRHC01002000.1:215878-402601 GCA_004794325.1 Pomacea maculata
GGACAAAAGGCGAGAGGAGGGAGATTGGAGGCTTAATTGTTGAGAGGGGGATTGTGTTGTGAGTTTTGGAAGTGAGAAGTCACTGCATTGACGAGACAGTGTACTTGAATAGGGAGAAGAGATTTGGAGTTTGATCGCCCTCACCACTCGGTTACACAATCTAAGCTAATTTCACTAATACCGGTATAAGAAACTTTTAAAAGAGGACCACCTTCGCGACCCCCTTGTAGGCACGTCGCGACCCCCTGGGGGGTCGCGCCCCACAGGTTGAGAACCGCTGCAGTATGCAAATAACAAAAATAGACTATCAGTATTATCTTTCATCCTCTAAAGCTTGGGTGATCTGAGATTTAAAAAAGTTAAAAATAGGCTTAATGTTTGAAATCTTAATAATTAAAAAAGCATCACGTGCTTTACGCGCGAGCGTTTGTGTGTTTGCGCGCGCGCGCGCGTGGCAGTGTGAGAATATCAGAAAACCGAGGACTTAGTCCAAATAAGATTATGAACATTCTGTGTCATCAACAGCTCCATAGATGACTACATAGAAATAACTTGTGGCCTCCTACTTCTCTACAAACAAGTCCACGACAAAATGGAAATGTTCTCCTGCAGCCTACATCGTAGACTACAGCATGGTAAGGCACAGTCTGCAAAAGTCCATTTCATAGTTGTCATGGAAACAAATTTGACTTCTTTTCTATCCAACTCGACATCCATTTGTAGTTATTTCCTCACCAGACTATGCTTTTCACCAGCCTCGCCCACTTTGCATAGTCCATTCGAATTAGACCGTCTGGGATACTATGCATTATCCATTTTTTTTTTCGTTTTTCTGTTTAGTGCTTAGTGCTTGTCTAATTTTAGTGTCTGCCAAATTGTTTGCAGTCATTTCGTGAAGATAGCGGTCTCTGAGCACCTTTTCTTCTGCCCGACTAGCCCGGATGTCCTTTCATACACTTGGTCTGAAAGACGGTGGATGTAAATGTTTGCTGTCTGTACGTGGGTGGGGTTCTCATCCTTTGGTGACTGATGGAATGGTCTGGTTGCTGGCTGAGTCGTACTCATTTTACACGTTACTTCTATTGAAAGTTTGGGTTAGAAAGCCTTCTCCGTTCAGATATACTTGACTTATGGTGATAAAATAAATTTTAAATTGAATAAATTCATGAAACTTGACAAAACTGGAGTTCTTAAACTTTTAAATATGCGTCAATCTAGAAATGAAACAGAGTGTGATCATACTTGTAAATAATAGTATTAATATTATTAATAATTCAGAGGTTATAATGTCAGCAGAATATCAGGCACTTTGGACATCAACACGGTCGACATGCCACTCAAAAAAAAATCAAAGTTCAAGTATCAGATTGCATTTTTACAGAGAATGGCAAGACAGAGAAATAGGAACCGAATGTAAGAAGGAAACAATGTTGTTTACCAGTTATTTCCAGGCCTTAAACACATTATCCCCGTAAAGACTAAAGAACAGCTAATTAGAGTAGTGTTCACATCTTACCTAACATATCACTATCAGACCTGGCCATTGACCAATGAAAGGCAAATAACAAAACGAGAACTGAAATGATCAAACATGACACAACTTGAATGGTGGCGGGGAGAGAGGGGTGAGGGGCACGACAATGTACTCGAATATTCCGCAACAGAGAGTCACGTGGTTTGACCACTTCACCAGGTTGCCAGCTGACCAGACTTCACTTGAAGATGCTCTGACACCCGAGCAAACGGACGAACCCGCAAACGAAGGATCGAGGAAATGGCAGAAGGACCCTCTCGTCACGTGACCTTACTGTCACCAAAGCTTCACATCGAACCATCGGTTGTCCTTTCTGTCCTGACACCCATAAATAAAGATAGGGATGATGATTATCATTATTGTATTTTTTTGGCGTTTAACAAAAACTGCAATCCATCAAGTCCTGCCTGCATGCTCAAGCAACGAACAACATCTGGTCGGCGAGGCAGAGACGGGGGACAAGCGGTTTGCGGGGTTCTTCTCTACGGTTAATTGATAAAACAAGTTAAACTGTTTTGATATACACGATTAAAATTATATCTATCTTCAATTTCACAATTTCCTTTACTTTATTTTTATTTTATTTCGATGTCTCTCATAGCCGCTTTCAGGTGGCGCTCGTGGTGTCTTCCTTACACAACATGTTTCTATTCTCAACACAGGACAAACGTGGAGCGCCTGAAAATCCTATTTCCGAGTTGTTGGAAGAAATTAATCTGGCATTGACAGGACAAGATCTTCTAACCTGAATGAGTGGTCTTGTGGAGGGCCGGGTATCTGATAGTCATCAGATCGCAGTGTCTACGTCATCATTTCCCCCCATTCCTTGTCCTTCCCTCCCCCTACCCCTCCAACTCGATCCATCGATCGCCTCCTTCAGGACCCGCGCCATCATCTCGTGTTTGGGGACCTTGCACAAGGGAGCTAACGCGGCTTCTCTCTTCCTCCTTCTCTCTCGCCAAAAACGATTGGGAACAGTGGGAGAGTGGTGTGGAGGGGGAGGGAGAGAAACAAATTAGAGATGGAGTTGCCACGACCTCTTAAAAATGCACTAATCAATTAATCATATGTAAAGATGTGGACGTGTCATGTCGAAGGGGGCGCGCAAGTCGCTGGCTACGCCGTCGGCCGTTGGAGAGTCAGGCCACTAGAGTCAAAGGTCAAAAAGGCAGAACCGTCAAGTGGGTTTGCTCAGTTATTGGCAGTGAGTCAAGTGGGTGGCGAGTGTTGAGAGGCGCGCGACTGTGTATGTGTGTGTGTGCTTGTGTACGTTGTATGTTTGTGCATTCTTACATATGTATGTGTTTGTAAGTGCGTGCAAAACCTTTTGGACTACCTCGCAAACCCTCCTTCCCACCCAGTTTGTGAAACTTACTTCAGAAATGCAGGTATAAACCCCAATAACTTTGCTACATACGGAAAATGAGACAAACTGACTATAATGAATAAATAAAACAGTTTGTGAGTCTGTCAGCGCGCGTGTCAGTGCAGCTGTGTGTTTGTTTGACCACTGATCACATCCGCACAATTTGTCCAATCTCCACTTAATTTGGCAGAATTTTTTATTAACGGCTCTATGACCGACCAGGAAAAAAACCGTATCAAGGGTCGATAACTTTTTTTTAAACTTAACTTTTTTTATTGGGTGAAGGGGGAGGGGACATGATGGCTGTTAGTAAAATCCAGCCGGCCAGGCGCCCCATCGTCTCTCACCATTGATTTTTTCTTATCTCGGTAAGCGAGCCTCTAAAATACAGTTACATCAAATGAAAGACCAAAAAAATTGACTTGGCTTTTTTGGCCTCAGTATTTTCCTGCCAAAAATTCGTGGCACTTAGCTGCAGGTCTGTACAGCAACATACTTAAAGCCTGGATCACACCCAGCTGCAAGTCTTCATCAACACGTGTCTCGACTTGGATCCCAGATCCTGTGCATCACGTGACCAGAGCGGATCTCCAGCCACGAGCTGTGGAAGTGCGCCAGGCATGCGAAAGCTCACTGTCAAGACCAATAAGTAAAGAAAATTGAAATGGAGTCTACTCACAGAGGGTCAACCAGCATCGCACGGACTGCCCTAGACTAAAGCCCCCAGGGAGCCCGGAAAAGAGGAAGTCCAGTACTGATGTGGTGCCTAGCAGTAGACTGGGAGCTGAGGGCTGTCGGGATAGCGTGAAGTGCAGATTGGGGGGAAGAATACTGATGAGGGTGAATTTTTATGACGAACCTTCGTGAACTGGGCAATCATTGACCTTTGACCAAAATTTGGCAAAAGACTTTACTTGACGATCAAATAGAAACTTTGCCAGACTTGATCAAATATTCTTCGATATTTTTGAAAAAGACTTTCAGAAGGACTTTGAAATAAAATATAGAAGCAAGGTTATCTCCCCCTCTCACTTCCATAATACTTCCCCTTTGATCATGTCAGTATAGCGGGTCAGCCAGTCCACGAACCACCCTGAACCATGGAAGCACCAAGGGACACCAGGTTTTTCAGTTCTAACCTTGATATCATCTCCCCGCCATTGAGCTGCTGCGCTGCTTTCCCGCCGCTGCCGGCCTGCTCGCTGTCAATGGCAACGCTGCTACTTCCGGTGCTGCACTGCGACCGCAGGATGCTGACCTGCTGCTGTTGCGGCGGCGGCTGCTGTGGGTCTTTGGAGGACGGCTCCCTGTCGCCCTGCTTCTGCGACTGCTGCGTCTTCTGCTGCTGCTTGTAGCGGGACAGGCTGAAGAACAGCCCGAGAATGGCTTTCAGGTTGCCGTCCTTGATGTCTGCAAAGAGAAGAAGAACAAACACTACCATCAGAATGTTCTGTTAAATTTTAAATTTATCTTTTTTGTCTTTCTTCGTTGGTCCGTCTATCTCTTGCTTATGTCTGACGCTGTGTCAGAGATGGTCCTTTATTTCTGTCTTTTTAATTTGCTTGCTTGCTGTTGTTTTGTTTTGTTTTTGTTTTATTTTTATTTTATTTTTTTGCGTAGCATCATGGATTGACTATTTTCGCAAAAGTCAGCGCTTTCTTTTCTCTCTATTTTTTTAAAACTGAGCTTGTGACCAGCTTGCCACCAGCTGCGCATGTAGAGATGCATTGTAAAGGACCTTTAAAGACATCTCTCAAGGGAGGCAAGCGGAGCGCGGGAGCACAATCCTAAACACTCAAGTCTCATTTGGCTGAGGGTGTGCTCCTAAATCAAATGCTTTAAACCTAGTTTTTACTGTTATCTCCTCTCTGCAATCAGTGGACTTAAAAAAAACAAAAAAACAACAACAGGCAAATTTCGCTAATATTGAAATCGATTACCGCCCTTCGCATCCCATGTAATCACCGAAATGCAGCGGTTGCCGCGCTTTGCTGATCATATGTTAGAAAAAAAACTCACTCACGTAGCTCTCACGTTTTTGCTCGGTCACTTCCGCTTTCGTGGGTTTTTATTTTATCTTCTTCCCTTTATTTATTTTTATCAGAGCTCTAGTCCCGCATTCACTTTCATGTTTTTGTTAGCACAGCACTAATCCCAGGAATAGTTTCTTGTTAGCACAGCGTCAGCCAACTTTTTATTCAATCACAACTCTGATTCTGCAAAAGCCTATCACACTTTCTGTTTTATTCATCGATACATCGCACAGTAAACATGCGCATTACCAAGATTATTGTAATGTGTAACGATAAATGTAAGGGTGAGTCGGGTCACGTGAGGTCAGATGGGAACTAATATCTGTTTTAGAAATGGTAACCTTGATGTGCCTCGTTAATCCAAAGGAAGGGTCACTCCACATGCGCAGTTGTCACAAAAGTTCAGGTTTACTGCTTAATGAAGCGGTAGGCAAGTTTTTCACGAAATTCCTACCGACCCAAAAAAATCTGCGAAGATCAAATTAAAAAAAAAACATCAATTGATCCTTCTTGACATCCTCATTACAGCAGCTTGTTTTAGTGGGCGCGAGAACCTAGGGGTTAATTGTACTGACAAATATCATCTCCTTCAAACTCGGTAAACCTGCTGTAAACTGGTCTCAGCCAAACCTCTCTCTGGATTGATCCTGACTGAAGGACAAACATTAAAGGAAGGATGTTAAGAACCTTTTAAAATGGAGCAGAGGTAGTAAAATGTCATCAACAACTTTAACGGTTCTTCCAATCCACTAACCCTACACGAAGTCTGCTCATAAAATCTGGTGATCTCGTGCTTATCGATGAAGTATTCATCCTTAAGAAATGTCTGGAACCCCGGGTGTTCCGGGAACCCGTAAGTTCCATATGATCCTTTTGACAAAGTGGACTACCAGGTCACGAACCTACACAAAACTTCCAGCCAGCAAAGGACAAGCTACAATGTCAGAAAACTATAATATATTAGTTCACTGAGCTACAAACTACCTCAGGTCAACAAACTATAAACTGTTTGGTTAGCAAACAACTAATTATTAGATCAGCAAAGTGCAAACAACCAGGTTAAACTATAATTAATTTAGAAAATTGCAAAATATTATGTAAGCCGATACCAGACGATAAAAAACTACACACTGTCAGATAAAGATGTTCCAATGGGAGACAATAGATAAAGAAAAAGAAGTTAAGCATTGGAGTATTATTACTATTGTAATTTTATGTCGAGGTTTAGTAAATTATCTAGCACCACACCTGCTCTCTCGTCTTTAGTGGAGACAGATAACAATTGAACAATTCCCACTTAATTCTAATTTTTTTTCAAAAGACATGTATGTGCTACTGATGAAACCAGAAACCTGATCGTTATCTGTCAAATGTATTCAACAAACTAAAGACTTATCACCTTGTCATTTTTCATGAAAATAGTATTACGAAATCTTATCCACCTATCCTTTTCATCGTGGGTAAGATTAAAAAAAAAACATCTATAATTTGTTCGCTTAACAACAGAACAATCGACAAGAAATTTCAGACTTTACAGTGTTCACATAGGATAAACATTAAAGCAAGATGCTGGAGCGTGATCACGTGTCCTAGAGTTTACAGGCAACTCAGAAACTCGTCTTACTCTCCGAGAGTTTGCAGGCAGCTGTAGAACACATCTTTTATATTTTAGGATTCTACAGGAAGCCCTAGAATAGGTTTCCTTTTCTGGATTTTACAGATATCTGTTTTTCTTTCTACAGTTTACACACAGCTGCAAAAAATAACATAAATAAATGTGTATCTTCTATGTGACACGTCATGCGAGTCGGCGCAGATGCATAAAGTTGCATTGATGAGGGAAACTTTCAAAAAAAGACAAACAAAATAAAAACTCAGGAAGCAAGCACTAGAACTCTATCGATGAGATCGCACCTCAGAATTTGATTAAACCAAAAATGTGATACGGATGTTATTAGACCTGCTCTTCTGCTTCCAGCTTCAAAAGACGATGGAGGAAAAGATAGTTACTTTGTGATAATGTTTGAATGTATGAAATCACCTGATCAGGACGATGATAAATTTGACGAGAAATATTGAGACTGACGTGAAGAGCCGGCACATGTAGATGTAACATCTACCACACCCTCACATATCTCAACACCAGAACACAGATGTCCTCAATCCCAGATGTAACTTTAGTGACATCGCCATTACCTGCTCATCCTCCCATCATGGCGCGCGCGTGGAGTGTGTGTGATAGAGAGATAGAGTGAGTGTGTGTACGTGTGTGTGTGTGTGTGATAGAGAGATAGAGAGTGCGTGTGTACGTGTGTGTGTGATAGAGAGATAGAGAGTGAATGTGTGTGCGTGCTGGCATGCAAAGTTAAGAAACGTGCGACCACGTGACACTCACCTTTGGCACTGAGCCCCTCGACACTCACTCCAAGCCCCGCTAAAAATGTCAGGCAAGTGTTGATGTTTTCCACCTGAAAAACAAAGAACATGCACGTGGAAAATGAGGTCGATAACTTAATCAAAGGACGACTGGTCAACAGTTAGCGATACCATCAACATGCATACCGACTGTTATCTAAAGACACGCGATGCTAACTAAATTAGAATTTTTATTTTCACTTGAAGGGATGGACAGAGAAACGATTCTCCTATTTATAGACATTTTTGAAGAAAAAATACTCTAACACCTGGTCATCATTCTTTTTGAAGGTGATAAAATAAAAAGAAGTTTCATAAGGAAAACAATGGTCATGTAAAATAAACATCACAGCAGATGACAAAGAGGCTGTTGTTTGACACGTAAATTGTGTAAACAAACAAGGACCGAGGATAGAGAGAGGCCGTGATGTTGACACAGCCACCAGCATCCGTAGACCATAAGACAGCATCCCTGGCTGAGATCAGCATCCGAAATAGTTTCCACTGCAGCAGCTGCACAATCCTGTGCATGTCACACTGGCAAACTGTCTGTCACGCGCGCACGTGCATGGACAAGTGAAATAAGTGTGTGTGTGCTTGCGACTCGCATTATTCCTCCTTCCCCATCTCCTGCCCAAACCTTTTTTCTTTCTTCTGTCAGCATTCTCTCTCCCTCACATCCATTTCCCCCACCCCTAACCTTCTGTCTCTACCTTTCCCCTTCTTCCTTTCCAGCCCTCCCTCTCCCTCCAACCCTACTTTTTCGTGCTTCTACTATCATTTAAGATCTTGAAAACGAAAGTTTCTCTTCCGCAGCTACACATTTCACGACCACATCAACAAAAAAATAAATTACACCACATCAATGTGATATTCAAAATAAAAAATGTGGTCGGTTTGTAACAGCTCCACAACAATGGGTTTTATTTTATACCTCTACGTGTTTAGCTTTGACAAACACAATTTCCGACTAAATTTAATCACAGTTAATGGGAGCAGAAAGAAAGCTTCTTTTATTGTGGGGTTGGTAATTCGCGTGCATGCCTGTTTGTGAGTCTGACATGACTACTGGCTCTTTGTATTATTTTTATTCTGTCTCTGCGAGAAGAAATCGTAAAGGCGAGTGTCATTTGTGCATGACAGCACGAACGTTTAGAAAATGAAATCACTGACGAGGGCTGGTTGACAAACCAAAAAAAAACATGGCGAAAGAAAGAAACAGGAAAAAGGATCTTCAGAAATAGTTTAGAATGACAGAATTCTAAAACTATAAAACTTGGGTTTTTTTTTTTTTTAAAGTTCCATTTGGAGGGATTCCCTGGGTCATTTTTGTCAGAGACCAGAAATTCAAGAAAAGACTCTTCCATACAAAGCAGCATCCGGTGATTGTCGCACTGTGCGAACAATTCCACCCTACCCCACCACACCATCAATTTACCCGAGGAAATCAACATATCAATACCCGGTGGTGGTCGCGATGGTGGTAGTGAATAGTGTGAGGTTAGCGAGGTCATCAACAATGGAAACAACAGAGTTTGGGAAGGATTCGAGGGGGAGGGATTGGTGTTTTATACCGAGCCAGTAACTAGGGTTATATCACGGGAAAGCAGCCAGCCATGTAAACAGATGCCACATGCAGAGAAAGAACAGCGTGCTGAGACGAGAGTCGAACCCGAGACAGTCAACCCTTGTATTGAAGAAAGAGGCTAACCATTGAGCGACAGAACCGCAACTGAAGGACGAAGGAAAGAACATACTCAGAAGTATCAGACTGAAAGAAAGGAACACCAGACGACAGGTAAACAATGAAATGACAGATGAAGAGACACACACACGCCAAAGAAACACATGTGACAGTTCTTCTTTTTGTTTCTTTTGATCATCGTTCTATCCGGAGCTCACAAATTTCATTAGTCAAGAACCATCCTGGAAGACAATCTTCTTTCAACAAAAATTGGCGATCCAGTCTGCTGTCGTCGCTGGCATGAGCTAAAGATGTTATTGAAAAGAAAATGGTGTGCTGCTTTCAAATATAAGCAGACATATCCACCAACTCTTTTCATAGTTTGACCGTAACTTTTAGTCAGCCTGCAGTAAAGGACAAAAAATAACCACTATTAATTTCAGTTACGAACGCTTTCCTCTAAAACAACAGTGGACAGAAGTTTCTTCAAGACTGTAAAAATGAGTCAGAACTGTTGGTGACTTAACGACCTTTAACCCTTGTTAAGACTCGGTCACGCCCATTGACGTCAATGCTCGATGACGGGGAGGATAATTGGAAGCTCTGCAACTGACATTCCTGACTGAAGAGCTTCCCCATCCCACTCTCCCTACCTCCCACCCCGTGTTAGCCACCTTCCTCTCGCCTGTCACAGTCAAGTGTCACTTGAGCCCCAGAAGATCCCCAAACACCTTCACCGGTCCATGAAAATGATGTGATGTTGCGGTTGTTGCATTTGAAGGAATTCCTTTTTTATATAAAAGCAAGAAAACCCCAACAGCAACAACAAAAATATAAACAAAAATAACAACAATTTTTTTTTTTAAATTCAGCCTCTTGAGCGGACAAAACGATCGAGGTCAAGGGTGCTGGTAACTGAGTTCGAGTTTTTCCCTCATATGCAAAAAATAAATAAATAAAAATAAATAAAGTGTGTGCCAAGAATCTTTGTCACACGGCAGAGAATCTGGATAAAAGACCTGTTGCTTAGGTCGACTGCACTAAGCAAGTACCAGTCTTGGACTCCTGGCTACCATCCCCTCACTCCACTTCTTCTGTCTGCACGCTTCAAGTGACGAGTACTGTCTGCTAACACGTCCCCCCACCCGACACTGCCTCCTTCCCCACCCTCATTTACCGTCTGTCCATCAGCTCACGGGTGAGTAAGCGTCGAGTGCAAGATTCCTCTTTCTCCCCAAACCTGCGAAAGTGCACGGCGCCTTCAGGCTACATTCCTGTCAACTCAACAGTAGTGCAGAGCCCCGGATGTAGGCACCATATCCTATTCCCCATCCCCCCCAAGCGACTCTCCGACCTGATAAATCATGATCGATACCCACTAACTGGGGGGAAAAGTCAAACACCGCCTGATTTTTGTTCCCTCGCTCCCTTCCTCCCCCCACATTCAATCAAATCTCCACAATGGCCGTCAGACAGGTGATGGAGTGCACCACCATGAGCGCATCTCTCGAGACCGGGTATGTAGGTCGGAGTATTTCAAGAAGAATAAATAAATTTACTCCATCTTCTCCCTAAACCCTTAAAAATATTTTGCGAGAGTAAAAGTTGTTTTTATTGCCGTTCGTCTTCTTTCCAGTCCTCTAAGTTCAAATTTTTCATCATTGTCACAAAATTAAATTTGCCGAAAAAAACAGTTTTTGTTTGTTTCCAGTTTCAATGTCTCACTGCTTAGTTTCCAGTCCACATGCAGGACTTTCTTGTTTTCTAACATGTTAAAAACACAATTACCATACTTTCTCACCTCTAATTATCGACTGATTTTCAAATGTGAAAGGATTACAGAAGACAAATGCAAGAATTGTAAAATATTTAGAGATAAAAAGCGCAGTAAACATCGATAACAGATTATTGAGAAGATGATGCTTTTGTTGGATTTTTTAAATCTTCAAACACCTGTCTCATCGTGTGTGAAGGGTAACGAATGCCCCTCCCCTTCAGGAGCCAAGGGACGAGCTAACGGACATCACTACCCTGCAAAGCATCCCTCCCTCCCGACCTTTCCCCTCTCGCCCCCCACTCGCACCTTGCCACCCCCACCCCAACGGGTTCTGTTGCTCCGCCGGAGGGCGTCCGCCACTTCCTCCTCCAAGAATTTGTAGCAGACGACAGATAATGGATGCAATTCAACACGCTTGCTACAGACCTGGGGAGATAATTGAATTAAGAAGCGCACTGACGCCAGAAGCAGAAGCAAGCAACTTGAGGGGTAAACATTAAAAAAACTGTCTTTCATCTTAATGGAAGCAACTTTTTATTTTAAAGGATGATGTGATGAGGTGGACCAGAATTGCAAAGTACGACATCGCCAGGGTTCATCAGCTGTTGTAGGTGAATATTGAAGGGTATCAAGGTAAGCTAATGTACCCGGTGAGTTAATGTAAACATGGCTAACTGCTGTAGCAAGTTAGTGTAAACAAACAGTAAGCTAAATAATGGAGGAGGGTGGCATACAATGATACAACAGTCAGTACAGACTAATAATGTGACAGTTATTACTACCTGTCGGTGCTGCTACATATTTACTACCTACACCTACCAAATAAACTCATCTGCACCCTGCTGAAAATGGCTACAATACTTCTACCCGTAAGACAAACAATTTGATGTAATCAAACGGAAGTAGACTGATTCAAAGAAAACAAACATGTCAGCATGTGGAGTTTCAATTATACTCGCATTCAAACTGTAAATTTAAAAGACAAACAAGCGGAATTACATTTTGCGCAAGGATTTACCAGAGGGGGTAGAGTGGCTCTACAAACAAGAAATCTGAGTGAGAAAGTGTGCCCTGGGGTAGAGGGGGAGAGATCACTGCAAAGTACCCGGTCGTAAAGTGATCGACATACACAAACCTTTCAACACCGACATGTTTACACGATGCTTAGAAAGCCCTGACTCTCCATGATGTCACACGTGTCGGTTTGCTGTCATGGCAACGCCTCATTGTGCTTGTTACAAAGAATTTTCGTTGACACCGGCAGTGACGTCACATGCGGGTGGTTTCGACTCAAAGGTCAATCGCCCCCAACGCTTGAATAAATACAGATTTTTTAAAGACACTGGGTTTCCGTGTTCAATTAACGACAGCGGTGTGTTTTACCTGCTGACTGATTGTAAACAAAGTTTTCTTGACTCGCTTTAGCCAATTTCTAGAAACTAGGAACAAAAGGGTGGTGTATGCATAAGTGAACTTCTTAGGGTGACTGACCTACCCGCAAAGTTCGAGTCAGCTGAGTACGTGCTTAACGAGAATCACTTGAAAATGGTGTGTGGAGGGGTTAACGCCAAACAGTCAGGTACACCAGTGACGTGCACCTGGCCACAGCCAGGTAGGCATCTCGTGTTTACGGTACCCGCTGATGCTGCTCGCAAGTTTGCGTGCCTGGCATTCCCCTTTATTTCTTCTTCTTCTTCTTACTTCCTCTCCTACTTTTCCCTACCTCTCTTTCGTTCTTTTTCTCAATTATTGTTGGTCTAACGACGCAGAACAAAACAAAACAAAATATTAACGGTTTGGGGACACAAAACAAAGTAACAGAACCGTCTTTTTAAAATTAAAAGGTTACCAACTTTCAAAAGACTGAGATCGCAGTCTTTGATGTTTAACTGACTACACTCCAAGGAAAATGTATCTCGAAGGGATGCGGACCACACCTGCAGGTAACATGACTTCGTTAACGAGAAACTCCGCGAGGCCTCTCTCAACAAAAATTCCGTCAGTCACGTGACGACGAGGAAATGCTGTCAAAAGCTGTTTTACTCGGCGACTTCGGGAGAAAGACGGGTGGGGATGCTTCTCCATCCCTCCCCCCATCATCCACTACCTACTAGTTTCACAGTCTAGCTGCTCCCCAGTCAGGCGGCACGACCAACAATATACAAAGCCACCCACCCCGGGGGTAAGAGCTCATAAAGCAAGTCCGCACGTGCACCTACTTTTGACGTCACGCACGTGCATAATCTTTCCCTCGCCGTGGAGAGTTCCTCCAGCCTCTGCTCGTCAGCACCCGAGGCAGCCTGGTTCGAAATTCATGTCGAGCCTGTAGGCCATTCGAGCAGATAACCCATGGCCCAGCTTCCCTTACGAAGTTTTCTACATCTACATCTGACCTATAAAAAGACCATCTTTACAAAACAAAATTATCAGGAGAAGATAACAGTGTCTACCCGTCAGTTCTCAGATCGACCCGACAGTTACGGTTCACTTACTCCTCTTTCTGCAGGCCGGCAAACTCTGGGTAGATTGCGAACCATTAGCGAAAGGGACACAACCTTCACATATCGTTGGTTTTGGTTTTTATTGCACGAATTTAATTGACAAACTGGCTTTTACTTTGCTTTTATGGAAGACAACTCACGATAAGATTTTAGCTGCGAATATAAATGTCGTTAGTGCGCGGGGGTTATCTCCACCCAGGGACTACCCGAGTAAAAGAGCAAGACTGGGTCAGAACTAGTGTTTGTAATGTTTAAGATATTAGTTTCTAGAGTTTGTTTTTATGATTTTATTTCGATGTTGGCAAAAGAAAGTTATGCCAGAGTTGGACAAACAGAACAAAACATAGCAATCAGAATATTCACATAGTATTCACAGAATATTCACGTAGTCCGGCTACGGAATAACAAAATTGGGAAATGTTTGCCTTTCCCGCTGGTGTCTGTGGCTGTGCACGCATCACACAAATGGTACAACAGACAGTAAAACAGTTGTTAATCTGTTTGCTCTGTGAGGATGTAACACTTCTGGAACTGCAGTTTCATTATTCTGTGGATGGTGTTTGCACAGACTCCCCGCCTCCTAGCAAAGGTCATGCGGTGGAAACACTTTCCCTCGTGTCATGCAAACGCCACTCGGCGATTGGTCACGGACTAATGATTTCATCAGTCAGCGCTGGAGGCAGATGAATCATCGCAATCCATCTTCCCCAGCAAGCTTGCCTCCCACCCATCGACACACACACGTTTCCACCTGTCCATCGCCTTTTGTTCTTCCATCATTGGAGCTGCATGTGCCACAGGTGTTTGTCTGCCTCTCACATCCTCCTCATCCACAGCCCACACAGAGTTACCTCACCTTTCGACTTTCATCTCATCGTAATCTTTCAGTTTGTGGCAGGGGGAGGGAGAGAAGAGGGATGATGTAAACGAGACTGTTTGCGCCTACTCCTTGGGGAACGGTTGCAAATTAAATTATTACTAATTGCTCATGCAACAACTGAAGCAGTGCATACTAAATCTGTTGCTGTTTGTGATGTTGCACCACCACAACCACCACCGCTAACACAATCATAACCATCAATATATTACTAAAATGCTCCTAAATATTTCATCGGGACTTAATTTCTTCCATTTAGAATTGTGCACGATCGCCCCAATGCAAACACTGCCCGTTGGTCATGGACGTTGGGTCAAATTAGAATCTCGTCTAGGGCGAGCACACCGAAAAAAAAAAATTCAAATCTGATCTCAGCTTTGTGCGTCATGTCTGATCGACCCTTCATTCGCGACGGACCAGAAATAAACACGTGACCTATGACCGACACTGACAGCATAAAAGACATCTCCCGCGTTCCAGTGTCCTTATTCACTTTGGAAGACCCCAAACTGCTTCCAAGTTTCCTACACAAGAAACGAGAGTTTTCTTTATAATCACGGCCAGACAGGAGGAGTGGAGGATGGGTGGGATGGAGAGGGAAGGGAACAGGCAAGGGGTACTAGACGTGTAGCTTCCGTGGGTACCGCAATTTACCTCCCACCGTTATGCAAAATTCTGGAACCGCGCAGTGCACCATGGGCAAGCAGCCTGGGCAAGCACCAGAACTAATCCTGCAGCTTAATGTCTGCCGTGGAAATATATTCTGGATGAAAACTGTTCGTCTGCTGCTCTCGGCATAACTCTCGTAACGTCCGTGAATTGCGCGATATTGGGCGTGGATGAGCGGGACGTCATTTCCGCGTAGTTCGTAACGGTTTTTTTACGGGATGTGACGTCCAGACAGAGTTTGTAGAAAGCGACTCTTTGTAGAAAGGAAGAACTTTGCATTCGTTTGTTCAAAAACATTTTTTCTTTCTTTCTTTCTTTCTTTTTTTTTCTTTTTCTTTTTTTTTTTTTTTTTTTTGTTGTTGTTGTTTTTTTTGTTTTTTTTGATTAAACCGGGATTACGAATATTGAAATTTTACATCAAAAGAAAATTCTCATTATTAGTTATGTCCAAACATCATCTTAAAGGAAAGCTGTTAGAGAGATAGAGAGACAAAAAAATGGAAGAACGAAAAAAGAACGGATAAAAAAAAAACAGAGCGTGGAACGAGAAAGTTAATTTCTTTCCTAGAATCCCAATAGAAACAGCCTTTTCACATTTCGCTTTTTTGAACTCTCCCACGTGATCAGTGATCTGCAGCAGTGGGCGACACACCCTCTCCGTTCCAGTCGCTATCATCAAGAGATCCACTCAGGGTGGGAGCGAGTGAGCGGGTGCGTGGAGGTGAGAGGGGAGGGGGACAGAAAAGGATCGCATACCGCCAGCCAATCATGGCTGCCTTCGCTTGACGCTCACAAAATCTCCCCAGGGAATTTTTTTTTCCAGTTTGGCGAGAAGTCGGACTTTTAAATGTTTGATGTCTTTGCCTTGCCGCCTCTGACAGTCGTCTGTGCTAAGTGATACGCTCGCTCGCATGCGTGAGTTCACACTCGCAAACTGGTCTAGAGAGAGAAGGGGGAGAAACGGGGATTGGGGGGTAGGTAGGTGGGGGGAAAATGGGGAGTATAGTGGAGAGGGTGAGAGGACGATCATTTCGTTGTCAGACTTTAGTTCCACCACATCGATCACTGGCTCGTTACGAAATATCTATCACAATAAACCATTTTTTTTTCCTTTCAAATAACTGGGCCGAGCCAAATATAAGTTAGTATTTCTACAAATCTAAGCAGATGCTTCCATTTTCTTTCTCAAAAGGTCAGTAAACATCTCCATGACGGAAGAAGACCTGGAAAATATTTAAAAAGAGCCAGGGACATCAAGTTCTCAAGACTACAGCCAATGAGAGCTGGCATCACGATGCTTGTATCTTGGGAAAGGTGGAGATATCACTCGGGTTCTGGGAATAGTATCTTATATTGAGCTTTCTCCCACCTCAACCCACCCCTCTTCTCGCTCAAAGACTGATATCTTATTTAAAACAACGAAGAAGCTTCACGTCCATACAGTTTGGCATCCACAGGTCTTGAAATCATACCGAGCTTTACGCATTGGAATTGCACTAAACTCTTATAGATATTTCACTGGGCGAGGAGGTCCAATATTTTTAAAGAAAATTCAGCTTCCAGAAGTTTCGAGCGCTGTCGTAGTGGCATCCAGGACCAGCATGTATAGGAGCTTCTCCATCACCAGGACTTGGGACCAGAGCGTGCAACTCACGTGCGGCGATCGATGTGAGAAGATAGATGACGGGATGATGCGTTGGGGGAGGAGGAGAACAAGGGGTAGGGAGGGGATCGACGATGGTGACGCCACAATACCTAACCCTTCATATTCAAGGCATAGCGAGGGCTTCAACTGACTCGCGCCCAGACCTCTTCAGACAATGATCATCGTCACGTAAGACGCCCCGGAGGAATTAACTGCCAATGGTCAAGCATTTCCCTAAGTCCAGTGCACGGCAGGACATTTTCCCCCTCAACCACCTCCGATTCCTCCAGGTTGCATGGGTTGACGACCTTTTTACCAATCGCATGCAACAGATCTCTGTTGTTCCTTATGGTCCATCAGAATCTTCTCCAGATATCAACAAAGTTTTTTTTCACGGACAAGCATACCCTCCTGAACTTGTCTAACGAACACCAACGTGTAAAGTGGCTTGTCAAAAAACGACTTCCACACTAAAAGCAGACAAAAGGACTCGGCACATTATGCATCATTCACACGATGACAGCCATGGTGTGATTCTCCCAGAGTCCGACACATTCCCAGGAATGTTCAGCATCCTCCCAGACTTCCAGCTGTCCCTCTAATCGATCCTGGCGCCGCCTAATTCTGCTCAACAATGGAAATATTTGAATTCACCTCCGCGAGAGAGAAAGAGAAAGTAAGCTAGCGAGAGGAGTTTGGGGATAACAGAAACAGTCACGTGGGCAGGATGAAGTAGCGCGCGCCTAATTTCCGCTAGACGGCGCTTTCACAAAGCGAAGACAATCTCGTGTTTCCTTTCGGCTCGCACTGATCATCGGCCTTTTGCTTAAAATCCAAACACGCCAGTCGTCGTTTAGAACACCGGACAATGACGGAAACAGCCGAGTAAACGGAGAGAAAAAAAAATCAACGGAAACAGCCGAGTCTGGCGAAAAACAATGGAAAAAGCCGAGAATGAAAAACAGAAGAGAACAGCCGAGTTGGGGTAAAAAAAAAAAAAAAAAAACGGGACACCCTGCATGATCTGGTCATTATTTAGTTGCTGTAGAGTACGGTGGGAGAGCTTAGACAAAACGTTTGATATAATGTTCTGCTGGAGTCATTCTGTGAGCCGCCTGAGATACGAACCGCCGACAGTTGTGATATGAGTCGAACAAAATTCACACCAACGTCACATTCACACCCAACATTCACGAACATGAATTTATTTCGCATCCTCCAACCGCTGTCAATTTTTGTGTGTGGTTAAATTGCAATATGGTTAAAAAATAAAAACATTATCACCTTACGCCGTCATTGTCGCTGTAATAAATTGGAGAAGACATCAGTCGACTATGTCCTCAAAAAGGTATTTACTACATCCATCGCAACACCCACACAATTCTTCGGTTCTTGTATGGAAGCTGGTGAAGGACTCACAAAGGTAACAGTCACGTGTCACGTGAACTGCCTACGTGTTCGTCTTTTTCCCGCGATTGTCTGGTAGCGACCCGGTGACATTAGCGACAGGTCAGTGAAAGTAAAGAACCTTCTGGACGGCCTTGACATGAAACAAGTCGACGATGACGCCAGCATGCAGGCAACAGGCAACCTTCCTGTCTGGCACTGGAGGGACAAATAATTGAGTTGTCCTCTCTGAATGTAAAAAAAAAGAGAGAGTAAGCATGTCTTCCCGCTGATTGCAGACAGAAGGGGAGACAATAGGTAGGGTTGAGGTAGAGGGGAGGTCACTGCTGTCTAGTCTGAATTTTTTTTCTCTCTCTACCTTTCTCTCTCTCTTCCAACGGCTAAAATGGTTGTGCAGTGTGCGTTAGTGTTGGATGGTCCCCCATGGATATTGATACTGATCTTTCTCCATCAACCTTCTTGTCTCCCCTCCACAAAATGGCTATCGCGACCTCTCTTCTTTCTGTCAGACAGCAAACCCCCAAAATTCAATTTATTTTGTCTGGCATTTCCTTATTCTATTTTTTTTTTCTTTTTTTAAGGTCTCCCGGGGTGATGTTACTGTGCAAGTGTCCGCCTCTGAACTCTCAAAACCGTCGCCGTTGGGCAAAGACAACAGTTTTTTCTGTCTGAATTTCTATCCCCATATATATAAACTTTGACAGAGTTTTAACTTTTTACACTTATTGCTTTCTGAATAGAGAGAATCGAATTAAGTACACCATACATAAAATGAGGAATACTTTGGTAGAATATGTTTACACAGCGTGTCTCATAACTGTTTACTAAAATTGCTTCACCTTCATCTAGCAACTGTTGCATTCTTTGAATTCCTTGCTTTCGAAGATAAAAAAAGTTATTTTATTATATGGGTGCATACCATAAAAATGTGCTGGTTTCGCTACAAATTAACATTTCTATTTCCATTCACTTCGTCCTTTCAGCAAGAATGTTTCTGCCCAATCAAAATCTTGACCAACACCTTGTTGTCGCTGTTGTTCTCTAGCAGTGTCATCCATTTTATTCCAAACTCCACAAACATATACATCTTTTACACAATATACTAACGTCCTTAACTTCTGTTATTGTCTCCTTTTTTTCCAATCGTTAAGATTTAGTTCTACTCCTGTCTTGCTTTTACCAAGAGGCCGTCAGACAGAAAAGCCAGAGTAAGGGCAAACGTCAAATCTGATGCCACATCCGGCAGTTTTCGCTGTAAGGCCATTGCTACCTGTTCAGCATCAGTCTACGAACGACACCCAGACTTAAAAAAAAACTTCAACTTATTTTAATAAGTCACTCGAAACGCATTTACCGGAAAACTAAAGATTTTGCTTTCTATTTCACTGACAGTCGTTAATAGGGATGAAAAAAACATTTACAGAACGATGCCATCTTTGATTTTCGTCTTTTTATCTCCATCGCGTTGACAATTTGTTCTTAAACTTATGCAATTCTTACGATAGCTAGCAGTTGCTGGCAACTCTCATATAAAGCATGTAACATAAATTTTATAAGGTGCACAGTCTGGTTTATACGCGTGTCTTTTGTCTGTGTGTCTGTGAGTGTGTTCATGTAGGCATCTCTACCAGTGAGTGGAAAAAAAAATAGAGGGAAAAAGTCTGAAGAAGAACGGCTTTGCTCTAGGACCACAAATTCCTTGGGACAGTTCCAGACTTCCATATGCTAATGTCCGCACCAGTTGACCTCCTGTCAGCCTTGACCTCCACCACCACGTCAACCCCAGCCTGTGCCACTCATCCGTTCCCTCGTTTTCAGTTCGTACCCTGCTTCACTCTCCCAGTCAAAGCCGCCTCCCCCCCCCCACTACACACACAACCACCCAGCCACCCCAGCACCCACCCCAGCACCCACCCCAGTCAAAGCTGACTCTCCCCCCCTACACACACACAACCACCCAGCCACCCCAGCGCCCACCCCAGTCAAAGCAAACTCGGTCTCCTTGTAGGGGATCGATACCTCTCTCTGTCTGGAACACGAATGGTGGCAGAAAACAAACTTTGTACACAGCCGCACTGCTTCACCAAACGCAGACTTCTGTAAACCCTTGTCTACCCTACACGAAGTCGACCTTTGTCAACAAAGCTGGAAGAGTACTACTGCCCGCAGACAAAATAACGGATCTCTTGACTCTTGAGGAACAGAACCAGGAGACAATGTCAGTACTTCAAAAAAAACAAAAAACAAAAAACAAAAAAACAACAATGCTTGAAGAGGATTCACGGGTGTCACGATTTAAATAATTAGCGAACGAAATTCAAAGTGCTTGGGACCCAAATCTTCAGTTTTAAATGATCTTCAGAAGACAGATCAGATGTTACAGGAGGATGATTAAGTGAAGGTTGGAGCAAGAACAGGGAACATATAATGCAGCTGAACGACAAAATATGTAAGAAGAAAAATAATAATAATAATAACAGAATAAACTGAAGGGTTTACCAAAGCTGTGAGAAAATGTATGGCACAGAGAAATGTTCAGAATAAACAGAACTGAGTTTCTAAAATCACGAGAAAATGCACATGTGGTGCATGTCAAAGAAGTGTTAAGTAGACGTGAACAGTGCAGAGCATCTGCAGTAAAAGAAAAAAATGCACGAGTGCAGAAAAATAGAAAAAGTATTTTGTGATTTTTTCACGAACAAAGTTGCACGTATATGACGAGGTTTCTGTTTTCCTAATGCATCAACTCGCACCGTGTATGTGTGGAAAGGTTAGAGGATTTTAAGTTTGTATGGACATTTGTTTTTTTATGTTTGTAAATTTGTTCTGTATAGCTTCTTTCTTTTATTCTGTCAGTTTTTTTTTTTCCTTTCCAGCTAATGGTGGCAAATAAAACCATCCCTCTAATGTGCGTGTTTGTGTGTTTTTGTGATAAACGACGCTTCCATGGGGAAAGAGTGTGTGTGAAGGTTGGTGCATGGAGCGATAATTTTTTTCATTTTGTAAAAGTTTAACCTTAATTATGTAAAAGTCGGTTTGGCTGAGGTATCATTTTATATAAATTATTATTTAAACAAATGGATATACACTTTAAACACCACACACACATACAAACACACACACACAAATGCACGTCCACTGTTTTGTTCCCTACAGAGAGACCAGGGAGACAAGGGTGGACACCACACCATCTCGCATCCTCCAGAACCTCCCAAACCCACAGGGCACGCAGGCCTTAGGACGAAAGTATTCCCCTCCCATTCCACGAGAAACGCAACAAAGCGACTGGAGGTCAGGCGGCCGTCAGTACCGTCAGCACTCTGGAATCTCGCACGTCACTCGCCAGCGACCTCTGACCTCCTCCACCCTGGCCGGGGAAACAAAGGAATGCGGCGGAGTTCGCTGTTATCTCATCAGCACGCGCGTCACTGGCTCTCACAACGGAACGTCTCCAGCATCACGTGATCGATTGATTCCAGAGCTCAGCCTTCAGGCAACAGCGCCTGCAGTCTCCTTGGCTGGAACACGTCGGCGTCAGCAGGAGTAGGTGATGCGCCCTGTCAGACATAGGTGCAGGATCCCAAATCCTTCCGACTGGACAAGTCTCGGCGAGGGAAAACAGAAAAGATGGGGGAAAAGACGAGAAAAAGAAATGAAGTGAGGCAGAAGCCAACAGACGTGTGCCAGAATGATACCAAGATTTGGGAGCTGGCGTTTGACGATCAGTCCTTGTTTACCAAGGTGTAACGGCTTTGAGACCTTTGACCCGTACTATGTAAAAGCGCTAAAAAAAAAATATGCAGCTATGATGTTGAAGGTTGTAAGTCGTATTTCTTTAACCACGGGGTTGAGAAAGACCGCCATCAAAAACAGTCCCCAGCAGGACGCTCTCTATTTTTTCTGTCTTTTTTTCTGTACTCACACCCGCCTAAGCAAACAGTCGCGAGTGAGATCAATGCTGATCCTTCCACCATCCGTTTAGGGGAGGACACTCCGCTAAATTGCTTATCGCAACACCAAAAGAACAGGAGGTAACTCCGAAAGGAAAGGTTACGACCTGCTGACGTCATAGACATTTCGACGTCATAGACAAGCGCGACGTCATCTACATTTGCGCGTCATCCAATGCAACGTCATTTTAAAAGAAATGGCGAAGCGGAGAGTTGGAGATGCCGCCGCATGCAGCAGCCAGGCAACAATAAGTTGACAGACAACACACACACAGACACAAAGCTGAATTTTGCATTGAATTCCGTTTGAGTTGAAAACCCATCTGTTGGCATGTCATAACTGCCTTGGTTGAATCCATTCCAGTTAAAATATTCTAGTCAGGATTGTCTCTCCCCTGGTGTCGCTATGAGCCGCCATATTTCGCCATGTTGCGTCCTGACAAATTCTGAAGCTCGCAAATTCAAGAATGCCACTTTAAAGTCGACGACACTTCTGTTGTGGCCAGCAGCTGGTGCCGCTCCACCCGCACTGAGATGAATCATCGCCGGCTTTGCTTTCATGTCGCTGGCGATAAAGCATGCTTGGCTGCCTTGTCCGCCATTAGCCTCCCTTTGACTCACTTGACCCGCATACGCGAAACGAGGCCGAGGTCTGCTGACAAATCTGTGTGTGTGTGGATGGGTGGTCAAGGTGGTGGATGATGGCTGTGTGGGTGTAGTGGGTGGGGTGGTGTAGAGTGAATGATGAGAGACAAACACAGAAACTCACGGACGAGTTCACAATTGTATGTGTTCTTTCAGAAAGGAACAACAAAAGTTCACCTCAAGGTTACCGTGACCCCGTCCAACTGTAAACCGGTGGGCGTGGCCTCTGCAAGAAATTCCTCTTCCTCCCTCCCCTTAACCCTCCCTCCATAACGATGACATCTTGAATTTAAGGAAAGCATAATGACAGTGCCATCATGGAGGATGTCATTACGTTGCTGTGACTAAACAAAATATTACGGTGGTGAAAGGCAAAGTTCACAGATCCACAGATCCACATATTCACGGATCTGTTGAGGAAAATAAAACTGTCCTGAGGGATATTGATCCTTCTCGTGTACGGATTCCACACGCATTCTTCGCGGAGAAGAGCGATAATAAGGGACAAAGTTAAGAAAAGTAAACAAATGATAAGCTTAGAAAACAGACAAACATTTTCTGAGGTGGTTCTGGGATATTGCAAGAACGTAAATTGGTACAGAGCATCTAAGGTAAGAATAAATGAATGAAAAAGAAAAAAGGGAGAAATAATGATGCATGAGAGAAAAGGAGAAACATTAATAAGAAAATTAAATGAAGGAAAGACTAAACAGAAGAAGTTTACAAATCATCACTTGTTCTTGATCTCCTCGCTCACAGTAAGGGGTCTAGTGTGTATTACAGAAACGACGAAAGAATATTCAGCACAAGAGAACACCAAGGGTGTAGTGAGCTGTACTCACCATCTGTGCCGAGTTCTTGGGCTTGGGCTTGATGTCCCTTATCTTCTCGTTCGCTGCAACATCAAATGACAGGGTGCATCAGAAAGGGTCCCCGGACAAACCAAAGGACAGTAGACAGGACACAAGAGACGGTCAACAAAACACCATCACACCACCACCCGTAAATACCACCCGTAAACACCACACCACACCACTACACGTTAATATTAATGTGCAATCATACGCCAAGTCTGGAAGTCATTAGCTTACTTAATTAATGGTTCGTCGATTCATTTAAAACGGTACCGAGAAATTAATGACAATGAACAAGGAGGATAACTAACAAGGCAAATGTTGAAGAGACATTCCGAAGGTGCGGACGAACATTTGACTAACTTTGGCAAAATTTTACATAATAGTTAGAAAGATTCATCCTAATTTCTTTGGTTAAGAACAGTCTTTTTATTAAGTGCTGTAATAAGTAATGAGAGTGGTGACTATTAATATAATAATAGGAATAATTAGAGGAAGAAGAATGTCACATCAGAAAAGTGTCAAAAAGGACACATTACATTAATCAAACTATGTAACACGTTAGTCACAACGGTAACTAAGTGCTGGACAAAACATCAGTCAATTAGTCAACAAGACACGTTACACAGGTTAAAACATTACGTTACAAGTCAAAAATGTAACCGAAACAAGTCAAAATGCAGTGGACATCAGGATGGTCAACTAGTCCACCGCGCACACAAGACATTGCCAGACAAACCAGCAAGGAGCACGTGACCATGACAGTTTTTTTCCCTCCTTGCTCATCCTATCGATTGAAGCTGCTGGGAGGAAGGAAAAGTGTCTGCCACCAACGTGTAACGATCCAGGTGTGCTCAATACCTGTCTCCAAGGCACAGGATTTGAGTGGGAAAGGGAAATAATTTCATAGGCAGCACTAGATGTCGTTACAATAAACGCTCGGTGATTCGGTTGGGAAAAGGGCGATAATTTTCACCTAGGTGGCGCGGATTACTACAGGACTGCCAAACTAATGGCTCGCAGTCTGCAGACTGTCGTATCTTGTTCACACTGAGACTAAGGTTCCTAGTTTGATTCTCTTCTCTTGATCATATTAAAATTACTCATTTCTTTAGTAATTTTTATTTTAACGGCGGGATATTTTGTTAGAGCTTTAAACTGAACATCGATTGACTCGGGTTGGCCTTTAACTCCTCTCCCTCGCCTCCCTCTGTCTCTCTCCCCGCTACCCACCATCTCTTCCCTCCTGTTTGTCTCTCCCCATCGACGAATCATTTCAATCGCGTTAAATCGTGCTGCCCTCGCGTCAACACTCTCCTTACCTCAGTCTTGGAGAGCTACTTTTTTTCAGTCAACACAGCTAATGCGTTTTCGAGACGATTCCTGGTGTGTGTGTGTTTGGGGGGAGGAATAAGTGGGGGTGTTATTGAGCTCGGGTGGGCGTTTTAACGAACTTTATTTATGCTGCATTTGATAGGAATTTTTTTTAGTCCCACAACCTTGTGATGCTTCTCCATGTTCTTGGATTTGCTCCCAAATAGCTAATTAGTAAAATTACTCCACACCCCTTCTGTTTCCTCCCCTGAACTTATTTAAGTGGGTGAGAAGAGAGAGCTCCTCCACTTTAATTAAACCCATTAAAAAGTGTAAGTCGATAAGGCAGAGAATTCAAAACTTCCAAGTAAATAAATTTATTTGAGCTCAGTAGGTTTTATTACAAAACTCAGCATCTGATGATTAACAAAAAGCTTTGATTGGTCCCAAAACAGAAAAGTCGACGATTATCATTATATCTGTTTTTCTATCTCCCCCACGCCTATTCTCACCCTCCAACTACTCCTATCATGCCGACACCATTGAGTATAACATTAATAATCATGAGAAAATAAAGACGGAGTAATTATCTGCTAAAATACTCGTTGCCATGGCACTAAGAACCTGGCGAAAAGCCTCGAGAATATTTTCAGCTTAATGTTCTTGAAATAACCACCTCTCAGCACCTGGGAGCAAACATCGCCATCATGTACGATCGTTCAGCCGCTGAAACCTTTCCCTGAACAAATGATGGGTGTGCCTAACATCGCCACATCGTCGTTAATCAGTTTAAGGAGGCTGGCGACGAAGATCGCGGCATCTACACCCGGGAATCAAACAGTGGAGACGGTGTGGCCTCCTCCCTCTCTCTCTCACACTACCTCAACATCGTTAACAGACTCGCAGGTATTGTCGCTGTTCAGAGAAATATTCCCATCGACCACTTTTCTCTCACCTGTTCAGGACAGGTAACAGAGCCAATTTCACTTCCTAGCTTTTCTTCTATTTCTATATTGGCAGCAAGCCTTTGGTATGTAGGGTACCACATTTTGAACAAGTAACCTACCCACATCCACACAACCCTGCTTTATAAAGGGAGCCAGAAGGCTGCAATGTAAGGTGATGGCGACCAACAGCAGATGGCGCCGATGGTGTGACCAATGACTTCCACTTGATGACCAGCCAGCAACACCCACGCCTCGTCATAGACGACTGTCGGCTTCCACTTTTCCCTGAGGAGTGGAGGAAGCTGATGTGTGGTCGAAGGTTTTTTTTTTTTTGTGATGAGCCAATGAGCCAGCCAACATGAATTTTGGAGTTTAAACTTTTTTTTTCTTCGTCCACGGTTTTAATTTTGTTTTGGTGAGTATGGGTGTTTGTGTGTGCGCCTAGTTTTTTTTCTCCCTTTTTTCTACCGAACTTACCGAAGCCAATACATTTTATGAAAACAGTAAAACCATCTCATTACTACGGTATACGATTGATCCATTGCTGTTACCTGGACAATTAGTTCCCCTATAAATCTTCAAGAAATGGCGGAAGAAGTAAGGGTGACAGAGCGAACAGAACATGATATAGCTAAAAAAAAGCTTAATTTTCAATTTTTAAATAAATGAACATAAATTTATATGTTTGAAGTCATGGTTCCTAAACTGAAAGCAGACTGGTTGATTTCCTCGATTTCCCCTGTCTGGGTTACGACCTGTTTGGAGGATTTTAGCGAATCTTTGTAGGGAGGGTATTTTTCTGTGCGAGACACTCAGAGTTTTTAGAAGAGATGTGGGATTGGGTGGTGATGCGAGGCAGGACACTAAGATGGTGCCAGTGCCAATGACAGAACAAACGCCTTGTTCCCTTTGAAACCTCGTGTGAAAGAGAAAAAAAAAAAAAGAGGAGGCGAGCAGATCTCGAGACATCCTCGTTACCGTGCGTGAGAGAGAGAGGAAGACAGGAAATTTCGAGAGATCCATGGCGAGAGGAACTGTCCGCAACCGTCCTGCTTCAGCGAAGCCAGGGAATGATAGTCATGGGAAAAAAATGTTTTCAAGCGCACGCGAGCAATGGGAGGGAGGAGGAAAGGAGTGTGGAGGAATAAAACATTTGTTTGTACCTGCAACAGAACACGTGAATGTGGAACATGCGTACGTGCGTGTGTCCGCCCGCCTCCTAAAGGTTGGAGCACGCAAGGTTGTAAGGATAAAAGAAAACTGCATAAGATGAATCCGAGGAAGAACTAAAAGACGAAGAAAAATCGGTGGTGAAACCATGAAGTAATCGATAGTCCTCCCTTTTATTCTGCACAGGATGGCCAATCCTACCCTCTCAAAATGGCGCTGAAGGGGGGTGGGTACGAGACGAGAAAGAGAAATCGCTATGCTACAAAGAAAATGAGTCACAGGAATGAATGCTAGCTCCAGCAGCTCTTTATCCTTCTCGTCTTCTACAAGCATTCAAGAAAGGCCTGTAGATGTTGGTTGGCGAGGAGGAGAAGGAGGAGGAAGAGATACTGGGAGGGAAATGAAGCACTAATGGCACACCCATTCTAACATCTCTTCCAATTGAGACCTGAGAAAGCACGGCAACAGCCACTTAGCTCACATCTTCCAAATCTCAGCCTAAAACTTTATTTATCCCTGTTTTCCACACCATCATCTTTCACAAGTCCAGCGGCGGGAGGCAGCCATTCCCCGTCCGCCATTGTGGCGGCGGCGGTGACGTCACAGGTCATCGCCTCGCTGGACTATTTCGATGTGTGTGTGTGTTTTTTTAACACCAGGGGAGGGGGAAACGGGGAAATGACTACAGGACGGCTATTTCCATAGGGTTACTTTTCCCTGGGTCCGTCGTGTGCAAACCTGCTGAGGTGACTGTAATCTCGTTTACTAATTACACAGCTGGAGGCGGGAGAGGGGTGTGGACACAGAGGGCTGATGACTCACCCACACCCAGGCTGCAACTTGACGATTGACCGCCCGACGTTCGTTTTTTTCTTTTTTTTTTTTTTGTGTCTACGCCATCTTAGAGTCGAACGCCCGCACGCACGCAGGCGCCCTCTATGTCTCGGTGGTCTTTTGCAAGTTTCAGGAGAGGGGAGGGCACTCTTGCCGTCAGTGATCGCTGTCCTCGGGGTAATTAATAAGATTGATTAGGCCAAGGTTGCTCACTGCGGTTAACATCTGGATTTATTTCCCCTGCAGACATGTTCGAGCTTTCAGAGCTCTTCAGAACTGCTGGAGCTTCCTCCCTCCCCAGACCCCTCGACAACCACCACCACGACCACTACCACATCTGTCCTCTGACTCTTGAATTAAAAAAAATTATTCTGGTAACGAACAAGACGGTCACGAATTTGACCTGGGGCTATAGTCATGACGAGGGACAACTCATTCATTTCATGACATGGGGCCCATATCATGAAGTGGAGGTAAGGTTTACTAAGGATGAGCTATTGACCGGAAATGGTTTAAAGTCTTGTAACTGGCGAATAACCTGTAAGTCACTCGTCTTGCGTATGGTCTGTAACTATGGTTACATAGGGCTCTGCCAGGGATGCAGGCACACACGTCTGTGATCTCTGACAGACATCTGAGGATGTGGGTATTGAAGGGAAGTAAACCCGGAGGTAACGATGTGCCGTTGGTTGACGGACTACGACCCCAGGGCGCAAGCTGGAGGGCAATCTCATGTTTGGTGGTAGTGGCAGGAAACGGTGCGTGAGAAATGAAGCTTATGACTAGGACTGTGGTAGGGACGGTGGTCGATGGCGGTGTTGCTGATGTGGATACAACGGGTAATCGCTGTGCAGGGAACTGGGTCACAGTGTCATAGTTTTTTTCTCGATGGCTGTAAGGCACAACAGCTTCTACCCGCACGACAGCGTGCCTAGGGCAAATCAGGCGTAAACATAAATTCCTTTTCCTTAATTAACTCGAGACACAGGATATTTTTCCTAACTCGTTTTTATCAAAAATGAAGAAAAACGTTGGCGGCTTCCCCGAGATCGTATATTCACGCACAGCAAAGTCTCACCAAAGTCTCGCGTGATGAGATGTCATTTTGTCCGAGGAAATGCTCACATCCCGCACAGCAAGAAAACCTTTTTAAAATTTTATGTAAACAGCGAAACTTATATGATTAACAGTCCCTTGGAATTTGTGCAAATGGCGAAAATTCACGCGATATTTTTTTCTCTTTATGTAAACAACAATATTTCGTGTGATAAAACTTTGTTATCTTTGTGTAATAAAGGACGAAACTGTGCATCTAAAACATTTATTTACTTTTTTAAATGTGTTTTCTCTGCACATAATTTTCGGACACTGTTTGTGCGTGTGTGTGTGTCGCTACTGGTAAACTATACAGAAAAACCTAAATTTGTTTCCACAAGAAAATGTGGTTTTGAGACAAATGTTTGGGAGGGTGGTTAAATCAAAAGCAAGATGATGAAGGTTTAATTAAAGTCAGCCAGACCCGTAGCGGGGTTTATTCACACGGCACTAAAGCATGTAGTTTCTAATTTACACCTGAGAGGGCGCCTGTAGCTATCTCAACGGTCGAGAGAACAGAGAGGGGGAGAGAGAGAGGGAGAGAGAGAGTGGTGCACTGCTGACAGCCTTGCACACCAGACACAGTTGCTTCCCTTTAACCATCTTTTGCAGCGGCTGCATCATGAACACCAACCGGAAAGTCCACAGCATCGACAATCAGCGGCCTGCCTCCCTGCTGCTCCACTCCTCGGGAGCTAAACGTCGGTCACGTGGTGCTGGTCCTCGGTCACTATGGTAACGCCAACTGTCCACCATCACCACCCTATCCCACCCACTTCCGCACCGTCCCACTATTAAAAGGCAGCCATCACTGATGTGGCTTTGGGTGGCTCAAGATACAGGTGGGGGTGAGGTTAATCGTGTGTTTGATCTATCGAAGTGAAACGCGTGTGCGGGCTCACACACACACCAAACCATCGCTTTAATGACAGGGGCTGGGTAGGGACAAGAGTAAAAACAAACAAACAAACAAACAAACAAAAAATGCAGGTAAACAAAACATAAAAAAAATAACAAAATCCAAACTAAATATGTAGGGTGGCTAGGTACTAAACGGTGATTGATTTTACAATTTGAGTCTTTGACCCTATAGTTCGTTCACAATATAGGATATTCACGATTTCCGCTGGCGTGACCCCGAGGTCAGCAGCCTCCGTCATGTCCGTGGCTAGGTGATCTATTATTGACAGCGACACTCGAGTGTCTCACCCATAATTAGTCTCGACCAGCCAAGCTCGAGTCACGTGGCAGGCGATCATAAACAAGGTTCAAGCCGCCCTGCCACCCGCCTCCTACCATTGTACCCGACAGGCACGCACACACTGACGTAGCACCCGTTTGCGACTGTCATTAAAGTATTACCCTGGGTGTGGGAGGGGTGTGGTTGGTGCTTCACACAGACTAAACAACTGTCGAGGTTATCTCAAGTTACCTGAATTAGGTAGGCTAGCCACTTGATGGCAGACCGAGATAAAACTGACCTACAGTAGGATGAATATGGTTCCACAATCTCCTTCCTGTCTGTGACAAGACACTCACAAAGACAGAGTAGATAGAAAGAGAAAGATATAAAAAAAAATAAGAGCACTAGAACCAGCAACACAACGAACTAAATCAAAATTATTTGTATAAGGGATATGGAACTGCTGAGCTGGAATTATCGATACAGTTTGGTCTTGGCAGACAATGCGCTCAAACAAAACGAATCCTTCTTCTATCTTATTTTTAAGGTCACGTGACTTTATTTTAGTACCACAAGTCCAGACTCCAGCAATCTTCTCGAGGCGTTGTCTGACCAATTCCTCTTATGATAACTTCCACCCTCGCTAAGCTTCTTAGCATTTTCTCTTCGTGAATTCTACTTGAATACCCCTTCACCTACTTGTACCCGAGAGAGTTTTAGCAACTTAATCCTGTATTATAAAAAAAAACAAACACCGAAACAAACGAAAACAGAAAGACGAAAGGTGTTAAAAAGGGAGATAACAGAAGCCTCCTCAAATATTGACGAAGTGCCAATAAGGGGAGACTACTCTTGCAGAGCTGACACTCTCCCCACCAACGAGTAGTCTGACCACAGCATGACGACTGACTGCAGTGCTTTCCTCCCCTCATGTCGGAGGCTTCAAAACAGGGAAACCGAGATTCACGAGACAAGTTTGTTATTATTGTCTAAACTCAAGACGTATCTTGTCAGAACAACAACTTCACTGTGACCCCTGACCTGGAGCGTGCAGGACACGTGTCTGTATTTACTTCGCATGTTGTTGGTGATTGTATATCATTTCAGTGAAACACTTGGAGTACATTGATGAAAAGTGCTATATGATTCTTTACTGTGATTATTATTTACTGTTGTTATTAGAACCACCCAGGGTAGTCTTGGCAGTAAAGTGGTAAACTGCTCGCCATCGTGTGCGCGTGTATATGTGTTTGTTCGAGTAAGCGTCCGCATACTTAGAGTCATTGATAACGGTTTTTTTTTTCTTTTTGTTCCAGTCCAAAAGGTCAGTCCACAGGTGGAACAGTTGAATTCTTGTCACCAAGACAACAAGGACCTTGGGTTATAAGTTCAAATCCCACCTCCTACACACTTAATTTTCTCTGAGTGTGGCACTAACTTGGACTTGTTGACTGTCAATATTACGGTCTCAACTTTCAGTACCAACATCCATCCATCAGTCAAAGTACACGCATACTTATAACCACACAGCCAAACATACAAAACATCACCAAGTCCACGCACACCCAGGAAGACAGGAAGACAGACCGCTGCACTTACTGACGGCTTCAATGACTTCCGCCAGGAGGACGCCATCTGCAATGTCGTGCTGCAGGTCTGTGATGAACTTTTTGTTTCGCGCCTTCTCCAGGTAATGGTTGGCCCAGTCCGTGTAGATCTGCAACAAAAGATGAGAACGACAGGTGAGCTGCTGACGAGGAGAAGACGCAGGTAATTAATTGCCACCTGTATAATGATGTCATCTTCAGTCAGTATACCACCTGCAATGAGCTACACAATTCCGTTAGTAACAGGCAGCTCCCCTGGATTTCAGATATCCTGCTTTTAAAACCTTGACCAGAAATATTAAAACTGACCGCGGCCGGCAAAGTTTGAATTCAGACCTCCGAAGAGACATGCCACCGTCAACCCTTCCATACATCTCAATGCAATGTTTTAATACAAGGGAATGCTCCATGATCAGATAACTGGAAGAACATCAATCAAACGACAATTTAAAGGCAAGTGCTCACTTTCAGTGATATTCCTGTGAGATGGCCACAGCTCATGAGGCAGGGTCTAATACATTAAGAGGAGGAATCTATGTGAAAGGTGCATTAGTGGGAATTTTTATTCCATTAAAGACCCGTATCTTGACGCCGCCTCACGCCGATGGTTCAAGAAAGGGCATTAAAATTGTTAGAATCCGATTATGATTGTTCATATATTTCCATTTCATAAATAATTATCTGAAATAATAAAAAAATGACTTGTCTCCTAAATAAATCACAAGCTAAAACAGTGCATAGAAATACATGGACACATGCGTGCGCGCACACACACACTAAAATACTCAGAGAAAGAACTCAAAAGTCAAAAACTTAAATTTATAAGATAACCCTCCTTCTCATTGTTCTATAGCACAGTGTGAGCTCTTCAAGAAATCCAATCAGATGTTCAGTAGTTCTCATGTCCATTGGCAGACATGGCAGCATGCTGACCGGAAACAGCGTCACCTGTGCGCTGTCCAATCATAACTTACCATGTTTATAAACCTCAATATATCTTCGTAAACCTCATTCCCCGTAAATCTCTGTTTACGTCCAGTAAACATAAAGATGCGCTAAATAAACTTCAGAACACGTCTCCCCTCTCTCACACACTTCAACCTCCCCCTGCACTCAGTCAGCCTCATTAACAGTTTGTCCTAATCGTTGACCGTTATTTCCGTTAATCAGCTATAGTATCTATCAAGATTTAAAATCCTTTATTAATCTGTCGCCTTTTTAAGGGGAATTGAGATATTCAAAGTACATACATACATATTCACACACATTTCTGTTTATCATAATATACAGTAACTATCAATAACACACACACAGGTCGGTTTATGACACCTAATATTTTTTAAAGTAATTTTCTGTATCATTCACTCATTCTTTCCTTCTTCCAGCTTTTTATATATACCTGCATACATGATCACATAAATCAAAGCATGTAAACACATGTAAACAAAGGAGACACTTTTGCCATGAGATGTTTTCTCAATAATGTACTCGTGGCGTTGATTGCATCACCTGTTGTCGACCCTTGACCTCTCCCTACACAATCTTCACAAAGCTAGTAACTAACCCGCTATGGCTTCAGTGAAATGTGAATAATCCATAATCTTAAAATTATTTTATTCGCATTGCCCTCGCACAACATTCATTTGGAGTTGTCTGACCAGTGAGTTCATCATCCGATGGTGTTGGGATCGCGGGCTGGTTGAGCACATCGTCCATACAAACCTCGCTCCGCTGTTGATGAATAGTTTCTATCTTCACAAGCGACGGTCTGTCTGTACCAGCTGTGCATTGCGTCACTGGCTACCCCCCGGCCTGCGGTATTTTTAACGGCCCTCAACAACCTTCCTCACTTTCAAAACGACAAACACTTCTTTCGTTGTCTGCTCGACATAAACGATTCTTCTCTCTTCCTCTCTCGTTTCTACATCCCTTACACACAGCCAAAATAAACAGACTTTGGTCCGGTGTACAAAGAGCGATTAAGTCTCAAGAGACTCATAAGGCTTTTGGAAACTAGGTCACTGTGACCTAGTTGCAAATGATAACCCAACGATAAATAGACAGAAGAATGAATGATAAAACAAGGAGAATTCTATAATGTCCACAAGGATAGTTTTAAAGTTAACATTCACCACAGTTCAAATAATTTTCTTTGTTGGCGTTATGTAGGTTGTTTGTTTGGTCTCCTTTTCTCTCTCTCTCACACACACATACGCACGCACATAAATATATTTAAGACAATGATAAAGTGCGACAACTCCGTCACTTCATACCTTGGATTTGAACTTGTCGTTGAACATGCCGTGGAGATGGTCTCCTCCTGGCAGGAGAGCGGGGTACTGGAAGATCTCCATCCCCCCTGTAGCTCCCCCCAGACAGCGAAACCATGTACACTTTCCGAACATGTGTGCGCACGCGTCTTCCTACGTCATTGAAGGACTTCCGGTACAGATGCTCTGCTGCACCACAAGCTTGGATCACATTTCACCTGGTCACATGATGCTGTGACCTTTTCATCTTTTCTTGATACCACAATTATGCAGGTGTTTTCTGTAGTTTTGTCACTGAGAAAGTCTTTCGACAACTTAGCTAACAAATGGAGGAGTTGTTACAAGAGCCAGTGGTTGTCGATCCGATGAACAACAATGGTTGGCATCGCCTGGTGCTTTAGTTGCGCTCTCGTCGTGTTCGCTCGTTGGGATAACATGCTTGCAACCGAATTTCGAACAAAGCATCCATGCATAAGATTGGTTTGGAAAAAAAAACTCTCCTGCCACTTCAGTCAAGTCGACGGTAGTCCTGAGACAGAACTTCATATGCAGCAGCGAACGCCACACGGACTGGAAAAAATAAACCCACATCTGGAACCTGCGATGGTGACACCACTGACTACCCTGATCTCTTAACATACAACATCGTCGGTAGTTATCGCTTATCTATCGTTTAGTCAGCTGCCACTGAACGACCGCGCACTCAGGTTACGACCTCGCAAAGTCATGCACGTGAAGTCATTCGCCTGTGACAACCTCCCTCCCCTCCATCGCTCCCCCTTCTAGAAACAACCAAGCCAGGAGTTGGCCAGGAGTATGCCAGGAGTACCCCAGCACATCTCCAGGCTCAGACACATGAATCCAAGATAAACTTTAAATTTCCATAACCGTGGGCCGCCTGAGCTGAGACCACTGCCAGCCGCGGATACCCCGGACGACGCTAGTGATGAATGGATCACTCAGATGGAGCAGGCATGCGCACTGGCTGGTTCCGGAGACCCAGCGCGTGCTCTGCGACGTCCACGGTCCCCCTTCCTCCTCTCTCATCTCTGTTTTCTCTACTTTCTGTCTGCTGCAGTCACTCGCCCCGCTCCCTGTCTCTCCCCCAACATTAAATATCGGTCTCTGGCATTTAAAATACAAACGGCAGACGTCAGCCACGTGAAGGATGGATTGTAAGAATAAACGTTGAAAAACGAAAGTGTCAGGCCATCTGGAAATCCTTCATTCCTAAAACGAGCCGAGGAAGTCGGTGTAACTAGTAAAGTTGTAAACAAGTTATATTTCTATGTTCGAACAGAAACCTGTGATGATCTGCCAAAGAACACCTGCCACGGCGCACCACACACACAGACACAAACATGACATCCACACTTAATTCCGATGTAGTTCGTTGTCAGAAGACTATGTTATCTAAACCAGGTAAAATAATCTTCTTTAAACACATCCTTGCTTTCTCTCTCTTCTTTCTTTAACTTGTTCATTTCCAGTGCATAGTAATATAAAAGTTTGTTATCACACTACATTTTACATGTCCTTAAGGACGGAAGCAATGCGCCTTGAAGTCGAAAAACAAACTTCTGCGCATGTCCAAAGGCTACAACTTATTTTTCCCTTTTTCAAAATACATATTTCAACAGAAAACATTAAATTCCCTGGGAATAAAATCACATTAATTCACAACATTCTGCTTTTTTTTATTACAGCAATTTTTTTCTCTAAACCGTAAACACAAACTTTCACTTTCTGTCTCCTTCTTTCTCATTATTTCCCTCACAAACTCTGTCTCTCTCTCGTGTAGGTGAGAAAATGTCAGTTCACACAGTCTGACTAAGCTTTCTACAAACTGTAAGATATTTATTTAAACTTGTGCTCCGAAAAAATCATTCATTTTCAAGTGAGCCTCGCGGCAGCTATATCTGAAAGAATGAAATGTAAGATCAACGATTCCTGCTGATTGATGGCGGAGAAACGAAAGAAAAACGAACATCATGCCTTCAGGCCTGGCAGATAATGTCCTGGGGTTGTGAACATGAAATATGTAATCTAACCGACCACGGCCTGGCATTCTCAACACAAAAACATTCAAAACTTTCTTTCGACTTTTTTTTTTACAATGTAATTCTATTTGACATTTAAAAACAGAGTTTACTCATTAATGATTTCAAACAAACTTCCCGGTGACAAAGATGTCCGTTCTTGTCCCCACCCTGTAGTCCCATCGTCACAAAGACAAGCAAACCTGAGAAGAAGACATCAACTAAGAATGCACACCTGATATTGCGTGGAAGGAATAAGTGTTCAACCGCCCAACATGTCGGCGAAGCAGGTGGACGAGCGGCGAGAAACTTGTCCTTCATCCCATGATGCAGTCTGATTTATTGTTTATCGTACACTGATACCCGCAAATGATGTACCCGTCCGTGCAATTCATTTCCCGACACCCACCCATCACTCATGTACCTGGATGCATTCTAATTCTCTTCTGATTTAACGGCTCTCGGCGATGGTGGTGGTGGTGGTGATGATGATGATGATGATGCCTTTTTGGCCAAAAGCATTTTATTGAATAAATTAAGATTTTTCCAAAAACTAAACGAATCTTTCAATCGCAACCTTAAATCATGCGATCTGCGTTTCATGTATTAATTTCCCTTACAGGTCTGTTCATGGAGATCGACCCGCTGGGGGATGAGGAGAAAGGTAAGGGTTAGGCTGGTAGGAGGCAAGTCATTAACCCTCCACCCACACCTTTCCCAACGATCGTCGCAGGTCGGTCTGCGCAGTGAATCAATACGCATGTCCTTCGATTAAATAATAAAAAAAGATAGTCCGAGAAGTGAATCCACCCTGACTGACTTGAAATACAGGTTGGGCCGTGAGAGAAAGTGAATGAAGGTGAAAGAGGAACAAAGCCGCTCAGTTTTGCTCACAGATAAAGGAGTGATGATTGCAGAATTCAATATGGCGCCTGTCAACTGACGCAAATATTTTCCATTAAAAAAATAAACAAAAACATCACGCCGGTGCAGAGAGCTGTGAAGGCTTTCAGTCTAATTTTAGAACACCCTGCTGCTGGTGTTGCAGGACGTCAGTTGGGCGAGAGGGAGGAGAAAGGCCAAAGGTCACGGAGGAAATTCATGCGGTCTTCTCAAAAAGGGTGCTGGAAGTATTGAGGGCTCTAACAAAGGTGTCTGAAGTATCCAGTGGTCAAATTAGTACAATCGGAAAAAAGGACAGAAGAAGAACTTTGAGGTGTGAAGCTTGGTCATGGTCATTGAATACAGAGGATCTGACATCGTGGGACACCGCTGCAACATTTTGTTGAACTTCAATTTTAAAGCTTTGAATATTTTTTCCTCTCGTTGGAGAGAAAAATGGATTTCTAAAGAAAGTTGATTGAGCTCTTCTTTGAAGACATTCTGACCACGATTTTACCTTTTGGATGCCTTGTTTCCGACAACCAACTAATGGAGGGTAGACTTGGGTTACAAGTCATCCGCAAGGTGAGGAGAGTTCGTTCTCACAACAATCCTTCACATCCTGTAATGTTGTACTTGTGTCCACGTGCCTTCAAGAAACAGCATTTGGGTTGTTAACCCTGTTTATGCATGGCAACCAAAGTATCAGATCCTCCCAGATGTAACGTTAGAAGCGAGGGCTTGTCTCTCGAAATCAAAGCTCGCGTGACGTCACGAAAATGGAGGGAACAGCCACGACGACAGAGGAAACAAGGAGCAGGGGTCAGACGGAACGATCCGAGGAAGTAAGGAGAGAGGGAGGAGCGAAGCAGCGTGGTTAATGACAGCAACAGCTCAGGGTACGTGAGCAGTCTTCAAGCTACCCGTGAGGCATGATGGGGTCCCACAGCACAGATCCACGTGAGCGATTGGACGTCAGGACCGACAAACCTCCCGCGGAAGCCGCCAGGGGCGATAATAACCCCGGCAAGATGTATGTGTTGGACCTCGGCGGCATCTCCGCGGGTCGGAAATTCTAGCTATTTCCCCCGCAGTCACAGCACCTCGCACACAAACAAGTATGTCTGCCCTGCGGCCAGCAGTCCCTTCCCCATCTCCTCCTCACTCCTTCTTTCTCTCTCTCAAACCACCCACACACACAAAGACGGTCTGTTCCTTCAAAATCCCACGAGTTAACACAGCCACACCTACCCTCTCTGACCAAACACACACATACAAGAAAGGTATAAAAAAAAATGTCAGTTTGATTCTGTAAATAATTTCAGAATTGTATACCAAGGAACTGTGCTATTATTAGCTTCCAGGTCCTCAGAAAAGCGCGTGGAACTTTATCAGTGAAAGATAAACTCTAACAAAACATACATAAAGACTTTAGTTCACGCGGCCAGGAAGGAGAGAAAACTGGAGAGTATCAAGTATCATACAAACATGCTTGAGGAGAAATTTTCTCAGCAACTGCTACCCGGGCGCTGATAGGACTCGCAGCTCCATCCGGAAGAAGATGAAGTTACCTCCCGCTTCGGGGGCACACCCGCGGGGTTGCAGGAGTGGGAGAGAAAGTTTAATGAAGTACGCGCATCCCCTATTTGTGCTTCGTCTTCATCTTCAGCAAAAAGGATGTATAAATCTTGAGCCCGATAAATGGCAGGCAATTTGGCTCCGGAGTCAGGTTTCCAGCTCCATCTATACAGTTCGGAATTGCGATACGGTAGCGAGACTACACTGACGATAGTATCGTGGAACGTTTGTCTCACCTGCGACTTCGTTTTCTCACCTTTCTATCTCACCTTTTCCTCCCACCTCTTTACGATTCTTAACTTTGTTGTGAAATAAATTGGTTTGTAGAATTAGGACGACTCCCTCCCTCCGATCCAGTCAGTATTTCTTGCTGTCATCGCCTTCACTCAGACATTTATGAGCACATTATTAATGTAATTATTAATTAATATTGGACGGGATGAAGGTGTAAACGCTCATATAGCCCCATTCGAGGTCTGGGAGGAGCAACAAAGCAACACCTGATATCCCCCGCCCACAACTTTCTGTCTGTCTGCAGCGGGTGGATAACGAGCTTGTGAAGGCAACACTCCATCCGTGACTGTTGGAAACATTAAAGTTGCGCGCTGACAGACAGAGATAAACCAGGGTTCCATGCTCCACTGGGAACTGTGACGTAATCATAACGCTTTTCTCATGCTCTAGCGCGCACACGCACACACACGCACACACTGTACCACGATTATACACACATGCAAAACTTACAGATGAGCGTACACGCACCCAAACATAACTGTGCCTAGAGGATAGAAAGAGAAAATAAAGGTTGGCGGCAGACAGAATGAGATACGGGGGATGGGGAGGGCGGAGAGGAAATAAGGAGACAGACTGGGGCAGACGGAGCGGTAAGGAAAGGAAATGAGTGCGTGACAGAGAAAATAGAGATAAAAGGAAAAGGTAGTAGAACAGGTAAAAGTGGGAGACAGAATGAGAGTGGAGAGAGAGACACACACGATTGCACAAAAAAGACACAAAATAAAAATAAAATAGAGAATGAATTGAACGGGAGGGGGAGAGAGAAAGAAGGAGGAGTAGGGAAGATGAATGACAAAGATGTGGGAAATAAAGAATAAGAGTGAAGGAATGACAGAAACAGGAGGGAGAAAGTAAAGGGGAGAGAGGGAGAGAGACAAACAGAGGTGGGAAGCTGCCAACTCAAACTAAAAGCAAATCACACACCCGGCTGTCACCCAACACTCCGCTGCCTGGGATCCAGCACAAGACGCGAGTGCACCCGACATGTTTCAGAGACCTCCCCAGAGACACCCGCCCATGAAAATTTCAAACCGCGACAGTCCTCCCTCACAAACTCGTTAAACCCTGAGTGCCGAGGCGCGGATACTTTACCACTGAGTCACAGTGGATCTCTTTCACTTTTATTTATTTATATTTTTCTGCCAGAAATGCCATTGTGTCTTTCCTTTCTACGGACTCGGGTGGGCGAGCAGATGGAGAGTGGCTCACCTGACCAAGCATGATACCCACGGAACCAGCGCTACACCAGCGTTTAGCCGAGAGGTTTGAGAGCGAGGTTAAACTACCCCGTGACTACCCCTGGACTACTCAGTAGCAGCAACCATAAGGCTAGAATGAAGCGGGAGGAAAAGCCATACCTCGTAGCCTGCTAACCAATGTTACATACGGGTGGTGGATGGTCCTCTGATACCTTCAAAGTCTCCTAGAATCCGTGGTAACCCCATTGCACACACCTCCAGCTTCATGGCCAGAGGGACAAGAGTTCGACGACCATGAAGAACTTTGACCCCAATGCTTTTTTCGTGACCCTCTTGCACGAGAAGAAGATGAAAAAAAAATAATTAAAGAACACAGGTCGTCGGCGCAGGTATGACACTTCCAGTGGTCACGTGGACAATATTAGCCACGCGGTCCGAGCACATCAACACCTTATGGAAACAACGCCAGTCCAGAGAAACCAAGATGGATTTTTTTTTCTCTCTCTCCTCAGAAAAAAAAATCCAGACGTTTCACAAATTCCGTTATCAGTGCTCCTCCAATGATGAACGACGAGGCAGGGTGAACCACACTTAGCAACAGATGAAGCTGGAAGGTCGTCCTCTGGAGATCACCAACGACTGTCTCGCAAGGTCTCGCGAGACTGTGACGTCATCCTCCGAGCTGCCGGGGCGTGACGGGAACAACTCGGCCCTGAACGTGTGCGGTGAGCAGTGACGTGCAGTGACGTGCAGAGGGACGAGACAGACACGTGCGTGGAACACCCTCGCCTTCCTCTTCTGCTGCAGCGGGTTTGCAGCACGAGCAGCATCAGCAGCTGGGGTGGGAGCGAGACCGGGGTGGAGTGGGGTGGGGTAGCAAGAATTGATTTCCCAGATGAGAAGGGTCGGCTGGCGGCAAAGTTGACTTTCATTGTGAGCTCACGGGACGGGTATGTACTCACGGACGCACGGATCCACCAGACCATGTCCTACGCACGGCGAGTACACAACAGAGGTAGGAATGTAAGTATTTACACTTTAGAGACAGTTGAACGGATGGTTGGCAATTTACTGTCACGTGATACAGTGAGAAAATTGCACGTGCGCTGTGTATATACTCTGGGTGAGTGAGTGAATACAAGTTCTTGGTGATAATAATAATAATAAGATCTGAATATCTGACTAATTTTCCAACCACCCTGGGTTTTTTGTTTTCATTTTTTTAATTTTTTTTTTAAATCTTCACAACAGAAAGAGGATGGAGGAAGACAGGGAAGGGGAGAACGAGAGACTGTTTGCAGACTTTTAAAAAGTGATTACCAACAGAGAGAATAGTTACTTTCCAATTTCACGAGGGCACACCTACTTTTGTGGGCATTAAACGAGGAGTTGGTCGTTTAAAGCCGTTGAAGGGATCTCAAAGTTCCAAGGTGTCAGAAAAATAAAACTCAAAGTACCAAGGGAGAGCACCACCCAAAGGACTGACAGGTAAGACTTGCAGTCACAGCCACACACCACACCCGGTGCTGAAAAATAAACTTTCCAACGAAGTGTGCGCGAGGGATAGAGAGAAGGGGGGAGAGAGAGAAATTAGAAGAAAAATAATGGTGGAAGAGTAGAGATATAGATAGCTTAAGAGAAAGAGCAACAGAGAAGATAACCTTCACCCGAAAACATGAAAATCATAACAAAGTCCTCAAAAAGACCAAACATTATGGGAAAAATATTTTTGGTTATCTCTTCCGGCAGGATGAGCGGGAAGAAGCTCAGGAAAGTTGTACATTCTTTAGTCCACCCCCAACACCCGACCCCAGCACACGACCCCAGCACTTCCTTCTTACTTTTCTTGTCAGGCAGCCACAGATGCTTCTTGGAGGAGGAGGAAGGCAATTATTCACCGCGAACGTTGAGAATGCACGTGCAAACACTCGGCCATTGTCGGAAGCCTCGGTTCTTACTGAACTTCAAGCACTTTCATTATAAAGTTTGTGATTTCTGAGCACAGAAATCAGCAGATCCACCCCATCTACAGACAAAAACAAGGTAGAGACACGTGCTCAGTAAAGGTGACACACGATTAAATAAATATAATAATAATTTTACTTACTGTATGTGACATCCCAGCTATGGACAAGTTCGCTGACTGCTACACATCAAAATAACCACAAAAAGAGTTTTTTTCCAACCAGTCGACGATGACAAAAGAAGAAAAAGTAAACAATTCAGCAGCGTGACATTAAGCAATAGAAAATCCCAGCACATCGAAAATTGAAGACAGGTTTCAGAAAATCCACCAAAAACCACTGAGAGAGAGAGAAGGAAGAGATCGACAGGTAACATTATGTTAAACAGTAGAAAATGGTTTTCTCTGGAATTCATTCAGTCAGTCAGCCTGTCTCTCGGCTAACACACCTTCAGTGCTTAAAGGTCAACACGAGTGCTACATTTTTGTTGTTTATCATTGGGTGAAGTTTATTTTAAATAACACTTCCCAAAATATGAGTATAGTTAGTTTTCAGCATTGAACTTTTATTTTATAGTTATAACTGACTGCTGATAATGACTTTTTGACGATTTTTTGTTTTTGTTTTGGTGTGATTAAGAGAAAAGCATCAATATATATTTCTCCTATCTCTTCGGCATAAAATACCACTGGGATATATTTTTGTGATATTTTATTTCCAGTGATTTTTCGCTGAGCGCTCATGTTGTCCTTTAAAACGTTGCGACTCCGTGCTTCGCTTCCCTCAGTTTCTTTGAAAAATATACGTTATCCGCCATAACAAACAATGTTGAAACCGTCAACATCAATCACCAGCATCCATCTGAGTTAAGCAGACGGCGTCTACTGACGTCACAAAGAGGCTCGTGCCCATGTTGTTAGACTAAGTAAAAGCTTTACGATGTCAAGCAGAGGATGCGGGTGAGCTGTAGGGTATCGATGGAGGAGATTGAGGCTCGGTGTGTGGTGACAAACAGCAGAAAGGACAGGGTCGCAGGGGACATCGACAGCAGACATCTCTAGCCGCCATGTTTGGTGCTGGTCCACAAACACACACACACAAACACACAAACACACACACAAACACACACACACAAACACACATGCGCATTGCGAGGGCAGGGAGACGAGAACTGGAGCCGAGTGCCACAGCTTCCTGTAGTCTACACACCATTCCTCCAGATGCAAATCAATCATTATTTCGGCTGAAAAATGGGAGGCGGAGTTTGGTGGATGGAGGAAGAAGCATCCCTCGCTGCTGTCTAGGACAAGGGAGACAACTCGCAGCAGGAGGATTTTCTCTCGCCGGTGTCTGTGTGCGGACAGCCTCCCCCTGGTGAGGACTGGAGAGCGGGTAGAGCCTGGGGTACTCCATAGCCTGACCCCCATAAAATAGGATAGCTGGGGTCTGACCTTTGCTACAGATTACCACTGGTTTTTTTGTTTGTTTCTTTGTTTGTTTTTTTAAGCAAAAAAGAAGACAAAAGTTAAAAATGGACAGAAAGTTTGAAAGACAGAAATGAACTAAAGATGACTGGTGGGAATAGTGTGGGTCGGAATAGTGCCGAGGAAAAAAATAAGTGTGTGGGGGGGAGGGGACAGATTACAAAGTAATTGAATCTCTTTAACATCCCATAATCCATTCATTAACGGCTGTCCCGGGCAGACACTCCCTCTCGTCAGACTCTCGTTGTTCTGAAAGACATGGCAGGTGAGGCTGAGATTCCTCGCCATCAACGCGTCCGTAGGTGATGGTGCAGAGTAGTTTACAGTCTTGGGGTGGGTAGGAGGCCCTACCTTTACCTACTTTTCTCTCCCAGCTGCCCTCACTCTCTCTCCCTCCCCGACTCACAGATGGTGTGGATATGTACTTTTATCTCCTCCACAGACGGCAAGCACCCCGCTAGCATCGCGGGTGCACAGCGGCAACGAGAAGTGTTAACGATAATTATGATAACCATCTTTTTCTTTTCGACGACGATTGCTCTCTCTCTCTCTCCATGTCCCTTCCCTCTTCTTTTAAAGGGAGACAGAGCAAAAGAAACACTGAATAACGGACTCAGTCCCTACATTAGCTCATTTAGAAAGAAAATTAATTTTTATTGGTTCTGTATTCTCGGACAACACTTAAATAAGTTTATTGTGGCATAACACGGGGGACGGGGATAGGGGTTAAAAATAAGAAAAAAATAACGGGGGGATGGGAAGAAAGAGAGAGAAGGAGAGGGGCAGAGACAGACGGAGCAGGTACAGAATGTGGGTCTGGCGCCACAGTTTTTGAGCAGGTGATTACCTCAGGTAAATGAAGCAGGCTGCACACTGCAACTGCACAGGTAGATTGCAAGACGGAACCTGCAGGTAACTCCAATGGTTCCAAGGTGCACCCTCCCTTTAAAGGGCCACTACACTCATCAACAATGATATGATAAACTTAAACTGGATTTATTGTTGTTTAAACGGCATTTCGGCTTAGAAGAATATACTTTTTAATATGGTGTCTGTACACACTCACACACACGTCTACATACACGAATGTTCCTTGGCCTCATCACAACCGTCAGTCCTTCACTCTCGTCACCAGGCCGCCACCTGGCGCTCTGCACCACTAGCTCTTTGTTCTCTTATCTCCTCTTGATGCCAGCAGAGCACCTGGGGATGCCTCACCTGTTACTATCCTCACATCAAACTGCCAGTAAGATGAAGCTGGTTTCAATATCCATCCTCTCTTCTCTTTGACTTCTGCCCTGGTGGTCCAGCAGCAACTCATCCAAAGCGAATCCGTTGCACATGAAGGGAGGGTGAGGTGTGTTCAGATTGAGGATTGGAGGAGAAACAAATTTCAAGCAGAACCATTCCAAGCTGCGCTTCCCTTCCTCTAACCTCTCCTGTCTCAGCAGCACCACTACTCACACCAAAGAAGCTAACCCTGATGACCACAAAAACAAAAAGAAAATTTAACTAAGACAATGGCGACAGAGCAGTTTCATCATGAACACAGGCCAACACATCTTCCTGTCTCCTGCAGGAAAAAAACGATTGCTGGTACAATGGCTTTCCCATCCTTGCATCCATCCTGCTCAGACTGTAGAACGAATGACCAGAGGACTGATGTGGCTTCAAAGGATCTACATGCCCCCCCCCCACCCCACCCCGGGGTTAGACTGCCTGGGTTCAAGAGGTCATTGCACAACTGAGGAGATGGCTAGTACACCGCTGGCCTCAGGAAGAGGTGTACAGTATAGCCTGAACAAAACAGTATTTAAAGATCATGCAAGGTATGAAATTTCAAAAGATGAGGTAGTGTGTGTGTGGTGATGGTTTGTGGTAGTGATGATGGATGGAGTGATGGAGAATCGGTGTGTACCTCCCAGCCAGCAACCAAGGCTCATACACATGGAATGTTTCCATGGAAACCTCTGGTAACTACTGTCTAAACAGGGAAATTATATTAAACCGCAAAAAATATATTCTGTCTACATAACAAAACGATTTCGACACAACCAAAAACAAAACTCACAGAACTGAGGGCCGACAACTCTCCGCTGGAGAAACACGAAGAAAGTTCAAGAAAAAGCACCTTTGCTAAATCTCCAAAAGAAATCCAACATTTTCTGTCAACGAGATACAAGTTTCCCTCTAAATGATGGATCGCATTTGTATATGAGAGGAGGGGCGGAGGTGCAAAAACTAGAGGAAGAAGGCGTTAAAGGGCGATCACTCTGGTGCCAGAGAACTGCCGCTACGAGTTGTGGCCGCCTGTGAAGCGCGATTTACCAAGTATATCAACATAGTTTATGAACTTCTCTCCCCACAAGTGTTTTCTTCTTTCTTTCGGGTTATTGTTCGTTTTTAATCGTATTTTCATGCTGGTTGTCTTATCTTTGTTTTGATTTCCCATGAATGGAAGTAATGGAGTAACACGTGATATTATTACAGTTAGTCCAGTTCACTGCCGCATTACAATTACCGTGAAGTCTTCAGAACTTGCACAGAACATTTAACCGAAAAGGAAGAGGAGGGGGAGATGAAGCAGGTAGCACGCGCATGCAATGTTGTGTAACTCTTTGCACTTGAAAATGTCAAAAAAATCGTCTGTTCAACGGATGGGCAAGTAACTCTGAACTGCACATCCTCATTCTAGCGAGACGATGTCAAGTGATGAAGGCGCAGTTATATTCAAACGAGTTACAGAAGAAGGTTGTTATGTGTAGACATGTGTGGACAAGTTTGGAAATAAGCAGAAGAGACTAGAAAAGAGAGATGGGGGGGAAAAGCAAGCAAATGTAGAAAGAACAAATAAAACTGTGTTCGTGTCTGCATTATCTTCCCCTGACATTCATCATCGCTCCCACCGAAACAAAACTCAATTAACATTTGCAGCATTAGCAGAGCAAGTGTACCCACATGACATTTAAAACTGTGGCCATGATGATGAGGCCACGTGCACCCACAACAACCTCTACCCCTGTGGCCATCACCACGAGAAGCAGACAAAAAACCCACAGCCTGCGGCGGCAGCTGTCGGCACGTGGAGCACCAGGAGCGGAGGTGATTGTGAACTGCGAGTACTGCCAAGCAGGGTTTCCGGTGTTTGCTTGGACCAAAGCCACAGGTGAAAATACCTGGCCACGAGTGAAAAAACACAGTTGAACGGTTTTCCACACATTTCTGCTCTGCAATAGTTGTCACGGGTTGAGCTTTGTTGAGTGTTTTGAAAAGGCGACAGTGCCACACATCGTGTTGACATCTTCCATAATGTTTGTTTGTTTGTTCAAACAATTGTCGCTCCTTTTGTCGTAACCCATGTCCACTAGTCCGGGTGTGCGGGTGTAGGTGTGTAGGGGTGTACGTGCGTGCGTGTGTGTGTGTACGGGTGCACCTATGTTTGTGTACGAGTGTAGTTGTGTGTGTGTACAGGATGTACGGGTGTAGGGGTCTACGGGTGTGTGTACGGGTGTACGGGTGTACGGGTGTACGGGTGCGTTTTTTCAGGCTCGGCTGAAGTTTGTATTCCGAGTGTGTGCCTGGGTGTTTGGGACTCGCCTGTGGGTACTGTGTGCAGGCTCCCGGGTACAGGCGCTCGCAGTGGCATTATGCAACAATGCCAAGCACAACTATTATTTGCACAACGCTTGGCAGCCGAGTGCTGGCCCCTGGCAGGCAGCGCCACAGCTTTTATCTGCCCTTGACCCCGCCAGTAACGCCGGCACCAGAGTTACCTGCCAGCTTGGAGTCTGACATCTGCAGCTGGAGGCAGCGCCACTCACCTGGTGTACAGTCGACGGAGGCTTTGATAGGTGTGTGTGTGTAAGTGTGTGTGTAAGTGTGTGTAAGTGTGTGTGTGTGTGAGAGAGAGCGCAAGTCTTCTCACTGTGTGTTTGTGCGTGCGTTCGTTTCGGTGTGTGCGACTGTAAGTGAGGTTGTTGCTGGTCGCTCGTTCGTATGAGGTAAGGTCTGCGTGCGTGTGTGTGTGTGTGTAGGGGGTGGTGGTGTTGCAGGTGAATACGCATATGTTCTATTTGCATTTCCCTCCTCTCCCCTTCCCCCCCTCCCACACACACCTCGAATACGTCACGTGCATTCGGTTGTAACGCGTGCAGTCCCTTCTTCGGTCTACTTTAGAACTGTCAGTGATTGTAACAGTTTCAAGACAAAACAGTTATATATATGTAAGATAGACATTAACATACGTATATTCAAACACACACACACACACTTGCTAGTGTGTGAAGGCATGCACGCGCGCACTGACACCCGTACGACAACACTGATCACATGATATCCCTTCCGTTCCCGTCAACTGCAATCAAAGATGAAGGTTTTCTTCCCTGAGTTCGTATCTTACAGTAGGACACACAAGCCATCCGACAAGACAGCTTCCGGGGCAAAATACATGTCGCTAGAACCGACGCACACGTCATCAGACAGGACAGTTTCTGTGACGACACATCGACGTCGTCGTCAAGATCATCATCATCGTTATTGTCATCGTCAAGACCATCATTGCTGTCAATCTCGCCATCGTTGCCATCGTCATCATGAAAACCACCATCACTGCAATAAGCTAAACTTGTTCGTCAAGCTCACCAACAAAAACTCGAGGACAGCTGTTGCCACCATTGACAGAAGACTTTTAGTTAAACTTCGCCTCATGCTTAGGAAACTCGGCAAACCTTCAATCCTTTGAAGTCAAGAGTCAGCAGGAAATGAAACTTCAAGAAAGCTTTATTCCTGAAAAAAATCAACCATCCAAAGGAGTAAAGCAAAAGGTACTCGCGGCCGCCATCTTGTTTACCTACCTCCAGCGCTAGAGATCGGTACTCGTCTGTGGCACCCGGTGGTTCTTACCTCCTACCTAAACTTTCGGATTCTGGGTGCTGGCGAAAAGTAAACAGTGAGACGAGATGGAGACCCGCAGAAGGGAAGAACAGTTTCAACCTGTTTTAACAGCGACTCGCCGATACTAAAAGACTATTCCAGAGTCTCCGAAATCGACGAAAGATACACAGAGGAGGACACAGCCCCTGACACAGGAAAAAATTTAAGATTACGAGCATTTCGATCAACTCCTGGAAACATCCCCATGAAATATTATTAAAACTATAAGCGGCCAGCGGACTGGTCTGCCATGTCCCCACTTACCCATACCCTCCCACGACAAAAGTAGATAATTTTTGGTCCAGTAATGACAAAATGTTCGAATTTTGAATTTTTTCATATTTATCCCTTTGTAATGATGTGGTTGATGCTTCCACAAGGTCGTCCCCTGAGCTCATAGAACTGCGACAACATTGGGTGTGGACTCTAGAACGCTTCCTTCACCTTCTGTATCCCCTCATTCCCCATCCCCACAGATGTACAGCGGGGAGGTGTATGGAGGCGGGGGGAAGCTGACCTCGAGACTAAACGATGGAAGGAGGAGAGGGCAGCAGGGGGCCACAGACAGTCGATAAGACCAGAGAGTGACTACTCAACAAGAACCTTCACTGTATCGTAAATTGTAGGTCGTTGTTAGTATACTGACATGTCATTAAGTCTGGAAACTAATGGTCTCCCCCACCCCATCCACCCCATTCACCCCATCCACCACCACCACCACCACCCGTAATTACAATTTAAATAGTGGGGAGGGGAAAACAGTTGTTTTCGCAGTGTGTATCTTTACTTGTATGTATGTATATATATGTATTTACTATATATTCATATGTTGCCAGACATGTACATCCAATCGTATGAAATGTACCGACAGCTTCCTCATCCCATTCTGCTCTCTTCACGTCTTCCCTAAATACTTGCGCGCGAGAAAGTAGCCACTCTTCACACATCACATCTCCCTCCCTAAACCATCCTCCCCCCGAAAGTGTGGGTTAGCTTGTGACCACGTATGCGTCCGTGTGTGCGCGAACGTGCACGTGTTCGTGTTCGTGTTCGTGTGTGAGTGTGTGTGTCGGGGGTAGGATACCAACGAGCAGCTGGCAAGCCCTCGCGCACTATTTTTTCTCTGTCCCTCTACAGATGGTTGGGGTTAATTGCTGATCCTAATCTTCCACGCGAAAGCTACTCCCCTGCGGAGAGTTTTGTCTCTCAGCGAGGCCGTGAAGAAGTGGGCATATTAGTGCCAGCAGCCGCCTCCGTGCTGAACACCACGGCAGCCAGGATGGGGTCCTGATGAGCCACTCACACTACCAGCAAAGTCCTTTAGACATCCTTCAGCTCTGTAAACTATCTAGAACTCAGTTGAGAGATAAGACTGGGACTGGTGCTACTTCATGTCCCTGGCCATCTCTCGCTCCCTCAATATCATGTGTCAAATGAAGTCGTGAAATGGCGGATACCAACGGATTCCAACGACATCAACATGATGACGAAATACACGAGTTTCAAAAAAACTGTTGTTTCTGTTCTCTAGATTAACTTCATCAAATATTTTGGAAGGGAGATACTGATTGAACGTGGAAGGAAAATAAAACGAAATGTTGTGAAACAAGGGTGACCACCCCAATCTCTACCTCTAACTACTTGAAGCGCAGATAACTCTCATTGCAGATGGCGCTGCCGTTTCATGGCTTGGTGCTGACTCTGCAGCACTCTCTCTCTCTTACATCTTCCTCTGAAAAAAGTTTTGCTGAATGGCTGCATGCAGACTCCACGTGCGCTGCCACGAGATGGCGCAAACTCCTTGTTGCACTATTTTTAGCAACCTCCCTGCCGGTGAAGACGTCATCATTAGCCACCTGAGGGACAGTCTCGCCAACCTCCCAACCCACCGGAACATGCACACCCGACCTCATGTACCTGGATTTTGGATATTTTACATCATTTGCCACAGCAACCTCTCATGGGTGGAGGCTGGGTTTGGTGATGACTGCCTCTGATGCTGGCACCCGGGATGGCGTGACGCAGAATGCGGCATCACGTGCATTTTGATGACTTACCTGTCTAAATTTTACTTTTCGTTGGATTCATTATCTATCAAGATGTCGACAATGCAGCTACAACCGGACAGATCATCTGTAACACTACAACCTCTGTTCCTGAAGTCTTGTACTTCCTTCAGCCAGTCTGACTTCTCTTCCACACGGCGACACGTGATCTATGCTACTGACGTCACACACCCTCCATTTAAAGACCAATGACGTCACCAACGATTCTCGGTTTCAGTGCCACGTGACTCTGATACGATCAGCACACCCTATCCCCTGTCTAGGGATGCTGCACGAACCTATCCCCACCTGCCACCAGCCCCTCTCAAATCTCGACAAATAAAACAATTACATATTTGGCTTCCGTCGCGCTGTTTGCTGTTGCCGGTGCTGTGCGCGCGAGATGTAAATAATCATAAGCCGATGAAGACATGCTTTCCCCACCTTTCCCCACCTGCTCGCAACTGGGGAAACAAACATTCGCGTCTCCACATAAAGCCAGCAGAAGGCAACAGCCGTGTGGAGTGGGGAGGGGTTAAGGGTCAGGGGTTAGCAGTTATCGCTGAAAAAAAGCTAAACGAGAAAAGAAAGTTGATACTTCCGGCCAGTAATTCGGATTTTTGTTAGGGGGGAGTCCACATAAAGAGGGATGTGGATGGGACTCTTTCCGCTCAGATGTTGCTGACAGTTTAAAAGTGTTTAAGAGCCAGGGGTCGGGATGGAGTGAGGTGAAGGAGGATAACAAACAGCAAGTTGTAAACATACAGGAACACACCAAAAAATAAAACAAAAACGCTTATGAAAGCTCGTCAGGAGATTCGTACCAGCAGGTAGGAGCCAAACCATTTTCTTTAATAGCATGGATGGACTTTATATGAGCCAAGTGTGCCTTGCCACATGCTGTGCTAACGGAAGCAAGCTGGAAAAAAATGTCTGAACTTCCAGAAATGCCCCAGATTTTTATTATCTTGGCAAATGTATTGGCAAACAGGTTGGAACTCATCTCATTGACCACAGTCCCCAAAACGTTCTTCCGCAAAGCCACTGGCTTTCTGTGATCTTCACTTAGTCAAACATTCCCAGACTTCTGGCAAAGTGTGACCTTTACCCTCTTTGTTTGATCTGTTCAAACATTTCTTCATACGGGCGTTAATGTGGAGGGCAACAACAGAGAAATGCATTAATAGGAGCAACTACAAAGCTACAAGGACCAGAAGACAGCAATAAAGTACGATACGATGAGGTCAAGAAGGGTCACGTGATTTTTAACCTCCAGCTTCAAGGCTCAGCCTCGCTTCAGAATCAAGACAGACGAGAGCAGCAGACACCACAACAGGACGAACACCAATGCACACAACATGCCCAGGATATTCCCGCCGGACTCTGGACTCAACGAGGTCTGTAATGAGCACGACACCGATGCTCCTACCTCCCGGACTTCAAAGACCCGAAGCCTCAGCCTCTTCCCCCTTCTTCTCTGTCTTCAACGGTCTTGTGACGTCACGGCTTGAGCTTCCTAACCCCTTTCTCCGATCTGGTTACACCCTCCCGATGGAGTATGCACCCTCACCGTCGGTGGACGTGGGTGATTCCACAAAAAGCGAGGATGGGGTCCGAGATTCTTGGCGAGGTGCGAATAGCGAGTAAGGCGACACGAACTGGTCAGAAATGTTACTTTCGCGGCCGATCCTTATCGCGAGGGCAGAAACTCCCCTGTTTGTACCCTAATCATCCCAGGAAACCGAAAAGTCATATAACATGAGGCTGGTTGAGAGATGACTTCGAGCCATGACTCTGGGAGGTAAACTTTAAAAAAAAATTCAGAAGACACCAGAAGCACCTGGTCTCCACGGTCGTCGAGTTCAGGTCTCATGCTAATTAAAGCCGGCTCTTAACCGGACAAATTTACGGTTGAATGACCATGACAGTTAAATAAATACTTTGCCAACCTCTGCGAAATCTTTGTCAATAATTTTCCGGTTAAGAAAAGCCTTAAAAGCTTAATTCTCGTTCGCACTCACCGCTTGATCCTTGAGGACTCATTTCATATCCGCTTCCGGTTAATTAAGAAGCAACTCAATTCATGCTTGAAGACACTGCGTCTGCTCATTTGAAATCAAGTGAGAAGGAAACCAGGCGACTGTTGATTTATTATACGGAACACTGAAAATGTAAAGTTAGCCAGATGCCAATATAAATGTTAAGCCTCGTAATCAACTTTTAAAGCCTCACTTTGAACATCTCCGTCATACTCAAAGTGCTACAGGTGTAACTTGAAAGTCTAAATTACAGGTGTCTTAATTAAATGATTACTTTCTAGTTTTTTCTTCCCCAATCAGCCACCCCCACTTTATCTATCCCATTATCTCCTCATCCATCGCCTTCTTCCTTCTCCTCCTACTCGCACTCTCTCGTTCCCTACCTCTGTGATATCTCGATTCCCCCCTTCCCGTGTTCCCCTTGTGTTTTCTCTCTATCTCACATACCTGCACGCCTGCTCTACGACAGTTTACAACTGCCTGGTAGTCGTGACTCTGACCTTCTGCAGAACATCCGCCGTCTCCAATCACAGAACCCAAAACCAAGACCATCAGAAAGACAAGACTTTGCCCTCGGTAAAAACACATCTATCTTCTCTCGGCTACTGTGCGTGCACGACAACCGAGTCCGCGCACCTGAAAAAGCATCACCCACCTCCCACCACACCACCCGCCACCACCACCACCCAGGTGCAACAGCTTACCCAGCGAGCACTGCTCCAGCAGACGTCAGAAGGGAACGTCAGTTGTCTTCCCCTGGGCGTCAAACACGACGCCGGCCGTCCAGACAGGTACCGCGGTGGCTCGCTGCCCGACGAGAGAGATAATCGCGGCGATGGCTCGCGAAACAGTGGCGGTACCATCCTCCTGTCTCCTTTTAATGCTCTCAATTTGAGACCACAGGAGTGGAGGATACGGGGGGTTAACTCTCCTCCATCTCGTGATTTGTTATCGCACGTGACTTCGATGGTTAGTCGAGACCAAGATAGTGTCGTCCCAAACCACCTACCCGCAACACCCTCCCCAACAATGTCCATCACCTCTCGAACAGTCTTATGTTGACTCTAATGTAGTAAGTTATAAAAAAAAATGAAAAAGTGTTAAAGTATAAAAGCTTCTCGATGGTCAGTCATGGCCTTTAGGTGGTAGACCAGAAATATTTAAAGATTATCAAGAGAAAACAGAATGATAAATGATGATGATTTTGATTTGTTATTTAATGTAACAGGGAAATTTTATATCGACAACGTGTTTTAGCTGACTGGTTAGGTATCCGAGGTCGGGAATCGAACCGACACCCCGCAAAGGGCCGGGCTGGGGTAGGGAGGGGACGTAGAGTGAATCCTCTCCCGGAAAGTTTGCCCCGAGAAAAATGCGGTCCACATCCAAACAACCAAAAATATTTCACGTACTACCATATATCAATAGATTAACATTTTCACATTATGTATGGTGTATCTCGTGCCTTGTACACCTGTCTATCAACCGGACTACCTGTCTCTCCCACAGTTTGAGTCAAGATTAAAATCTTATTTCTACCTGTCTCACCTGTCTTCGAGTGACACTACATGACCAGTTGCGAGTTGAGACAGAAATATTTTCCAGTCCATCAGTAGTTCTGACCATCTACCTCAATACCTGTATAGTTACTGACCAGTGAACTGTTTTCCCATCACTCGGGTTTCCTTACAGCGAACTGTTAAAACTATTTTTTGCTCTCTCTCTCTCCATCTGTCACTTTGTTGCAAGATCTCATTCAGTCAGTAGAACCTTTAGACATCGACCCCGAGTAATAAGCTATCATATGTCTTCCATCACTAACCCAACTGCAGCAGCAGCAGCAGCATCAACATCAAGGAATCAGCTTCCGTCAGCTGCAACGCTAACCTTTGACCCCATGTGGTTATAAAATGGAAACCAACTCCTCTTTACAATGTAAAAGCTCGCGGGTCTTTAACACGTGCCAGGTGACTGCATGCCACTGCCAAAGAAAGGCTGCGATCAGCAGCAGCAGCAGCAGCAGCAAGGTGAGGTAACAATAGCTCCACAGTAGCGAGGTGCACCTCGCCTCCACTGCACAGGTGAGCGGATCGCCTGCATGTGCCGCCCGTCGTCTCACCTGAGGGCTGGTGTCGGAGGCACTTCACAGTTTAAGCAGCAACTTCCTGCTTCTGCGTCCCCGTGGCATCTCCTCCCATCCCTACTTCCCCCTTATAACTCCAGCATCCACGCCCTCCACCCTCTTTCGTCAATGAAAGGTGCAAACGAGTGAGGGGGAAGTTGAGGGGGTCTCATCGGTTTTTGAACCAGTGCCATCCCCCTCCCGCTCTTGTGTGCGACTGTGACGTGAGAGTCACGTTCATGGGGGCAGTTGGAGAAATGGAGAAACAGTTTTAAACAGCCACTGACCTACAGCCGTTTCATGGAAAAAAAACTGTAAATCTGTGACAGTATAAAAAAAAAGAAAAAAAAAAGAAAAAAACCAGTAAGAATGATTTTAGGAGGTGCACGTGTACCCAAGGAGGAGCGAATTAAAGTTTTCCCTGACATCTTCGCTTGTGTCGCTTGTACTTTTCATGACAATTCTTTCTTTACGAGACTGAAATAAGAATCGAACTCATTCCCTCTCTCTCTCCTTCTCTTTCACGTGCGCCCCTTATCGACCGGTACTTCAATTGAAAATTTACTTCTCCTTTTTTTTTATACCTTCTTCTAACATAATGCTAGTCTCCATATTAATCAGGGCATTTCTTTAACTTTTATTGCTTATCGGCTAATATCTATCAGTAGATGACTAAACTCTCAGTCGTCGCTGTTTTTTCTCCTAACATCTATCGTCTTTATGATTTCACCAGTCGTCTGTTTAGTACTTGAACCTCTGCACGCTCTGTGTTCTGCTTGCATCTCAAGCTCGTGTGCGATGTTCTGAGCGATATATCTCGTGCATTATCATCATTATCATTGTCGTCGTCAGCATCATCATCGCCGTCGTCGTCGTCTTAATCAAAAGATTAAGAAATATGTAGAATTTTATAATGATGTCACAAAGAAAAAAGGAATGAGATTGGGGAGACATCATACAAACGACAGCTACACCCTGATTTACCAGCTACCCAAGGGGCACGCGCCACGAACAACTTGAGAGAGAACGCGTTAGGGGAGACGACTAATCACTGAAGACATTAGAGGACAGAGTTGTTCCAATTGATTCCAGAGAGTCTGGAGAAAGTGTGGAACATAATATATTCACACACGTATATGAATTTTGAAGACAAACTCATTGAATTTGGTCAACTTCGTGCTGTGGGAGGATAGAGCAGTCAAGTCGAATCGGTTTTCTGTGATGGAAATGAGAGGTCTGTGTTTCGATTCTCTCTGTTTCCCAACACATGCCTCACCCACCAGTCAACCTCCGTAAGAGACACGCGCTCTGAGGATGGAGGGGTCGACTAGCAGAGAAAAGATTAATTCTGGGTCAGATGATGACCTGGACGCCTCTTGACGCCAACAAATTAATCCAGGCTTCCAATCCATGTCACTACAACACTGGTTGATTGTTTTAACCGTTCCAGCCAATAAGACTATATCAAAGCACCACAACAACATCACAAAATGAACAAATGTAATCACTAACAACAAGCAACTGCTCCATGTGCAAGCGATTTGAATGAAGGAAGACGATGACTTGATGAACATAGAATTCACAAGTGAAGGTCTGACCCTTGACATAACCTGATCATCAAACCCAACGACCTGCCAAAACCATAACTCGACAAAATAATATCGAAGAGAAGAATATTAATGAAAAGACACGAAACTCTGTTGTTAGATGTCAGACCAGCAACACAGCTTGTGTAATCACCGTCGAGTTGAACAGGTATTCAAAAAAACAGTTTGAATAATATCAGTAATAGTCTCTGATGATATTTGAAAAGATAGCAGTACTGTAACGGGTGTGTAAGAGACGGTGTCCTACGGGTAGATACAAAGCTGTAGTGTGTAGTATATCTCCTGTCCACGGAATAAAGTTACAGATGACTGACTGCCCGAACGGCCATTTTTATTCATACAATAATCACAAGATTAAATCAGGATTACTTACCAAAGCCTTGCGGACTATTTCCTCCGTCATAACTCCACACCACACAGCACGAGTACAATATTATCCTGGCGCTGTAGCGGAGGGGGCGAGTGGGAGGGGAGCAGGGACACGACCCAACAGTCATCCACTCAGCCACCGCGCTCCCTCCCAGTCCGCTCCCTCGCGTGGCATCACGTGCTGCGACCGCGCGGAGGTCGGAAGCGAAGAACAATGTAGTGAAGGTGCAAAGGAAGGCATTGTATTGGATCGGGTTGGCAAAAACAAACTGAAGGAGACGGCAAGAGGCAGGCTAACTCTCTACAGGGCTGTTCGCTCTCTTTCTTTCTCTCTCTCCACTCCACGGTTCCAGACGCCAGCCCGCGCGCCAGCACGTGCCACGCCGACCAGCAAACGCCGGGCGGAAGCTGGCACTAAGTTGGTAGGTAGGGGCTGAGGGTCTGGTCTGGCCAGGTATACTAACACAGATGCCAGGAACTGTAGACCACCTTTCCGCTCTCTCCTCAGACCAGCACCACCACCACCACCACCACTACCACCACCCCGACCTCCAGGTTCCACTCCTGATCTTCAACGCCAAGGAGTGGTGGTGTACATTATCCTCCGAGTAATGATCTGTAGCCCTTCCCCTACTTCTGTCCGTTTTCTGCTCTCCCACCTTCTCTGATTCTTTCTCTCTTTCATCACACTCCCTACCCCACCTTCAATCTCCTGTGGGTGGATAATGACATCAGTCTTCTATCAACGTGTTCGTCTGAGTTGTCGTCTTGTGGTCATGTGCTCCACCTATACCTTAACAAAGACTCTCACAGGTTCACCCCTATACCTCCTTGGCCTCACCACTGTATCCTCCACCTCTCGAGACCAGTAGCCGCCTGCCTACGGCTCCAGGAAGTGAGATGTTCACATGAACAGACATCCCGGGTACTCTAGATACCCCGTATCTTCTTCCTTCATCAAACCTTCCCCTCCCTGCAAAATCACGGTTAGGCGTTCCTATAATAAATAAATTTAAAAAATAAAACAGAAAATCTGATTTGTGCGTCTCAGCTTCTTGGAGACTCCACTCCATCCCTCCGAACAAATAAAAAGCTGATGACAGCCGAAATCTTTCCTGACACTCCTTCCATTTGTTTTCATTACCAACGTCATCCAATCCCCCTAACATTTTATGATTTGTTTTTATTTCCAACATCATCCAATCACCTTTACATTACCACCATCACCCAGTCACCCAAATGTTCTTCCATTTTTCCTTGGTACCAACATCCCCCAACCACCCAAACATTCTTCCACTTGCGATTTCGTTGTGTTTCTTTACTCGCTCTCAAATCTCACATTTAATTAATTAATTATATAATTGCAGCTGTTTACTTTATTTGCTTGAGTATTTAAGCAGGTTTTTGTTTGTTTGTTTCGACTGTGTATGTGCACACGCGCGCTTATGATCGAAGAAGCATTAAGCTGTAAGTGGTTCACCGTGTCTATGCCACGCTTATATGAATGCGGAGCCCAGCCTTCTTTCATCACCTTTCACCTTGCGTCCACACTTCCTTCCAAGAAGGATCAGAAAGTCTTTTGTTGTCGTTGGCACAGGTTCTTCTCCGATTCCACCATTCACCTATGTCTTTAATTCGTCTGTTTATTTGTTCGACTGCCTGCTTTCTCGCCTCTTTATGGTGTTGTTGCACGTGCTGAGCGCGCCTTGCAGGTCCCCGGGTCAGTTGCCTGAACGAAGACCAGGTACATACACCAGCAGGTGGCTGGCAGAACGAGGTCCCTTCTGCCTCGAGCTGCCATGACTACGTCATCATGACCCCTGACCCCTACCAAACATCTTGCACTTGACAGTTTGCTATGACACACCCGCAACAACCTTCAGAGTTCAAACTGGTGTCCTGGCTCGCCCCCGTTCAGGATGCCGACCACCCAGGCCATGGACAGCCGACGAGAAGCATGTGTCTGTCCAGTCAAGCACTTGTATGTATCCTGTGTGTCCCATAATGGACCTTCCTTGCTTGTCACCCAGTACTTATCTTATTATTATTGACATTTTGTTATGAAAAAAGCTTATAGACTTCATGAAATCCGAGGCTGACTGGCAGGAATGTCCCCACCCCAGTTCCAGAATGTTGTAAATCATGGGTGAGGAACGTCAAGCCGCGAAATCATTTGGTCTGGCCTGTCCTAAGTGGTTTACTGGACTCAAAAGTATGTAAATGTAGGAGTTTGATTCACAGCAAAATACTTTTGTAGTAAGTGAATCGTAATAATAAAAATGTTAATTTTGAGAGAGGAAGGAAGGAACGTTCTTCATGGGATAGAGAGGACACGATGGAGTGAATGATGAGACACTGAAGCGAAACTATGGCTTGGCCAAATATAGCGACTAATATTTAAGCTGATAATTTTGATGGTCCGCAAATGATTTGTAAACACACAAAATGGATTCTGCAGTCCTGTTGAATATCTTAGGAGTGACGACAGCTTCTTCCTTCTTCTCACATTCCTTTTGTCTCTAAATTTTCCAGCTTTCTTGCCAGCACACACACACACACAAACACACACGTCGCAAACATTCGTACGCACAATCATACCCATAAACACACTCACAAACACACGTGTATACATAAAAGCACGCACCCATGCTAACAATGGCTAAAGACTAACACCCGTATCACGGACCTCTCCTCAAGTTGGCTCGTGAACCTTAGTCTTCAGGGTGTATACCCGAATATCTGAGAACAAATCAGGGTTTGGGCTGGCACTGTGTGTGTACACCAGATGTTGGCTGCATTGAGTGTTGGCTAGTCTGCACGTGGTCTGTGTGCACGTTGCAGGAACTGAGATGAAGCCGCCATCCAGGTGTGAAAGGTGGGCGTGTACCGTCAGGTCATAGGTCACGGGACAAGTTTGTTTTTGTAAATGACGAAGGGGCGGAGAAAGAAAAAGAGTATTTTCCACCTGCTCAGTCAGACGGTTGGAAGCAATGATCAGCTAAGAAACAGAAGAAAAAAAATCTACCTAGGCTAGAGGATTCTGCAGACCTGGTTCGGATTCCGCTTAGGTCTGAAGACATCTTTCTCATCTTTCTTTCGAGACAACGTTCCTAAACACAATTACTAGCAGGTCACATCAAACACGCATGCGCAGATCGGGTAAAGACTACCAAACAATGTTAGAAGTACACGTTACTACCGGCTGAACTAAAGTGATTCCAATCCCATCCATAGCTTATAAGCAACTCGTTCACGAGATCTCCAGCATCTGCCAGTCACCATCAACAACAACAATACACAAAGCAACAACAACAAAGCCACACCATTGACACCACCACCACCACGAGGCAGTGAAAACCGAGGGTTGAGACCAGCTCTCGCGGCCCGCCACAAGGTAAGTGGGAGGAATTCACTCGTGCCGAGAAAAGCCGTGAAACGTCATCAGACCAGCAGGTGCGCCACCATCAGGGTCCAGACGCCGTCTGCCAGATAGTTAAACAGAAATAAACTTGTCGATGCTCCGCGGCTCGTGTCTGAAGAGGGGCAGTTGTTCGGGGGAAGGAACTGCAGGAGGGGCGGGTAGGAGGAACACGTCTTCCTGGGTTCATTCGTTTGGACTCATTCCCCACCCGACCCACCAACACCCTCCTTCCACACAATTGTAGGAATGGTTGACATTGATAGTACATTACATCAACATAAGATAGGTTAGCAATTATATTCATCAAATGCGTGTAATGTACGCTTTTCTTTTGTGAGAAATATATTATCTTGTGTGGGTCAACAGCGGAGGCCTCAAGTTCGATCTCCAACGTTCGATTGATTTTTCTCAGTCTGAACGAGGTTTTACTTCACCGAATCCATGCTAGTCTCACAGTTCCAGCTCCAGGCTTTTAGCTCTTTATAAAATATATTTAAAAAATGGCTTCTACACTTTGCGCAAGGCTCACATCAAAGCACTCAGTATACTCCCCCCTACACACACACCCCCCAACAAAAAAAATTAACTGACAACGTTCATTTCCTCTTCCTCCTCGTGAGCGCTTGAACAAGCCTGCAATCACTCGCGCGGAACGGAAGTCAATGACCGACGGATGTGCTCGAATAAAAGGGGATGCGATCCCTGCACTTCTCTGGATCCGTTGTCTTGGTAACGCGATACCCACACCTTCTTAATATACTGCAGGGAGAGACCAACAGTAGCCTAAACATTCATTAAAGCTCACGATAGTTTTCACAGCCCTCACCCAACCGACAGTATCTTGGAGCTGAACTCTTAAGTGGTTCTAGTCGAGAGGCTTCACCTGTCGGTTGCTAAGCTTCTGAGGTTGGCGGGCCATCTGGACGCACCTCTTTAGACTGCAGCAGAAAATGGAGAGGAGAAGGGTGGGGAGGTTAAGAACTATAAATAGATGGGAAAAAAAGATGGAGAGTGTCGGGATTGAGGTGTCGGGGGTGAGAGCCAACTGAGGTAGGACCTAGGGTGGAAGATGGTTGCCACAAGAAAGAAAAATAAGAAAAACAAAGAAAAGGGTGAAAAGGAAGAAGGAAGAGCAACATAACAAAAATACAAATATGAACAAACGGAATAAAATTGCATTTTAATAGAGGAGCAAGGTTTCAACATTGTTGCAGTATTTACATACAGGTAATGAAGTAAAGGCAGAATCGTACATTTGTTATTCATAGTCCAGTCTCGCCTCTTCCATTTCTGTCTCTCCATCCCTTATTCTCTTTCAACACACATACAAACAAACAATTATGTATCTATAGTAAAGCAGAACATCTGTGTTACTGTGATTTAACATGCCTGAACGTGGCTCGCCGCCACCCGTACCCGACCTATCTCTCACAAGACATCGCCATTCAGGTGCTAGAGTATCAGATAATCGTCTCCGCGCCCTGCCTCAATACGGGTATCGCGTGGTCTGACGATAACACCGGGTACTTTCTCAGAACCCTTCTTTTCGCTCATTATCTACTTTACACCCGCGTCTCGTGGCCGAGGTGGGGTAGTAGGGTCATTACAGCTCGCCAGCTGCTGTCCTTGCTGGCGATCGTCAGAAGAGAAAGTCTTGAGAGAAACAAGAAATTTCAATTTTTCTGTAGAGTACAATGGGTGTTCATGTTTAACCCGTCTTCGGAGTGTTTCGGTCCTTTTTATATAATTTTTTGTTCAATTCTCGTAAAGTTTTTATATTTTATAAACTTTTTCTGTTTCACTTTTCGACAAGTTAATGTTAGACCGATCTATTTGTTAGTGATATTAATGGCGATATGATCTGTGAACTTGCGATACAACTGCAAGCATCCTTCAGCACATTTCCTTTTCCTCTGCACTCATGTAACTTTCTCTCAACCTCCTCCACCATGTGGCCTCCCATTCCTCAGCTCCCACTTCCAACCTCCTATCCACACACACACACATCTATATAAGAACTGTAGGGTTAAGAGAACAGACTTCTCCAGAGGCAGGGGTCGCTCCGTTTGAACAAAAACTTGTGTAACGAGGCTTATTTTGCACAGGAAGACAAACGTGCGTGTTGGTGCACATACACGTCACCTGCACGCGGGTTTCAGCACATTCATACAAATGTATGTACATTCCCAAGCAGATCTGAACGAGCGGACGCGCGCACACACACATACATGTTGAGAAACACATACACAGACACACACACACAGTTGTACTTGATCTGTTGCATATGCGATGTGCGCCTCAACGTGTGCACAATATAACATAAAACATTCATCCTCCCAACCTCCCGTCGGTACCTGAGATGTATCTTCGTGCCACTGGGGTAAAGCCGAGTCTGTATCGCCCTCCCTCTACCTCGACTACAAACACGAGAGGCACTGGGTTGATGATGCACACGTGACAGTATCAAGGGTCCCGCTCCCTCCAACGTCTATCTTAGAGAAATCCTCTTTTTAAAGACTTTTTTAAAAGCGATCTGTTCTTTTCAGAGTCAAGAGACGGGTAAATCCTCGAGCTTTTATCTACCCGACAGCTGGAGAACTGTCTGGCTTCTCACCTCCCGTAATTAACGGCCATCGCTTTTCAAACGCTTAAATCAATGAAGCAGACGTGGCTAAACATCCAGTGATGATGTAGTGAACTGAAGGACTCCCCCAGTATCTGCCTCCTCCCCTTCGAACCCCCCGACCTTCCCGAATGTTCTCTCTAAATGATGGAGAGTTCAGGGAGCTGCAAATCTAAATTGAAAGTCACTCCAGTTACTTCCCCTTGTTTTTAGACGTGCTAATGGATATGAAACAAAACAAAACAAAATAAATAAAACAAAATATAAGAACGTGGTTGAAGATACGTGAGATGAAAGTAAAGACGTTGGCTGGCAGCAGCTCAGTCACGCGCTGTCGGCGTGACATGCAAACTAAAATGAATACAAACACGAAATAATTAATATTACATGCAGACGTCAGCTCTTGGATGCTCTTTATATATAAAAAAAGGAGAAAAGCTCATATTTTGTCAGCTAAATTATTACACTCACGAGCAGCACGTGCAAGACACAAATGCCGTGCAAAGAGGCGCCAGTTACAATGAATCGTACGATAAATCACGGGGCCCTGCACGATTTTCATTTATTTATTTTACATTACCCTGGTTTAGTTTAGTTTCGTTTAACCGTGGTTAAGTTTACCGTAGTTTAGTTTAATGTGGTTTAATTTAGTTTACCCCATCATTCCACCACTCATGCTGACGCTTGCGCACACAAACGGCAGAAGAGACAGAGAAAAAAAGAAAACTCGTCCCTTTCCCCTCCAGGTGTGCGTTTTGCGCAACTGCGTGCACGCAAGGACTTGGAGGTGAGGGCCAGGTGCTAAAATCTAGGTAGCAGGGTCTGCGTCTTACGTTAGGTAAAAGTAGCGAAAACCTCTCATCCGCTTTATCGTCGACGATAATCTCCGATGATAGCTGGAGACGATGTCGAGCGGCACCCCAGAGGTTGCAAGAGATCGGCGTGTTTTAAACAAAATATTAGTCGTCACTAGCGTGGCTGCCATAGCCTCGTTCTGGTACCAGGAGTGAGTGTCGGTGTGAGGACGAGGTGAGGGTTGAGGTGAGTCACAGAAAGATGGCTTCCGTTAACATGGTGGCCGCCTTTTACTGCACACACTCTGTCAGAGTCACATGACTTCTTTTCTACACTACGTCATATGTCACACTACGTCTTTTATATACTGCGTCATGTGCACACGACATCTTTTATGCACTACGTCAGATGAATACTACGTCATTTATGCAGCACGTCAGATGCACACTACGTCACACTGCACATGTTTCTCCTCCTTCACCCTCAAAGATAATAATAATTCAAGAATGATCCTGTGTTGATCTTCTGTTCCCATAGTGACTGAAGTCACGTGATATCACAAATTACAGCCCTCTCCTCCGTTTCAATCGTTTATTCTCCGGCTCCTTTCCTCGCTACACTTCTCTATTGTGCTGATCATGACAACAAGAGAGCACAGTGACCAGGAAACCTCTATACAGCTCTGTTTCATTCTAATAGGCTAAAACTTTTATTTTTATTTATTTTTTCTTCTATTTTTTAATCTTCCTCTCTACTCATTTTCGCGTTCTCGCTCTCTACCTCTTAATGCCGTCGCTAACATTCACTCTTATCGCGAAGAGGAGACAAAGGTTTCGTCAGATTCTCCGATTCGCCAAGGATAAGCTCCGCTGCGGAGATAAAGGAAAGTAAAAGACCAGGAAAAGAAGAAGAAAAAAAGCAACATATAAACAAGTGAACTGTTCCGATGCTAAATGCGGGAATCTTGTTTCAGCCTCCCAACATCTTGCTGCTTAAAATATCCCCATTCCCTCCCTGTGCATCCACCCGGCCTCTCTGCTGACTTCTCAGTAAGGAGAAGCAAGAGAAATGGCACCCGGCCAGTTGGTGTGGCACACTGCCATGAAGGTACTGCCACACGGTCTGTGTGTGTGTGAAAACATGTGTTCATGTGTAAGCAAAACCGATAAAAGCTACATGCAAATACGGACAAGCTAACCCACATACGCGCATCCACAAACGCACTGAATACAATTATGAATAATTTAAGCGAGGACAGATTAAAAGACAGGCAAGTTACTGATGTACCCCGCAAGTAAAGGGACACACACACATACCCCCTACCCAAGGGAGAAATCCGACCAATGCAAAGCTTTGTAAATGAATGTACAGGCACACACACACGGATGCGCAAACACAAGAACGCGCGATGCTAATAACAGACTCAGGGAAGGCAGTGATGTAAAGGGAGCGCACCCGTTTATTACTATACAGACGTGTGCGCATGTTATTGCCTCCCTTGTCCCGTCCTGTGCTGCTTCGTGCCCTCGATAATGTGATTGGAACAGACAACTTTGTCGCCTTTCTCTTCTAGTCTATTGCCCTCACGCTCGACAGTTCCCGCTCCCTTCATAGAAAAATTTCACGGAATGTTTAAAACTATAGAATCTGACACCGGACAATATAATTTCTACAAACACCCATCAGCCAAAGAATTCCCGTTTGCCACTCCTATGGTGAGGAGTTATAATCAACTCCATCTCCCCTCACCCCTCACAGACAAACACCTGCAAAATGTTATGACCAGGAACGACAGATTTAATGTCCCGCTAGAGAAGTGACAGGTGTCCCCCTTCAACATCTTGCCAAAAAGCATTTCAAAAATTAGGAAATAAAAGTCTGTTGCGTCAGTGCATAAAAGTGATGCTAAAGTTGCTCGAACAGGATGAAACCTCTTGTAAATAACACATCTGATGCATGTTTTGTGAACAATGGCTTTTTTAACCATTTAAGTGTTGATCCTGTACATTCGGCTACAGAACCTGTATCTACACAACAGTTTAGTGAATTGTCAAAACAACTGAGTACAACTAACTTTTCAGTGATATACAACGTTAAAGAAGCTGCTATTTCTTCTAATAAAACTGAAATATTTCCTATTTTCTCCATGTCTCAATTTTTCACTTTATCGCCTCTCTTTTTTGTCAAACCCTATCTTGCTTCTTCTCTCACTCCCTCTCTGTCTGCCCTTTGTCTCCCTTTTGCCCATTGCGCTCTAGAGCAGAAGATATTGCGGTCCACGAAACTGAACTCTATTCTTTTTTCGGATTGCCCTGGAAACGAGTGCTGTCCCTTTGCAAACCTCATTACTCGTGGAGGTAAATTAAACTTGTTAGTATTCATCTCCTAGAGAGCCAGCCACTGAAACCGAATACAAATCGTTTCCCCGCAAAGTCAGCTTCATCCCATTCTTCTTTTAAACGACACTTTATCACCCCCTTCCTTTTTTTTTCCTCTCTGTCTCTCATTCTTTGTCTCTCCCTTTTTTTCGGCATCGACCAGAGCCCGTCCGCAGACTTCAGCCCTTGGCAAGCGCCTGAACCCTGCTCATGCAGGTCTGACAAAACTGAGGCGATCTCATTACCATGAAAACCGCAGGCGCAGAATAAGGATGGGGAGCAATAAATAGTTTGCATGATGAGATACGCGCACAGCCTGCGCCATTGTTGTCCGTCACCACACTGGATCCTCTACTGGATCCTCTACAGGAGGCCACAGTTCACGCTCGCAGACTAGCACGCGAGGTGGCCAACCCCACCCTCCCTCTAAGAACATCGATTAAACCTGTTACTCCTATTGGACATAAAGGGATGGGGAGTCGGATGGAGGGGGTAGGATTGACGCGTCATTCCCCTTAAAGGCCAGCCCATGGGTTTCTGGAAACTACGCGAATATTTGCAAAACTGCTGTATTTTTTTTTTTTTTTTTTTTATTTTTATACAAACAATTAAACAGACTGATGGTCGAATTTGTGACGTGACCAATCAAGTAATCAACTAAGAATAACGTTCCATCTGAGCATTTTCTTGTTATTTTAATCGTATTATTTGTAACTGGCATCTATTGCAAACTGCCGGTCAAGGGAGATGACTCTCCATGCCGCGACATAAGGGAGACAAATTGGCGAATCAACACGACGGCCCAGTGATGTCCAGGGTGAAAATTGCTTATAACTTTTGTAAATAACACTGCATTTGCATGAAAGAAAACACACTGTGGACACTAAAGTGCTCATTTCTGATTTTATTTGTACCGATGAAGATTGTGATCGTCGGATTGAGCTTGGGGAGACCATAATTGTTTGGTCTGTTAACTGTCCCAGTTATGATTTACACGTATCGCCAGCAAGAAGCCTTGACCTCACGTGACTTTTATTCCACTGTGGGAGACAGGAGAAGAAATATGTTCCTGTTGGTCAGCCGAGGATCTTCCCAGACGATTGTAGAAATTGGTGATCAAGGATTGTGACTACATGGAATGTTAACACTGTAGACAAGTTCTACCATTCTACTGTCCCCAATGAAACTTATTCCATTTAAAGTGATCAATAATTTATAAAGTTATTTACATTTTAAATATCCAGTTTCTTTCGACCTACTCTGAAGAGAATTTCATAATACAGGCAACGGGATGGTCGTCACACGAGAGAAAATTAGCGAAAGTTCATTCTGACCTTGTGCCGAAGTCGGCTTGCCTTTACCTTTGGCAATGATTCAAAACAGCGAGCTGAACATGCACGCATGCAGGTACCAGTGTATATATATAAGTATTCAGAGTATTTTTAAAAAAGCATTCCACGTATGCGTGTAGAGAATCTCGCATATTGAGCGATAAGCAGACAGACAAACTCTTTGACAGACAGCCTGCCACAGGCAAAGCAACTAGCACCAACAGATATGCATGTAGACTTATAGACAGACTGAAAGGAATCAAATCGACAACAACATAAATAAATTTACATAGCGAACACACGCTCAGCAAACATTGTATCGTGCATTTCACACATTCATAAGAGAGGTGAGGGAGAGAGCAGTACCTCCTCCATGGGGCAGCCTCTCCAGGTGCTAGACTCATGTCCATGGGGCAGCTTCACCACGTGGTATACTCAAGTCCATGGAGTTCTCCGGTGGCACCCACTGCAGGCCCGCGGACAAGAAGAAAACAAGAGGCGCCGACATACCCAGCACATGTACAGCATGCAGCAACTACATCCGGGCACTGCTGTGACTGCTGGTGTCTGCAGCCACTTGGCAGTGAGTTTCGTCGGCAGATGACTTCACGTTTACATGTCAGAGTTAAACGAAACTAGTGAGAGAGAGAAAAAAAAGAGGGGGTGGCTATACTTCTCTACATGCGTTTCCACCCTGTTCGTTTCTGACCCGTAAATCCTCGCCACCCATCCTCGTCCCAGCTGGGTCTCTTCCCGTCCCACCCACGACCTTTCACCTCAATGCTTGATCTTGTGAGCCAACCCCGATCTGCGATGACTTTCAATCCCTTAACCTGCAGACAGCCTCGTTAAAACTCTTCCCCTTTCCCTTCTGGGTTTGAGGAGGACTGGAAAGACGACCTGTCCCATCCTAAAAGCGAAAGGGAGGGGGAGGACCTGTTGGAGGCTCAGTGCCGTACACCTTCTGGAGATCTTGTGGATAAATGTTGTTTACACACTGGCAAACACTGCCTGGAAAATGTCTTCTACAAGTATTTCATCGGAAAATGATTCTCTTGTTCATTGAACTAGCTTTGCTTTTTCTTTCGATTCTCATCAGCCTCGTTTTCGTTTCTTGCTGAATTTTCTTCTTCCGACAACGCATGTTGGAGTACGATAAAAACATTTTATACTTTAGACATTAAGATAAATTAAAGCTCTTACACCATACATCTCTCGGTAATAAAGTGTGAGGCTTTAATAATATCTGTCGTGGGTCTCGATCATGGAATCTTTTCTTATCCGTCATCTAGAATTCTGCTTCTCTCAGCCGCTCTGACTAGAAGGAAGACAGAACACCCCAGCAGTGGTTGTGGCAGCCCCGTCATGAAGGAGCGAAGATTCGGGTCAAAGTACAGTTCCGGACTGTAAAAGGAAGGAATAAAAACTTTTTTTTAAACAAAATGGAGGGAAAACGAGCTCCCTTCCCCATCCACAACAGAATATAGTTGCTGTACGGTCACATGTTCTGGAAGAAGCAATGACACTTTAAATTAAAGGAGGCACTGTCAAACTCGTGACAAAGACGTTGAGAAGGACTGGCTGGTACAACCGTGAAATTAATTGAAATACCCATAATTTTCAAATATGTTATCACATCTGAAGACAGCGAAACTGGTGAAGTCATTGACATAGATGTCTGCTAGCTAGTCTTGGGTTAGCTGCTCCATAAATCCTGGAGCTGTGAGAAGCATCGCCATCCCCGCCAGGTATTTGTTTTATTTGCTTTTCATATTCAGTGAGAATGACAAGAATTCAAAGCTGACTTGATTTACTTACATATGTCAACAGAACCGCAGTCTGACAGAGCATGACCCCTGTCAGGCGCAGACTGCGGTGGATAGGGGTGGATTGGGTGGATTGGGATGGATTGAGAGGAGGGAGGGATGTTTCCGTTGGCTCTTGCGGTCCATAACGGAAATGTTGGTTTGTCTAAAGAGACAAGACCGTTAGACAGTGCGGTCCATCATTACCGGCCATGGCGCCTTGTGTGTAAACTCTCAGCGACTGGCTCCCAGCTTGCGACAGGCTTGTACAACGCAGCTAACGGCACCCAGTGTGTCTGCAGCGCCGCCAGGCGAGTGATCCGTCTGACCTTCCGTGACCCCACAACTTGCACGTGGGAGGGGCTGGCGTCTCGTTTACAGCGGGTCATGTTCCATCGACGGAGTGGAGGACTGAGGGAGGGAGTTATTATGGTTCTGCTAGTTCTCCTGCCAGAACGCGACTGCACGAGACACGACGTGTCTACAAGTGTACAAGATGGATGTCAAGATGGATGTCAAGATGGATGTCAAGTGTACAATAGAAATACCGAGTGTACAAGAGGAATGCCGAGTGTACAGGACTTAGGGATGATGTATACTGAGAGTGGTAGTGGGTGGATAAGCGACTCATATGCCTGCCCACACACCAAAGACGATATTATTTCCGAACGGAATGCACCCATAGACTGGTGACTCCTGTCGGTCTGAGAAGAAACAAAGATCACTCCGTTCATCCTCTACTCACGAGTCGATAATAGTATGGCAGCCGTTATTTCCGTCGCAATCCTTTTCACTGCTCAAGAAGAAAGACAGAAAAGAAAAGAAAGACTCAGACCAAACAGTTCATTGCAATGTCCTCCTCACATCAACTATTTATTTCTGTTCAGTCCCCACGCTAATCTCTCCACCCGCGGTTATTACAGCCAAGTGCACACCCGGAAGCAATCTCTCTCTATAGTTAACCTCGCAGTTTGATTCGAAACGGCCAATTGTGCCACCCGCCACCCGATCTCTCTGTCCGCCCCCGAGGCCAGATTTAGCACCAGCTTAACAGCCGCTTCTCCTTTCTCTTAACGGCCAGCTAAGCTCCTGGTGGAAGAATATTTCGTGTCAATGGATTTTTATATGGATCGTAAACCAGGGGGCTACATCGTTTAAAGGACCATAACTCGACCAATTAACCCCGCCAACAGGCGCGGCTAGGGTATGCATGTCGGTACATTGGACGATTGCGGTGACGACGGCAACGGAGATGTGAACCTCTTCGGTCACTTCCTCTGAATTCCCCTCTACTTTCGTTTCCATACTTCTTGTACATTTCGCATTTCACAGGATCATCTAACAAGATTAGTTTAGTTTATTCCTTGTTACTCCTTGAGGAGCATATGGCCGCACCTCAAGAGATAGCGCAGCTCTGTGATCTTGGCCGCGTGCGTGCTGACAGCCTGGTAGGCAAAGGGACGTAACCGGGTATTCTTGCCGGCATAGACACATAGGTTAATTGTCTATGCACTTACAGTCTATGCTGCTATGCAGTGACAAAGCCGATGGGGGAATGCAGCAGGCGCGGACTGGTGATGGGCAGACAACTACAGCAGAATCCAACGATCCCCACGGCGGACAGACCAGACGCTGCGGATAAGTGAACCAATCAGCATAATTGACAGCTGCGGGTGATGAACCAATCAACAACACAGACACTTGCGTGGGTTTGGTCTGATCGATAATGGCGACACCTCTACAGATAAGTCCCGTCAACACCATGGTATGATGATGGGATGTCTCCACCAGATGACCCTTTGCGGACCGTCCAGCAGGACGTGGCAAGGACACAAAAACATGATGTTCACATCTGACAATTTAATTCCTCGCGAGAAACAAATCATTGCAGCTGGAGTTTGTTAAATCAACAATTAAAAAAACTGTTGTCTACAAAAAGCATTTTGCGTGGGACTGATGATTGCAATAAAAGTTTGGCCAAGACTCTACAAAAATATTTATTGTCTGAAAACACTACACAAAGGCTATATATCTTGAAACACTGAAAAAATACAAACTAAACATTGTTTCTGGAAACATTTCTCAAAGATTATACAGAAGCTGCTGTTGTCTAGAAACACTACCAAAGAAAAATCCACAGGAGTTACTGTCTAAGAGGCAATGAAAAACCTCCCCAAAGAACGCCATTTCCTGTTGTCCACAAATATATACATATCCTAATTTACTACCATTCACAAAGATTTCACGTAACTAAGTTTAGAATATGTTCACAAAAAATTGTTGTATTGATATACAAATGATCGGGGAAAGAGTCGTTGATAAGATTTGCAGACATTAACAGGTTTAAAAAGAAAACAAGTGGAATTACCTGCGACTCCGACATAAAGTCTACAAAGTCTTATCAACGTTTGGGTTTATGACTTTCATGACCGGGGCAGACGAGGGGTTAGTTTATGGTTATTCTTATCCCAGGAAGGATGGAGTGATGCTGCATCTGAAAAGCCTTGCTGACAGAAAAATATATACTGATTCTTGGAGAGAGGTGGTGTGTTTGTTGGTCACAAGAAATTATAAAAAAAGCTTTCAAATTAGCTCCCAACACATAAAATCACTCTGGGTGAACATCACAGCCGTTAAGAGGAAGGGAGAGTGAAGGAGGGAGTGTGGATAAAGGAGGAGATAGGAGATGGAAGGATGCCTTCTACTCAAATCATACGAAGCGGGAGTTTTGTAGCCAGAATTCTCCTTCACACATTCATCTTATCTCTGAAGACTTTTCCTTTAATTCCTCTTTGTACAGGAGGTCATCAGGGGTCAGAGAAACAAGAAATTAATTTAAAGTTCTAAGGATGTCCACAGAACAGTCAGATTTTATTTGCCGCGACCAGATTATCTACTGAAAGTGAGTTTTGTCATCATTTATCATCATCATCATCATCTTTCTCCTTCATAAAAAGAAATTCTCTGCAATCTGACCAATACACAATAATAAACATTACAATTATAATTTTTATATAAAAACGGACCATGTTGACGCAACAAAAGCTGAGTCTTCACGGACTGATTAGAAATGAGGGTCAAAGGTGAAGGGTGTGAGGCAGCAGCCGCCACAACTGCACGTGACGTGGAGCTACTGCAGAAGAGGGGGCTGTCACAGGAAGACAGATCACTCCCCCTCACCGACCCTCCCTTTGTCACAGCCAGCAACACCCCGCCTCCTGCTAGCAGGGTGCCTGGAGCTGATACCGGGTGCGGCGACTGCACCACAGCAAGATGGCGGCTGTCAGGACACCCTGAATGGCGGGTCGAGACCTGAGAGGTGACGCGAGAGTGGGAGGAACAGAGATAAGGATAAAGAGAATACGAGTCAAGCGAGATGGAAGAGTTGGTGAAAGAGGAAGAAAACGGAGAAGGAATGGAGGGTGGGGAGGGAAACCTCCAAGACAAGGAGACAGTAGCCAGGAATTTAACACTGGAGGATAAGTTATCTTGAGCCACTTGCAAAGCTCCTGCTGCTTCCAGGACGCCGGTGTTCTCGCGAGATTGCGCGCGGAACGTGGATTGCCCTCGGCGACAGTTAAAGGTTAACGTGGAGGCAGTCCTACAGCGTGACACTCGTGATAGATCGGCCTCATCCTCATCCCCATCGCCAGCATCGCTCCCACAGGAGATTAATACTGCATGGGTGATGTTGGCCGACCTGTCAGGCCGTGTGTTCTCTGGCCTCAGGTCTGTTGGGTTGTTTGTCCCGAGCCAGCGATTGACTAAGGTCATTGCTTGTTTATGGTTCTGTGCACTCATCCCTCCCTCACGGACAATGAACTCTCGCCACCATCACCTCTAACACACACACAAGTGTGGCGATGCAATATTTTTATTTCCCTGAGGGACAGTAAAGATAGGCTGGTAAACGGTAATGAGCAGATTAAGAACAAGCAGGGCGATGTATTAGAGGATAATTGCGTGGACATGTAGCGTTAATGGGAAATGGAAGAGCTTTGGGTGAGTAGGTTTGGGACTTTATGGAGAAAGAAAAAAATAAAATAATAAAAAATACACACACAAAAACTAATGACAAGCTGGTGAAAAATACATAAAACACGAATTGGATGAAAATCAGTCGTTAGGGAGTGCGCTAAGAATTGTCTATTCCATGGGTTAGACAAACACATTTACGAACACATACACACACACGCTCGACAGTTTGCAGTCCTGGAGGCATCAGAGGGTGAGACAGGAGTCCATCACACAAACTGTCTTTTTTTAGAAGCCTTCCGGGCAAAGGATGGCGGAGAATCTGATAGAGAAGTATTAGACTACAACTCGCTGGGAAAAAACACCGGCAAACGGGAGGAAAGCATGAGAGACGAGAGATAATTCTTCAGACAACAAACAGCCAGCGAGTGAGGAAGTCGTCGGGTGAACGTGGCGGGAATGTGCGTGTGTGTGTGCGTGTGTGTGCGTGTGTGCGTGTGTGTGCGGGTGCGCTCACATTTATTTCACCCACAACAGCCTCTGGTATCAACAACAATATTGAGGAGAGAAGAGAACTACTTGATGCCGTGTCACCACCGCTTTTTTTCTGTGTGGAGACGTCAGGAGACTAGAAGCCGGAAGGTCTGGAATATTCTGACATGGCATGGCTTCTCTGTTTACAGTCGTCTGTCATTTACAGAGTTCATGTGCTGACATCACTGCGAGGAAGGTTTATGCATGTATGTGTACGTGAGTTTGTACAAGAGGGTGGTCAGAGGTGAGTCTGCGTGTCTGTGAGACAAGAGCTGTTGGAGCAAGGAGCGGTGAGGGGTGTGCAAGAGGGGCGTGGCACAGACAGGGGAGTAAACAAGATAGAGGAATAAGCAGAGGACAGACCGGATGAGAGAGAAGCTGAGGGAAGGTTTTCCCCAATTTTCTCCATTAAAAAAAAATAGTGGTCACTCTTTTTATGTCATTGCGAAGACCTCTAAGTCAAACAGCGGTAACAGGCGGGGAGCTATAAGTGGTTCACTGTTCCTATGGCATGGCTGGTGATACACAGCCCACAGCCCTCGATCTCCTTTTCCCTGCTATAAAACAGAATCTTTCTTGTGTGAAGGTAACTTGACCCCGTACGAGGTCAGCAGGCTTTGTCAAAGGTTGAAATGTCTAAAGGACCTGAGGTGTCTGTCAGAACTTCTGGACAGCTTTAGTGAAAGCATTCAATCGCTTCAAACACGCAGACGTCCGCCCAGCCGGCCGGCCAGAGCCAATGTGTCTCAAGATGGCGAAGAACTTCGTAATGCGAAGGTACGTCTCGTGCACGTGCTCAGGCCGTTTGCATAATTCCGTCAGCAGCATGGCAATATACGAGCAACTGCTTGTGCGCTCATTAACTTTTACCTGGGAACAGGTGTGTGAGAGGGGCTTCTGAGGTTCAACGAGTTCTTTCCTTGAAGATGCCAAACTTTTTATAGTCCGTGCCACAAGGGCGAGTCTAGGCTGCAAGAGTTACCTCCTTTGAAAGAACTCAAGGGTTGGTTTACTGTCTCCTCAAGGCTCGTAACTCTTACTTCTTTAACGCGATACTAATGGACAGAACTTGGCCACCACAGGACATGATGATGATGATGATGATGATGATGCCAGCAAAACTCTATGGACACTTAAAATCTCTCTCTCTGTCACACACACATACACACACATGAACGCACGTACATGTACGCAACACTAAAAAAAACAAAAAAAGCTTCCATCCATTCGCATCTTGATACACACCAATACACCAGAAGCTCTTCTCGCTTCTTCCGTTAAGACAATGCATCTCCGGAGAGAACCAGAGGACAAGACAAACTTCGCCCATCTGGCGAAACATCTGATGTTTATCAGTCCGCTCAAGTAGCGCCTCATTCCATCCTCACTTCTTCCATCCCTCCCGAAAAACAAAAAACCACGCAGAAGGCAAAACAAAGACCTCACCCTTATTTCGTCCTTGTTCTACCTCCCTCCTCCACCTCCACCCCAATCCCTACCCAAACCGCAATGCTCTTTCCTCCCAAACGGAGGACATGACATCTGGGAGAGTGTAGGGATGAAGACGAAAACTTTTTTCAAGTGTTCCTGCGTCTGCGCACCTTGGGACTGAAGCCACCTGGAGGAGGCAGGGAGTGAGGGAGAGATGGAGAAAGGCAAAAGGGTTACCGGTGTGTCGGCACACATGGAGCACCAGCCTCGTGTCCAAAGATGGTCAAGTTCTTCTCGTCCTAGCTGCAGCTGGGTGTAGATGGGGCTTCCGACTGCAGCTGCCTTACCAGTCATCATCCCAAGTAAGACCAAAAAAAAAACTTCCTCTTGTGGTGTAATAATTGATGCCAAATGAAAGGCCCATGAGTTAATAAAACTGGGATTGATATAGTTTTATATGACCACGCTGACGAAGAAGCGCTTGAAACAAGAAGGAGATATGGACAGACTACGAAGGAGAAACAGCTGTGCAGACAAGTAACTAAAGACACGAAGAGGGATCAGGGAACAAACAATGAAGATGAAGATAGCTTCGGATGAATATGAATGTTATGTCGTAAACAAACGCTTCAGGGTCGCTCGGGTTTTGAACACAGTGCAGTCACTGGAAATAACTGCTTGCATCAGATGGAGGTTGTGCCATCTCGTTTATTAAATTTTGTAAGAGATTGTTTGAGCCACATTCTTTCTTTCACTTTTGTGTGACCTTCGTTAAGAAAAGTTGCACTTGAAAATAAAATAGTGTAGTATAATATGCTCAGAGGTTGTATCGAAATACATAAGCACCGAGAGACTCTTCGGTGTTATTCTGACAGGGGTTGGAGGAGAAACCCGTTGCCAACAGCTTCTTGGTCGTGTCTTATAATTCAGCAATAAGTTCTAATCTCAATGTGATGACGGGGTCAGTGACAATCATCGAAAATCCATAACCATCGGTCTCAGATTAGGTCTTCACAGGGGAGAACCCACCTTCAAACCCTGATTCAAATATACCTCGCGAAGCAGATTCAGAGTGATGTATAAAGATGCAGCGAAGAAACAATCCGAAACAAGGGCGTTAATAACTTCCCCTTCACATTTATCCCACCTTTTTCTTTACCACTAAAAAAAAAAAAAACCGGTACCATTAAGAACGCAGTGCAAAGTCATCTGCAGCACCACTCACATGTGTGGGAGCAACCATCTTGGACGCAGCATCTGTAGGTTATGACAAATTAAAAAAAAAAACGGAGCACAACATCAAATAGGAAATCCAACCAATCCGTGGTTGATCGGATTTCAATTAAAAACGAACCTGGGACTACCTACCCCAGGGTTGAGACCTGGAGGCATCGGCAGGTGCCCGCACACACACACACACACTCGCACACACACACACACTCGCACACACACGCACACACACGCACACACTCGCGCACTCATTCTCCCCCAACACCAAACACTCGCGCAGTTATCTGTGTTTCAGGTTTGGTGGAGGGAATGCGGGACAGAAGCAGAAACCGAGGGCTGAGCTGCCTCGCGATCTAATCTTACATAAACTCGCCTAGAATGCTCGCCCGCAACACAAGGAGTAAACGCAACTTTTTGCACGAGACTTGAACTGGAGGCATACCTGGAAAAACCCCGGATGAGCCCAGCGGTTATTTTGTTCTCCTTTTTCTGGGGCTGCCCTTTTCAACACAATGTTTTTTTCCATTCGGTGTGGAAATGTTGCCACAGGTTTCTAAGATAACCCAGTGGTAGGTGCTTACAGTTAAAGAATGTCATCGGGGAGTTGGAGAGAAAGGTAGACAGTCCAGGGGTGGATGTAGGTTTTTACCCTCTTCAGGTCAGCTACCCCGCTAGATGGGGGAGCACGCATGTACCCAGGGTTTGCTAGCTACACTGTGTTTTGGGGAGATTAATCTGCAACTGTGTTTGTTTGTCCTTCTGTCTTTCGTTCTTTTCTTTCTCTCTCTTACTCTGTGTGTGTGTGTGTGAAAAAGAGAGCACGTGCAGCTGTCTACGTATGGTAATGGTATCTGAGTCGCTGTTTGCTTATGGTTCTCTTATTCAAATCTCTTTTTCTTTTTTTTTTCCTTTCTCTCCCTCTCTTTCTGTGTGTCTGTGTGTGCGCGAGCCCTGTGAATGATTGTATACTCTGTATTTGTGTACATCTGGGTTTGTATATGTATGTGTTTTATACGCTCTCTCTCTCTCGTGTGATCATATCACTGAGCGCTACTCACACTCCACCAAGCGCAAGCTCTAGAATAACAATGTTGTACATTGTTGCTGCAAGACGGCGAAGTTGACCTCGGGCCCTTGTCGCCATTTTGCCCCTTCAACGGCTTCCCGCAGTTGCCGACACAAACGAACATGCCCCATGAACCCTTAATTAACATTAAACGTTATAGCCATAACGCCTAATCATGTCGCCATCCTAAAAATAGCATGACCCTTGACAGGAGCTCGGATGGTTTACACGTCTGTAACCCTGCGCTTTTCCTTCACTGAATGTTTCTTTGCTCTAACATGCAGATGATCGAGTACCGCTCCGAAACCGATTGAATATTATAAAACGATAAAAATAAAATTTGGCAGACGGGGGACTCTTTAGTCTCCCCTTCACTCAACCTCGGACTGCCCTCTCCGAGTCTGAAGTGTGACAATATGCAGCATGTCCATAACTTGTTATTATGACCCCGGAGCGGTGGGATGGTGGAAGATGACTGATGCAAGAGAAAAAAGCAACACTTCCTGTTTCCCTGCTTGTGAGGCAAGTGGTTTTACAGTTTACGTGTTTACATATGCTGGACCCTGTTTGTTGATGCTTGTCTCTGTGGGGACACTGTCGAGCGACTCCGCCATTGAGTCCATTGCCGACTGAGAGATTCTAGTGTTGTCACCGCCACCCATGTCGTCGTGCAGCGAGGTAAACAATAAACCATTCGAAATAATCAGAAAAGGCGTTGGCACTCGAGATGACGTCTGATAGACAGTCAAGACGCCTTCCAGTGATGTAGTAATCACGTGACCGCGCGTGCTCACCCACACATAGTCTTCCACTCGTTTTCTTTCGCCCTCAAACTCTCTCACACATACACATTATTTCTCTCTCTCTCTCTCACACACACATACACATTCTCTGTCTCTCACTCACACTCTCACACATTTTCTTGCCGACGGTGTCACAAGTATCTTTACAAACGATAAAAGAAATTACTGCACACCTGTATCAGGTAATAACAAATAGTAAGGAAATATTTGATTGTTATTATCGATGACCGAAAATGTTTGTTAATATGGAACGTTAATGACAAAGGAGATATCTTTTTTTCAACCGACCATCCACCCTTACCCCTACCCCTACCCTAGGGGATTTTCTCAACAAAAAGGGAAGTCGAAATTTTTTTTTTTTATTCTTTCTTTCTCTCACCGACAGTCAACCCTCACAGTATTGGTCACGTGCGCTAACCGTTGCGCCACTGGACCGCCTTTTGGGGAAAGGAGATGGGGGAGCGTACAGAAATATTTTCTTTTGTCTCCGGGGCAAGCCCCAACCTCAAGCGGGTACAGTCTCACATCAGAACATAGACCTCGACCACGCTCATCACCTTCCCCTTCACCTTCACATCAGACCTACAAATATTTTCCTAAAACTTCATGACAGCATCACATAAACTCTTCACTTCTTAACAACAAAAACTCACCTTGGAGTTGTAGGTCCTGGGCTCGGCGCTGTCCCACACGGTGACAATGTACTCCAGAACCATGATGTCTCCTGGCGACAGTCACCGAGTCGCCGCAACAAGCACGCGCACCCACAAACACACTCGCACACACGTGACTAGCTTTACGTTCCAGCGAACGAACACGCGCCCCGACAGCTGGACCGCCCTTCAATCTCCCTGCGGCCAGTCGATGACATGTTGTCGACCCGTCGTCGTCGATGACCGAGTTATCATGAGCAGCTCGCGCGCAACACGTGGCAGACTGGGGTCACGGATGGAGGAGGCGAGGTCACTGACCGTCTTGATCCCATCTCGACAGTTAGGTGGCGCAGTCTTGCCTCGGGGGTTGCACCGTGGACGCCGAGGTGTTGCCGCACCAACTGTCGCATCCGTCACCAGAAGGAGGGAGGCGCGTTCAATCAGCCATCCACCGGAGTGCGAGCGCTCGCCGCGCGCCACGTCACGACCCAGCGTTCCCTGAAAATCGATAACGCTTGCGATGAGCGTCCGTTAGCGTGGTGGTGGTGTGTCCTCAGGAGACTTCCCACAATCCCAGCAGCTTTCCTCGGGTGTCGTAAACGTTGTCACCGAGTCACACAGGCTGTCACACGCTGAGTCACAGCTCGTGTGGGGTTGGGGTGTGGGTTGTTTTTGTTTTTTTTTTCCTAACCTGACATGAAATCACAGACAGTTTCGATCACATCTAAATGACAGTTTATATACCACAGACCATTACATATTCGTGATATATTCCATCATGAAATCACAGGTAGCGACGTGTACAATTCACATCCGCCACAATTCCCATCAGCGACAATCACATACCCAAACTCAAGACATCCTCCTCTGTAGACGAAAGTACACTAAGAAAAGTTGTTACTCCGCATTATCTTTGCTCAGAATATCGTACAAAAAAAATTATTTTGTCTTTGGATGTTTGCGAATCGTGGCTACGTTCCTTTTCCCTTTGTGAAGACGAAGTAATTGGTGTTTTCTACCTCCAGGTTTCCTCCCTGCTCACAGAATGGCATCGAATGACAGCCAGCATCACTTCTCCGCTTGTGTCCATCACTGCTTGTCATTGTGTCCTGTGCTGCACCTGGACATCTTGTCAACCAGTTTGGTCACTCCTTCGGAGAAGTCTTGGATCCGGAGCTCTGGGCTCTAGACTATGGAATGTAACAACATTGTCTTGACACAGCGAGCCACTCTCTCCACACAAATATCACGATGTAGAACACTGCCATCGGTTATTCTCTAATCACACCCATCCAAACCTCCGATGATCGTAAATCCTCCCTGACAGACATATCGGATCTTGAACCTTCGTGGAAATAAAAACCAGAACTCACAACCGCATCTCTGCGAACATCCACCTTCGCCACAGAATCCCGTAGACACGGAACAGACACCATGCGCTCACCCGCGTGCGCGCGCGCACACACACCTACCACAACAGGCGACCATCAAGCAAGCCCTGCACGTGATTCACCTTGAATGGGTGAGTAATTCTCAATCGGCCAACCAGCGGCGCCGATGCATGTATCAGCTGACCTTTGACCCCCAAGCGGGTACGCGCAGTAAAGTGGAAGTGGGGAGGAGGGAGAGAAGAAGAAGGTAAAAGCGCGAGGGGAGACGATAGGTTGCTGATGGTGATGTCGAGTGAGAATCCTGTTCTATGTTGAGTCCGGAGGCGTTTCGCTGCAAGTGGCGCTCCTGACCTCCATCCGTCGACGAGGGGGGGGGAGAGGGAGGGGAGAGGGAGACAACCGATTTCACATTTCGCTGCCGCTGGCTTTTAACTCTTCAGGATCTTCCTGTGGTTAGTCTGTTGTACTCTCGTGGGTGTTAAAAGTGAGAGAAAAAGATTTTCAGCCGCTGAAGTCTCATTCTCTGGACTGGCACAGCTCTGGGTGAGTTGGAGAGAAGGACGGGTAGCAGCATCAATACACTCACACCCTTCTTGGCAAGCCGAGCTTTCATTTCTCATCGCTACTGTGGTGGCTCTGATTTTATTTTGGGGCGGGGATAAAGGGGTGGATTTTCTTTGTAGTGTTGTCTTGACATTTCTACACATTTCCCCTAAAAAATCACAATTTCCAAAGTTGGTTCTGACATTCTCAAACACTTTCATTCAAAAAACAAACAAACCAACCAAACCGATTTTGCGAGTCGGCAATGGTCACACCTTGAGTGAGTGAGTGACTCAACAGGTAAGAACACGTCACGAGACACATTTCATCTCACCATTGTTTTTTCTTCTTCCTCCTATCTTCCCGCTCTCGCTCCACACTGTCTTACTCTGCTCATCTTCCGGCAACGAGGCCGCGTAATATGCGAGGGTTTTTTTTTCTCTCTCTCTGTTTTGCTTACGCACGCGCGAGGTAAACGTGAACAGACCTCGCCAAGCTGCTGATGTTGGATGGAAAAAAAATGTCTGGGTTGGCTCCGTGCCAGTGCTTACAACATTTATGTGCACCTGTTCGATGAAAGTTCACCAAAAACAATCACGCTTCCGAAAATGTTAGTGTCGGCGTTACGAGCATGTGTCACGTGACTAATTTGTTTGCTAATTCCGATGCTAGCAAGAAACTTGACAGTGTTGAAAATTGTAAGTTTATTTACTTGTATATAAAAGTTGTTATAAACTAGTTTGACATAAAACACAGGGTTCAAACTCTCGTTCCTTGCAGACAAGTAGCATGTAAGGTAGTTAAAACGAAGAGGCGTTAAAAAGTTATTTAAAGTTTTTCAGAGTATTTTTAAAATGTGAATATGTTGGTATGTTAGCCTTTTCATTGCTTCGTGTGTTCGTGTGTGTGTACGTGAAGCATCAGTGTGGATTGCATGCGTTTGGATGATGTAAGAGGTGAAGGATAAGGAGACCGACGAAGACCACTCGGTGCACAGGCCTGTGTGTGTGTATCCGTCCGTGTGTGTGTGTCCGTGTATGCGTGTCCGTATGTGTGTGTGTCCGTGTGTGTGCCTCCCACGGCGAAAGCTACTGGCTGCTGGTGGAACACAATATAACCTTATCTCCAGCCTCCCTCTACAAGGAGAGGTTACGCACGTGTATGTAACCAGTCTCTCTGCCACGCTGAGATACTCTGCGAGCGGCAACTCTCCAGAAAGGAGAAAGAAAAAAAAAGAAGAAAGAAAAAAGTCACAAGAAGAAGGAACTGTGGGCCTGGCGACAGTTTATCGTCGACTTGCCTCCCCATCACCAGGATGGAAGCTCGTGTCTTCGAGTCAGGGGCAGCTAAGCGCTGGTCTGTTGATGATGAAGGTTGCAGTAGGGCTGGGGGTGGGAAGGTTGGTGCTGGTGGTGGTGATGGTGGTGGTGGTGGTGGGGAGGAAGGGTAGAGGCTCGACACGAGGTGTTGCAATCTGCGTGCCTGCACGCGCCATCGTGAGTGCTGCCGAGTCACTTTGAGCCTCGTTATTGTCGTGTTCGCCGCCCCAGTCGCATTCTAACATTCCCTGCTCGGGCAATTTAAGTGGTGACACACTGCAATAACCTCCACGCCATTTTATCCACGTCAGGAAAGTTCGTTTTTGTTTTGTGGAAAACAACAAGAGAAATCCGCTGTTGTTCTTCTGTCAGTGCGAACCTTTTGTGTCCATTCTTCCAACTTGTTTTTCCATTAATACTGAACCTCATTCATCAGGGGATTATAGACAAATTAGAGATCAAAGTTCGTGGGTCCGGTCGGCGGTCAGAACGGCCACTGTTTCCCATGACAACGTCCGCAGAAGCTGGAAGAGGAGACTGAATGTGCGCCTAGTGCCAGCTGGCATCTGTTAGGTCCATCATGCTCCTTATCACGTGACGCATCCCTCTTCAGCACCAGTAGCTAGGTGGGGCGCAAGCAGTGAATTAATGGATTATATGCGGCGGTACCTCCCACTGATTTGTAGTTTTACATCGGTGCTGCCGTCCCAGGTGTGGGAATATATTCAGCGCAGACACGCACGTACACGTGATATTCTCTCTCGCGCGCGCATGCGCACTCTAGCACACACACACACAGAGTGGAAGAGAGAGGGAGAAAGACACATGTACGTGAGGATGAAGACGGGTGTGGAAGGGAGGGAGGGAACTTAGAGGTAAGGGAGATGACTGCGGTATAATCATCCAGAGGAGTTATCGGACGTGCCCTTCAATGTGCCATCAGAGAGAGGAAGAGGGTTTGAAAAAGGAAATCCCGCGCTCCACGAGAGTTTCTCAATACAAAGGCAAAGAAAATGAGTTTGATTACAATGGTGAGTCTCGAGCATCAAACCTTTTCCTCAACACTACATGGGAAGATTTTCCCGGCAATCTTTGCTGACTGGCTCGGAACTATTCGCGATTAACAGACAAGACCTGTAGAGGTGAGAATGCCAACAAGGGCTGCTACTGGTCCCTTGAGCACACACTCTCTCACTCTATCCCTCCACAAAACTGTCTTCCGCATCAGAAGAAGGAAACAAGAAACCTAATGTCTTTTCCAGTAGAAGCTTTGTGCTAAAGTGAAGATACCCTTATCATCCTCATCCAGCACAAACAGGTGTTTGTTTCCTGTCTGCCGCCCGTATGAATCACAACAGCCCCGGCTTGGGGGGCTACCTCGCCGAGAGGGCGTTTCCCCTTCGAAACATTTCAAAACAAAGCGAGCTGTTCCACTTTCAGAGGCAATTTTATAAAATCCGACATGTTTGTGTATTTAAACTTCCAGACAAAAATATAAAAAAATCCCACGTCACTCAATTAACAGCAAAACAGTTTCTCCACTCAGACATACATTGCTTTGCCCTTGTTACATAAATATAAACAATCACACTCACATATGACAGCCCTTCCACCCTATTATACACACAGCCCCGTATATATATATATGTCGACAGTATTTATGATAATGAAGCGACAACAATTACAGAAGTTTACAATTCTAGTTGGAATTCACGTGACGCACGCACGAACTACAACGACGACATCTACGGTAGGCACCGTCTCCCCCTACAACCACACCAGGTAATAGTCGGGTGGGCAGGTAGAGATGCGCTGGCGCACCTGATAAACAATGGCGGGGCCAGCACGTGCTGCAGTGCGCATGCCCCGACTAGCGGTCCCGAACAGACAGGTATTGTAGACGGGAGGTCGAGAGGTGGGTCAGCGTGATTTGCTGGAGAGAAATCCCAGTGCACCCCAACTCGTCCTTTCTTCTTCCATCGTACGATCGTACAGGTCACGTGCCCCGGGTTACACGTGATCAGGTATTACTGATGATGGAATCAGGTGTTACAGTCACGTGATCAGATGTTACGTTTGACAGGTATTACCAAAGTCTTTGTAATTACAGGTAACTTGCTCGTGGGGAAGCTTGTCTTCTGTAACTTTTACAACTAAATCAGCACGTGCCTGATGTAAAGAATATCATTGTCTAACCAACAGCAACTTCCAGACAACCATCTCCATGTCCACGACCTCAGAAACGCATCCGAGACCCTTCAAGATGATAGAGGCTGCATTTTTTTATTTAAAAAAAATCTCCTCTCATTGTCAGTACATCCAAACCACAAGCTGTTAGACAACATCTGACAGAAGCATGTGAAGGACAAGACATTGGCGAGACAGGTGGCGACAGAGACATCACCAATGGTCACGTGTCTGGCACTCAGCGCACATTGCTGCACTACAGGACCAAAGAGGTTAATAGTGTTGTAGAATAATTTCATCAACACTGTTATGCTGTAATGGACTCATAAATTGAACAGGCGTGGTATCTGGTTCCAGCAGAACACCCTGCTTCACAATGCAGCTTGACTTGCCACCCGCACCCCGATTCCCTTTCCTTGCAATGTAGCTTGGCGTTTGATGGGCGTTTGATTGGCGTTTGATGGGCTGGCGGTACAAAACTCGTTTAGCACAGCTGTGACAAACGGACATTGTCAGATTTACAGACAGGCATTCAATCTCCATGTTCATGACTTTCTGGAGGATAATTTAGACCAGGTGATTGGCCGCTTATCATTTTCAGATTTCTGCTGCCTTTGATTCTAAGGAACAATTTAACGGAACTAACTGTAGATGCTCAAACATGTCTTTATCGGGCCGGTCACAGAGGTACGATCTACCCCATAGATACTCGGCCCACAGGTGCACGCACGCAGATACTGAACGGTTTTATAAAAAAAAAAACCACACACACGTGATATTCTTGTAAGAACAGAAAAAAACCCGAGTTCTGCCCCCTTGAACTACGATAAACCAACGGCCGGCGGTAACCTGAGAGAAGGAGGAAGTTTCAAAGGAGAAGGAGCAGAGAGAGATGCACCGTGGTATCTAGCACATTAGAAATAGCAATAATCACCACCCACAAGATGCTCGCTGGTTTAAAAAACAAAAGCAAAGCAGGAACAAAAATGTTGACTTTGCCTCGCAGGACGCCATCTTGTGGCGCAGGAAGCAGTTATCGGCCTTGCGGAACTAAACTAAAACGAAACCAGTTTTTTAAACTAGAAATTAAACCATGGAATAAAATAGAGAAGATGTCATGGAATACAAAGATGAAAATGACATTCTGACTGACAATAAGGTTTGTTGAAAGGAGACGAGGAATTGATGTTGTCTAAAGTAACCGGGGTACTCAAGACGGGAAACATTTACAACAGGTGAGCTACAGCCTCCCGGATCCTCCTATCTCCCGCCCTCGTACCTTTTCTTGCCCTTCCATCAAATCATCAACGAGAGCATTAGAAGGGTTGGTTGGGGAGTTCAGGGTGGTGGTGGTAGTGGTGGTGGTGTAAGGAAGTGCTCGTCGCTGACTTCTTCCACATCAGGTTAGATGAAAGGAAAGCGACACAGATGTCAAGGGTTAGGTTCGAATGTCAAAGGTCCTGCATGTTGACCGCCAAGTCACTTTGGGCTTGTTGTCGGCTTCCTTGATGGATCCAGATCGCTCTGCCGACACGTCCCCGGGTGGATGTACCCAGCACGCCTGCCTGAGCCCCTTGGTATCGGCATCTGGAACACATGTTACCTGCGGACCCCACATCCCTCTACCCTCCCGGACAACTGAGTGCGTTAAAAAAATTCCGAAACACATTTTCACTTGGGAGAGAGAGAGGGTGAACTTCTGGATATACCCGAGTGCCCCAGTGTTTGTCCGCTTTTGAAACAAAGTGCTTAGTCTTTTCCTCCTGACCTTGCTTTATTTTTAGCTATGTTTGTTCTTCAATTCCCATCCTTCGGTCTGTCTTTCGATGTGAACTTAGCCAAGCAAAAGTCAGATAACAAAATGCCACAGAACAACATGGCGACCTCTCTTTCTGTCTCTCCTTCTTTGTTTTCTCTCTCTCTCTCTTAGACAAAAATGAGTAAACAGAGACACACACAAAGATGCACAAGCAAGAACTAAACATTAGAATATTTAAAAAACCTCAAAAAAAATCTAAACACAAATAGAACAAATATAAACACAAACATATAAACACAACTAACATCAAACAAACAAAACAAGAACAAACATAAAAACAAAATAAAAAATAAACACAGGTATGCACAAAACAGAATGAATAAGCAGCACAAAGTCTGTTTTACGATTTCTCATCAAGTTTCTAAAGAGTAAAAACTCTGAAAACGTCCCTTTGTTAAATTCCGTGTTGGGTTTTTGTTTGTTTGTCTGTTTGTTTGTTTGTTTGTTTGTTTTGTTTTTTTTTTTTTGGGGGGGTGTTTATTTTGGTTAAATGTCTCGACCTTGAACTGTCTGTTTTTTTACTGTTTAATAGGTAAAGCTCAGCACTATTTCCCAAATCTGAGTGAATACCCTTGAGACACGCAAATGCAGTGAAAGTGGTTCACCATGTCTATGGCACGTGGAAAGCTGTTTTTTCTGCCGCTTCCACCTCTCCTTCTAAATGAGATAACCATTTGCTGCGGAGCAGCTGCTAAGTGGGCAGGGAGGATGGGGGAGGTTTTCAGCCTGAATCTGGAGCAAACCTCGCGGCAGTCTGATAACATTATGAATAATGTTGATAAGGGGCTGACTTTGTTTGTAACGATCTGGATTTGGTGGATGTGAAAACTTGTGAACATGGCCGTAACCTCTCTCTGAGGTCAGCGCCCCTCGCCCCTCGCCCCTCGGTCAAGCTCCACCCTTGACAAGGAGCCTTAAATGCGGGCCTCAGAAATTTCAGCCCTAGAAGCTGGCCTCAGAAAAGTTCCGACATTTCCAAACATGTTTCCCATCAGGCGCGAGGCATGCCGGGCCTCGGGTGCTGCACCCTTTGCCACTGACACCTCTTTTAATTTCCGCAGGTAATTGGCCTCGTCCACCCCTGAGGCTTTCTCCGGCTTCACCTGGATTTCTTCTCTGTCTACCTGAACAGTCGCCTCGGGGAAGGCATCGGTACGAGATTAGCTCCCCTTGTTTATTTACTGTTCGAAAAAAAAAAGGTTGTGCACCAGCAGTGCTCTCCCCGGAGTTGGCACCTTTCTGTCAGAGTTACCTTAATGTATGGATAGGGTTTTGCACCTGTTTGCAATCGCGGTTTGATACCTGTCTGGGGCCAGCGCAAAATGTTTGCTGTAACGTCAAGTTGTCTAGTCAGCATCAACGAGAATATCTTATTCTCTGGGCCTTCCTCCACCCTCCTTCCGCCTCTACCACTCCTCCCACCCCACCACCCACCTACCCCGCACCCACGTCCGTGCTGGCAGTCTTTTGGTGCAGAACTTTCTTGTACACTTCCCTTGTAATGAGCATGCGTTACAGACTGTGACTGTAACGTGTTACTGGAAATACTGGCTTATTATCGAGAAGTAAAGGAAAACAGAAAAAAATTGAAAAACAAAAGAATTAGAAAAGGAGAGATGAGGCACAAGACAACAATGGTGAACATTCGAATTTGTTGCGAAATATTGCATTCATTATCCATATCTTAGTTTGTTAGCACCGGGTCACGATGAAGGTCGAGGTTCAGGTCAAGGTAAATGTCACGATGAATGTCACGTGCAACGACACGCAAGATGAAGAGCGAGACACGGCAGCTGGCCCTCAGTGCCATCCGGTTCAGTCCGGGTACACGAGACCTCGCATGCCCTCACCGCCCACCACCCTAAACATCCTTGCTATCCGTGGATTTGTTTCTGGATGCTCCCAAGTCAACCAGTTCTCTACAAAATATCAAAATTTTTAAAAGCTATGAAATTCCTTTAAATACAAACTTTATAAAGCAAAAGTTCTATAAATACTTTACCAATAATTTAATTATTTTTCATAGTTAAACCTTAAGTTATACAGACATCTCCACAGAAGACTTCAGCCATCAGACAGCCACCAACCACCTCATCCCTACCCCGACCCCCCTATCTTCATCCCCTCATCCTCTCTCAACTTTCCGCTAAATCAGCCAAGAACCACCAGGGTACACTCGCCATTGCCACCTGGCATTGGGTGGAAGGCCTGGCCGGTCGTAAACAGGTGAAGGTGTGTTCTCGGGGGCACTCGCAGCAGGTCTTGTCGTCTGCTTTCCATCAGCGCCTGGCTGTGTGCTTCTCCAAACATTTACGAGCCCTCACCTTATCGCACCAGATGCCGCCTCTACAGCCTCACCTTACCTCTCACCTTTGGAGCCGAGCGTTTATTGGAGTTTTTAAAGTAATTAAACTATCTTTAGACCTCGGTAAGCAATTAACAGCCCGTGTTATGCAACCTCTTCTCCACTTTCCAAAATGTATAACAATATAATGTCAGAAGGTATTGTGGTCATTACACATTTTATAGGTGAATGATGTGAAACTACGATTAACCTGTATCCGCTGATTGTAATGTATATATAATACAATATTATTAGTTGTTAACTTTTGAGTACTTTTAAAGATTATGATGTATCATATTTTAATATATTACTACTTTCTTTCTTTCCTTTCTCTGAAAGAACAGGTGAGACATTATTTTACAAACCTCCAATGGTGATGTCTCACTTCTAGAAAATTTTTTCCCCAGAGAACCTTTGTAAAGAGAGTACTTGATGCTTATAGTAAGTATGGTGAGTGTTTGTGACAGGGTATTATTTTTCCACAGAAAATATTCCAAAGCATGTGACAAAGAAACTTGAGTGAAAAAAAACATGGTTTATAGCGAGTTTTTTTTTTTTAAGTATCTACAACAAACACTTGGAGAAAAGACTCAGTCCTTTCCTTTCACGATTTGCACGAGGGAAAGAAAGATGAACAGGAAAAACGAACAACTGAAGTCTGAGGCCTGTGACTGCCGAATACTGGTGAGCCGGGCGGCAGGTCAAGGGAGAGAATCGCGGATAAGACCGAGGGCGTAATTACGGTTCTTGTCAATCGTCGAGTCCGGTAGCCTGGCGAGCATCGTGGAAGTTGTTATCATCATCGTGCGAGTGTAGGAGGCAGGTGGGCATTGTATCACCTACAAAGTGAATAATGATATGGCAACACCAATGAGCTTTTGCTCGAGTGCTGAGGCAAGGAGGCTTTATTACTGTCTGGATGATGGGCGTATGAAAGCATTTCATCTGACTTTCAACAAGAGGAAATGTGAGCTCCGAACCGCCATTTTTTAAAATTTAAATTTAAACTGACACTGAATACGTTGTGGGCACATCGAGAAATTTATCGTGTTACACTAAAGAACATCTCTCAAAAGTCAATTGATTTTAAAACTTATTTTCAAAACTTGGCATTCTAGAAATTTAAAAACCACGAAACATGGCAGTAAATAATTTTGTGGGATTCCGAGGTCCATGTTAGTTGTTGCGCGCGCACTTAGAGCTATGAGCCGCCAGACTCAAGCTATTTTTATCATCTGTAACGGCTCATAAATCCGTTTGTTGATTTGTTTAAATCTGTGCTGGCGTTTCATTGGTTTGACTCATGTTCACCTTCTTTAGTTCCACATGTTCCTGGAGTTTGATATTGATACTAAAGCGGAAGGTGATAAATGAAAGAGGAGCTCAACATCAACTCGCTGCGGAAATCGTTTTGTTGCGCGCCGGATGCCGGGTGCCGGGTGTCGGGTGGCGCTACAGTTTGTGTGCAAAATGACGTCACCGAGGGAAGAACTTAGAAGGAGGCTGACGAACTACTCACCTTGTCCGTCCCTGGATCTCGCCTTGTTCTCGACGTCACCATCACGCACCTTGTATCCATGACCTGGACACGTCACACCTTCCTACACACCGCCGCAGTCCTCCTCAGCCTCATGACCTTTCACACAATCCCATGATCCCCTGCAAAGTCGTAGTCCTCTACAATCCCCACCGATGTTAAAAACATTCGCAAAGTAGTAACCTTGACAACGTATCATCCTTCACACATTCACACAACTTGTGCAAAGTCAGAATCCTTCACAACGTGGTAATGCTTCACGTGGTCATCATCCTCAACCACGTGATATTGTCTGATAAGTCATAATCCTTCTCAACATCGAATTCTCTGCCACGTAAGCGTTTTTCATCAGTGAAAACGTTGATGACTTGGGAGGTGTCTGGCAAAGGACTCATGCAGAATAAGTGTCTGGAGGCTTCCTATGGTATGGTGAGCAGCCCTCATCCACATCAGTCTATGACCTCGCTAGCTGCTCAGGAGCAAAACACAGCAATCTCCTTCCTCCGACAACAAATTGCGACAGTTATGGATCTGTGCATGGTGATTGTCTGAATACAGTCCAGTTGTCCTCCCCAACCCCCCAAAAAATGGGGGATTTTTCTTTTTCGATATGAAGATAAACACGATCGCAATGCACGAACCAAGGGTGATCAACAAGAAGGAAAGGCCCTGGTGAAGGAGGGTAGTACTCTCCCGTGATTCCTTCTTGCATCGATTAGTTGCTGAGCCGCTTGAATATAAATGGATTTTCACAGACGAATACTTTCTAAAAAGCAAGTTCTGGATCCGCCATTTAGACCAGATACACACAAGATAGAACAGTAAATGCCGCATTTTTTTAGTTGTATTTCTCAGAAGGATGGTCCCAACATTCGACATTCGCAGCGCGAAGAATCGAAGACATTTTCGAGAAAAAAAAACTTGCGTCAGTGATACATGAGCTGTATTTTCTTTTTCTTTTTTTTCCCGCTCCAATTTGTTAAAGAAATTCTAGTTTAAGAAATGCGCATTCTCCAAGTCTTAAAATTGCAGTTGTCATGCTAATAACCTTAAAAGCACACAAGCTAGAAAAGCAAAAATATTTTTGACTTTGACAACCCATCCACCTCAAGGAATAAAAATAAAAAAATTTTTTAAAAAAATTTAAAAAAAGATTTACAAAAAGGATGAGTATTTCAGAGAGATTGTTCGATTAATGATTGTTCGATTAATTTCCTCCTGTCATTCGTACTCTCTGCTGCAGGCAGGATAACTCTAACCCACCTCTCCACTCATTAATACAAAGCTGACGTCACTCGATAGCAAGATGTTTGTGTCCAATATAAATTCTTGCGAATATATTCATGCCCTGCTTGCTCACACTGAACTGCTTTGTGAAATAAGCCGGTGGCTTGTGCTGACACTGATGAGGCGATGTGGAACTGCGTCTACTGCGGCTCCAGAGGTCGACGACCTTTGGGGTCAAAGTTAATCAGGCTCCCAAGGACGCAGCGTGCTCCGCGAGAGAAATGCTATTGCATGATGCACAACACACATTCGTGTTCCTGAAAAAATATCTTCTATGTCTATGAAGTCGATATTCTTCCTAAAACACATCCTTCAGGACTTAGGGACTTTCCGGGTGAACAAGACACCCTGACACTAATGAAAAAAAAAATTGTTGTGGCCCAGTGCTGCCAGCGAAATGTCATTCGGTGCAACAGACCTGTGGCATCTTCGGAAAAAATAAAAACTAGAATTAAAATGTCCCTGTCGGAGACTAGGACCGGAGGGCAGCATCTTGAGAAGTTATGCCTGTCCCTCGGTTTTCTTGCTGCCAGTGGACGACAAGCCTCAGAACAAATTTTAAAATCCTGTATCAGCAGCATCATGGTGGCAAGCTTTCAAACGCTCACCACTACTCTGAGGCGAGGACATGACTACAGCTTTGGCTATTGGGATGTAACTGCAGAAACAAACCGCAGATCTTCATTTTCATTTTTGGTCTTTTCTTTCGTTCCAAGCAAATTTTCTGACTGCGATGCGATGGTTGTAATAACCCCCCATGACCTCACACGAGTATCATCGAGTTATTGTCTGCAATAAGATCATGTCAAGGGTCTCTTAAGTGATGTTCGAATGTCGGTTTTACCCAGACAAGCTCCCCGCCCCGACCCATGTCGAGGGTGGTGTAGAAGCTGCATCCGCGATCGCTGGGAGGTGCTGTGGTGGTCGAGGATGGTGATGGAGTAGGGAGGAAACGGTGTCGTCAGCAAAGTGTTGACGGACAAGAACGGGTCAATGTCCCTTAATTATCCAAGACCGGAAGCTCCACCATCATTTCAACAGAATATGGCAGCTTGTATGGCTCCTTCGATGTTCCTGCACTTCTGTTGTTGATGAACATTCTGCGCCTCGCTAGCCACACTCGGAGACCTTTTCTCACAGCAGGTCTCCATAAAGCATCAGGCGTGATGACCCCAGTAGCTAACGACACGACGGAAATGACCGTTTGTTGTCCTGCACGGTTCAAGTACCACAAATTCCATTCCAGATAAAATGTGAGAAACACCCTGAACCTACCCCGCACAGGTCATCAAGGGTCATCTAGATCGATCAAACGAAACTCTTGCCGTTCTCGTTTGAAAAAGTTGATCTGCCATAAATCACCAAAATTTCCGCCAGTCTACGATGTACATCAGTTTAACGAAGACAGAAAATCCTCATTACTAAGAAGACTGTATTTTTCTTAACTCCGATACAAACACAGAACGGTCTTACACTTGTCCGACTGCAACCCCGACATCGTCGACGAACATCTGTGAGCCCGGTGGTTAGACTGTCGCCGTGTCTTGCTTTTGCACACGACACCAAGCAGAACACCCGATCTCCTCCTCGTGTCTCCGTCGCAGTGTTCCCTTCCTCGCACGCGCTGGTCAGTTCCTCCCCCGCCCCCACCCTACTGCCCCGCCCCATAATCCCCCGCTTTCTTGATTCGTCACACCAGACCCCAGCACCATCTCTAGAAGCACTTGTGGCACCAGAGAAAGAGTATGCTTGTGTGTGTGTGCGCGCGCGTGTGTGTGTTGACAGATCGAACGGAAGTTGGGACTGCGCATGAGGTCGGGAAGGATGGAGAGGGGAAAGAGGGAATAATCAGGAAGCAAACGGGGAAGGATTGGGTAGCCGTGTGATCGAGCGATTGTCCAATTTTCTCTGTCCTCGGCAATTGTATTCCGATGACGGGCAAGAAACACTAGTCTCCTAGTCTGTCTCCTGAAGAACTGTTGAGGGAGAACCAAACGCTGAAGCCATTGTCGAGTGATTCTGGATGCGGTGGAGGAAAGCAAAGAAAGAAGAAAATGAACAGCTTTGTGAATAATTACATCTTCCCCCTCCTCCCTACCCACCCAAACTCACTTTTGTTTTACGCTGTTGGTTCTTGTAATCAGAACCCTCGCAAAATGTCAAATGGCGATTGTGAGAACCAGGACCTGCAATCAGGTATCGAAATACAAAAATGTCGATGTCGTCTGCTTCTCATTAGCAATGTGAGGCGCTGACAGGAGATTTCGCCTCGATCTGAGCACAGAGGTCGTTAAGGATGGCGCCAATAGCTGGTCATTTACAGACCTCGGTAACAAAGGTCAGCAGATGGCCTCTCATTTTAAAGCCAATAAAATTTAAAGACCGAAAAAAAAGAGAAAGAGAAGGGGATTGTTAAAAGGTACATTACAGTTGTGATCACCTAACGACATTGGTGGCCATGGTAAAATTGTTCAAAAAAAGATTGCTGATGACAGCAAAGTGCAACTGTCATGGCAACGGAAAGAAGAAACAAGTTTCCCTGGCCTCTGGTCGTTGCTTTTTTCAGTTTCCAAATAAGTAACTGCTCAAGCAGGATTGCTCCCATGATAAGAAATACAAATGACTAGTGATCACTCCTAAGAGAGGATTATTCCGCCGGCACTTTTCTCGCCAAATTACCGAGACGCACACCAGGAACATGACAACAACTAAAAAGTTTAGTCCACTGTCGGTTTCTGAAATAATGAAAAAAATAACAGACCTAGACTTTTTTCTGTCATGTTTCTTTATGAAAATTAGCATCATTTCATTGGGACAAGAGAACTACATCAGCAAATTGAGTGAGTCGGTGTGTGTGTGAGAGAGAGAGAGAAAGAAATAGAGATTTTAACCTCTTTATGTAAATAATAATATTTGTAGGCTTTTGTCCTGAGAACGAGAGATAGAAGATAGATTCACCCAGACTTTGGGGAATTTTTACCTGCATCCAGTCAACGAAAAAGAAATTTTACCCGACCATACCTTTAATAAATTCAGAAAACTGAAGCTTACAGGGTCTGTAAAAATGTGACAAAGAAAAACATACGAAAAATCAGTGGACAGGAAGACAGAGAAAAAAAGTAATACATAAACAAAAAAGATAATCATACATGGACAGACAGAAGACAGTCACACAGTCAATAATAGTAATACACAGAGAGAAATACTCAAAACACGGTCGTATAAAAACAAATAGAAAACTGTCAGACAAGGACAGAAAAAAATCATTTACGAAGACAGTCTAAAGGGACAGAAATAAGACAGGCAGAAATAAAAAAGACAAAATAAAAGTCAGTTACGTAGGGATAGATAAATAGAAGACATGTAGGAACAGAGAAATAGAATTTCACACAGGCAGACAACTAAAAGAAAGAGAGAGAGAGAAATAGAAGAAAGAAGTCAAAGGAGTAAACATCTTCAAAAGACAGAAGAAAAAAGCATCTTTTAAGTGTAAGCCACTTGAGGAACATTCCTGAAGCAGGCGTTAATTTTGAGAGACAGCATGGCGTTGCTCCAGGCCCTGGGGTCAGCCCTCTGATCACGCGCACTCTCTGTTTTTGGTCGGGCCACGTGACCGGCATCAATGGCAGAGTTCATCAACAGTCCTCGTCGCTTTCAGCGGGTTACTCATCTTGAATCTCATTGCCCTGGAGGCGCACGTGGCGGCGTTGCCGTAGGTGACGGGGAGATGAAGAGCGGGCGACCAATCAATTATCTCCACTGATTGGCTGGCAGGAGTGGTGAAGATGATCGGACTCTTCTGGTTTCCTGTCCTTCCTGCTTTTTGTGTGGCTGTGTCTTTGCCCAGATGTCTCTCTTGTTGTTGTTGTTGGCGGCCAAAGTCTAGACCTAATGCATCGTGTCAAAAATGTGAAAAACACAATTCCTTATTCAAATACTTCCCGAAACTTTGTTCCGCCTCCTTGGCAATTTGCGAGCCCAATATTCTGTTCATAAGGATTTCGGCATTCTTTCTCTGATTCCAGCACATTCCTAGACACAAAGTCCCATTAACAAATTACCTCCCTTACCATCGCCGCCTCCAGGAATGCTCACAGAATTTGTTCTTCCTGCGGAAACCAACTGCTGACAATAAACCAAATCTTGCATGCACTGCTTCAACTCCGGACGTGGGGAGACATTCAGCAGACCTCCCGTAATCAAAGGGAAAGCAGGTGTAATAAATCAATTACCTATCGTATCTTATATTGTGTTCTTTTGATGCCAACAGACAGTGGTTTGTGCAGATAACGGTGAACGGTGCTCAGCAGCAAGGGCCCGAGTTATCACATGCATTCATTAATGGACAGAAAAGCCATTAGTGCCTCCTTTTTTTACCAAGGGGGAGGAGAACGCTGGAGAGTGGGACGCGGGGGTAGAATGGTAGAAGAAGGACCATTGCCACAAGGGCCATAATCGGAACAAGAATGACGACAACGACAACTATGACAACAATGCAGATAGAGATTATGTCTATGATGATGATGAATACTCTACTGGTTCCAGATGAACAGATCCAGAAGGACGAGGACCCAGAAGTCACCTACCCTCATTGTGTGAGTACACGACTACGTGACGACGTAGTGACTATTGTACACCAGCTGTCGATGTCCCAAAGGGAGACCATCCAGCTGGTGACATATAGACGGGTAAAAGGTCAACCCAGCAGGACAGAACCCAACGACCCAAAGAGTAGCTGCGATACGATGATGTCTGTAAGTCCCATTGCTAGTCCATTGCAATCACAATCAACATTATTAATCATTATTTTTAACCAATCGATGCTGGCCATACAATCTATCCAATCTATTGGCCCATTTGGCGGCAAACTAAATTTCGTTCCTTCTCTCCACTCCATCGCCAACTAACCGCCACAACAAGGTGAAGTGACCTGAAAGAAGTCCGTTTCCTGGCCACAGTGACTCACACCCGGGCCAGGTCGGGTTGCCTCCTCCTGCTGCTGCTGTTGCTACTGATGGCAACCCTTCATCACTCAGAAACAACCCCACCCCCTCTAACTTCCTCCTGCCAACCTCCACAATCAAAGAGTTCGACTAGCCACAAGATCATTAACTCAAAAACAAGGGTTATTTCCCTTGCTAACTCGCATCCACTTAGGGACGATGAAAAGTTTCATTTCTCCAACGTAGGTCGAGGTGTGGCCAAGATTCTCCCCGCCCACCACTACCACCACCCCGGTCCACCCACCTACCCTGCCTTGCCTAATGTATGGAAGCAGTGGTCTGTGAGATCAATGGTTAATCTGTGTAAAGCAGCTGATGGCACGACTCCATGATGCCGTAATACCCAGAAACACAAAACGTCCACATGTCAAAAAGTCATCACACGGGGTCAAAAGGTCGTGAGACAAGCGCACTGACTCACTGTAAGGTGGGCCGAAGGCCACAGTCGAAAATGAGGATTAGAGCCGCTTCATCTTCTGGCGCTGAGTTCATTAACATCCAAGACAAAAGAGCTTTGTAAGGTTAGTCGATGATTTTTGTTTTTCTGTATCTCCATGGGGACGGACAAGTTGAACGAGCCACAGTTGTCATGATGTCATTGAGCTGGAGCTGGCCTACCCACATCCTAGGTAAGCAATCCACCCGGCACACAAAGTAAGAAACACATTCTATCCGCTAGGTAAGATATTGTCGGCCATTTTTGTATTTTATTTTTGTCTTTGGTATTCGCTTTTGTCGGTTAATTATTTTTTCCAACCAAACCTATTGGAAATGCATTTATTGGGGTATATTATCAACTGTTGTTCCCTTATTTATTTTTTTTCCATAAGTATTCATATCATATTTCACTACCGTGTCTTTCCTACCTTGCAAGACCAACATTTAAAGTCTTGTCTCGTGACACCAAACGCTCATATATCTTTTATAACAAGAACCAATATTATTGAATTATTCTTAGAATATTTTTTATTTTTCTGGCTGAAGTAGTAAACAGGCGTTTCGTGAAACTGTGGGGACCCTTTGTTTCGCCAGCCTGGTAGTTAACATGGCTTCAAAGGTTTCATTCTCCGTCCATTACCAAAAAAAAATGTCATTGGAAACACTTCAAATTAGAAAACCAGAAATAGCATATTCCGCTCACTTGACATCGCGATAAGGTAAACAAGACTCAAACATTTTAGTGAGGAATTTTTTTTTAATATTTTGCCTTCAAACAGTGGATGGAATGAAAAGAAAAAAGAGAAGAATAGGAGTACGGTTATCAGGTTGAGGTCGGAGCAGGGAGACTGGAGCTGAAAATCTGTGGCGGAGGCGATGCGATTGTCGAGCCACTTGATGCTCGGGATCGAGCAAATAGCGAGCCCTCCCTCCTCCCCAACCCTGATCTTCCCCCCATCCTGTGATGAGTCACAGTGAGGCTGCACTCGGCTTCAACCTGCTACATTCAATTTAGGGGGCTGTGGTCCAGTCACCACACTTCAACCTCAGCTCCCAAGCACCTCCAACATGGCGTCTAGTTAACGTTTCTGACGACGTGCTTGACGTGGACGTCATATCACGTGTCGCCGGCACAGCAAGGCACGCTGGGAACAATGCGCGTGCATGCGCACTCCAGCACGCACCTCCAGTGTAATCATGAGGGGAGAGAAGCGAATTTCCGGCGAGAAAACGGGTAGATGAACTGGCTGGCGGGAGGAGAGAAGATTAGGGGAGGAGAAGACGTCTGGTGCGTCAGACAATGAAGCTGTCAACAAATATTACCAGTGAGAGATTCTAGCTGTCAACATCCTATTGTTGTCAAAATATCCCGAAGGTTCAAAGATCCTATTACAATTCTCTAGCTGTCAAATTATTTAAGGTGACAAAATTGTGATGGGGTCAGACGGACATTGACTTCACTCACATCGACTTGGTGACGGACAGACGACAGGGAGTGGATCGAACTTCTTAGTCTCTCACAAATCCATTATACTGCCGAGCAGAGACATCAACTTTAGTTGTTATGAAATGTCAAGATGGATCACAACGGACAGACTGATTCGATTTGATGGCTCGAGAGAGGAAAACATCGAGTGAGTCACTCATACCTCCATCGAGCAGTGAACGGCACTCACTACGTCCATGAGTCTGAACTTTCACCCACCGTTGCCCATGTTCTTGACAACAGCTGGCTGGAGTTCAGTTCCTTGAGTACATCTAACAACTCGTGTCAAAAGCTTCTGCTGGCTCCGAACTTTATTTTTGTTTTTCCGAACACTTACAAGCAAACACATAAATATGATTGTCTATGTGTTTATATGTGTGTATGTGTGTTTGTATGTGTGCAGGACTTTCTCAGGGAGACCAGACAGCACACCAGCTATAACGGTGTTAACAAAGCGTTGATGTGGGAAACATTTATCGTTATCCCTTGCCTCCAGCCTGACCCGACTTTTATGTGGGAGATTTTAGTACTGACCGTGGTATCGAACCCTGCCCTCTTTTATTGGCGACTCGAGGATTAATGTCGGCTACTTGCTGTTCCCACCTATGGGATGTTTAGCCGGGGCCGTGGGAGTGGAAGGAAGGAAAGAGGTTGGTGGAGGTGAGGGAAGAAGAAGAAAAAAAAAGGTTTGCTGATTCGGTCAGAGTTTTTTTGTTTTTGTTTTCTTCTTTTTTTTTTTTTTTGCAGCTGCAGCCGTCAGCGATGGAGAGCAAGGCGCGCGGCAGAATCGATACCGGCACCGCCAATGTCTTGCATCAATCTGCATTCATGATGCCTGCTGCTGCAGCAACAGTGGGTCTGGACGATTGGGAGGGAGGTGAAGATGTTTGTGAGTGTGATGCAACAAGTTGTTTGCATCACGAGAGAAAGAAAGCACCACAGCACCACACCCAGCAGTTCGTGAATGATGTCCAGCAAATGTAGATAAGACAAAAATTGTACCATGCAAGGTCCAGTCTCTGAGAAACAATAAGGTCCTGGGTAGTTGAAAAGGTTAGTGGTTGGATTGGAGGAAGGGGTAGACAGGATAGACTATCTCCCCCTCCTGTCTCTCCCTCTGTCTCTCTCTCTCGACGTGCCCACGTCTGGAACTTATCCCAACATTGCCTCTGTTATTGATGACTAATCGATGGCGACCGTGTGGGTGAGAAGGAAACTTCGAGACCACTAGACTCCCGTCTGGAACATTCTTAATGGGGGCAGCAGGGGAACTGTGGAGGTCAAACTGCAGATGACCAAAGAAGATCATTCGTCCTTCCCTGCCAGCAATGGCGCTGTCTGTAAGCCCGGCAACCCTTCCCTTGCAAACCCGATCCATAATTTGAATAAAAGAAGGGTGGTTCCCACTGTTGTATTTTTATTCGCTTTAGTAAAGCAGTCCGATCTGTCACTCCATCGGTCGTTAGCGTTCACTGCGCGATCGAACTTTCAAACTGGGCTGACTGAGTTATCTTTCCAAGAAGAAGAGTTTTCTCCCCAAGAGTAGGTCACGTGCGATCAACAGCGAAATAAGAAATAAAAATTTCCTACAAAATCAGAATGTACCCATGAGACAAAAACATTAATTTACTGCGTGCCGTGTATAAATAAACAAAGTTTTATTGAAGGATAAGAAATTGGGAATTTTTCTTTTCAATATGTCTCTTTGTTATTTTTATATTTTTATATATTTTTTACATTCATTGTTCTCGAATTTGGAAGGAGATGTTTTGATGTCAGCACTTTCTCTTCCAGGTTCTCGTCCTGATTTTTCCTTTCTTCGTCTACAGATGCAGGCTGCGGACGATGCTGAAGCGCTAACAGTAAATAAAAAGAAGTGTTGACAGTTGAACGAAGGACAAACAATAAATAAGCCGAGACAACAAACAAGCTTCAAGCCAGGACAATCGGTTATACAAATAAGCGCCAATCGTAGACAACAAGTCGCAGGCTTCACTGTTTGTCACACAAACACCCACAATCCACTGCTTCGCCGAAGTCTGTGAGTCTGTGTGCACGTGCATGGTGTGTGTGTATGTGTGTGTGTAATATTTGCGCGTGTGTGCCTGTACGTGTGCATACAAACGTGTGTGTGTGAGCGTGTACGTGCGTGTAAGCCATGCTGTACCATGTGAGACAAATGTACAAACTCACAACCAGCAGCCCCGGGACAACCTGACCACCACCACCACCGACCCACCCGACCCACCCGTCACACTTCCGCTGCACCACAGCGCCCTCTGCGCCGATCGATCGGTCTGTCGGTGCCTTTGAAGCTGACTTTGAAGCGTTTTTAGCGGCGACAAAAACAAGTCCACCTTGTCAACACTACAACTCCAGCCTCTCTCTCTCTCGCCCACTGGGGCAGGACGCACGAGGTGGTCGTATTTCTCAACCTTCATCTCTTGAAATTCCTAGTCGTGTGCTTTAATGTTGGTCGTTAGTTTTCGTCTTGGATTTTTTTTTTTAAGTTCGCCGCCACCATAATCAATATTTTGTTGTTCAAATTTGATCGAACCGACTTTACAGCCACCAGCAAATCTTTAAAGTTTTAATATGACGAATTTTTTATAAATCAGTTTGACAGTGAACACACACACACGTGTCCTGCCACATCACCAACCCCCTGCAGAGTCAAACGAAACAAAAAGATGCAAAAAAAAAATTAATAGCAATTGTTTACAACCTTAACGATACCAGTTCTGGGAACTACACATACAACAAATAAATTATCATGGTTATTAGAAACTGGCATTTTCTATGGAAGAGTTCACTTTAACAAATGTCCTCTTGAATTTAGAAGTGTCGTTGGCATCAGACAAGTCGAACATTTGTTAGGACCTTTTCAATATTTATTAGACTGGCGAGACACGTATTAAGACACTAAAGACTGGACTGCCAGAAGCATTACAAGAAACACCTCAGCCACAAATGACAATATCGGCAAAGAGATATGTTTTCATCACAGGACAGACCAACACATTTTTGAAAGTGTTTCAACACAGCAGAACTGGGGATGGCAACAAGAAAGCTTGAATAGTGGAAAGTCAAGAATTCACAAAGAAATATCTTGAACAGTAAGATATTTTCTAATAAATATTTAGGAGGTAAATGAAAAAGACCTGGTGTAACTTTCTTTATCCCTCGTGCAGCTAACATTCACTTGATTAATTACATAATTCTAACCGCTGTTGCAGGACGACTACAGTTTGATGCACGGCCGATGAAAGTAGTTATCAGTAATGACCAACACACACAGATCATCATCGTCATCAGAGTTGTCGAGGACTAGACTAGAATACTGTCTGATGTTGGAGTTCGGCACTTACCTCCCACTGTCCTGGAGCCAGTTGCACAACAATTTTCTAATTTAAACACGTTTAGCCCTCAGTCTATTGTGCAACCAGCCCTGGCTTCTGTGAACTGTGCTTTATCTTGTGTGTGTGATTGTAATCAGAAAAAAATCGTTTCTCGTTGGCACGTGCACTGGCTGCAGGCGAGGCCATAGACAAGTAAATGCCGGGAAGGAGATTGCCTTCCCAGGAACAATGGCCGCAAAAAGCTTGTCCTTGAAGCAAAACTACGAACAGCAAGAGAACCAAAGGGTCCAGTGCCAACACCAGGGGTTGTTTCCGCCCAACACAATGTCGGCATCCGACGGGTACAGACATTGCGAGGTGGTGTTGAATGGCGCCAACAAGACACGGAAGTGACGTGGAAATATTGAAACTGATGCCTGCAGTAACCGGATGCTGTTGTTCTTGTTGCTGGCTGCCATTGGATGCTGGTGATGCTAGAACATGCGAACACGCGCGGTTAAAAAATGCTGTTGAGGTGGTGGCGGTGATGGGTGGAGGAGGAGAAGGGGTGGATGGGTAATGACTGGTATTAGTGACACTGGAGCTCTAGGATTATTGCTTTGGTTGGAATGTTATTTGTGATGCGCGTGATCGCCCACAGCATCCACAGTGTCGCCACGCACGATTATTCGACACGCAAACACACAATTTGTGTTGAACAACACAGAAATGCGACTACAGATACGTGTCCCCCTCTACACACACACAATCTTACTCTCACATACATATTTACAATACTTATCCGCTATTCATCCTCCACTGAACCTTTTAAACATCAAAAAAATCATTTTTTGGATGATCTCAGTCCACACAGTCTGTAACCCTCGTTTATCTTCTCTCTCTCGGTTTGTTGTTGTTGTTGTTGTTGTTGTTTTATTAGTCTGTCCTGCCAAGATGCCTCTTTGCACGTACTGATACCCATTCTCTGGCACCGTCCATCCTGTTTCTGTCCCAAGCACTCACAAGACATGATTGAAGGCAATATTATAACAATTGCTGCTCTCGAGCTCCAGGACACCAACGGTTAACACCTGTCATCGGTTTCCGATCAGTTTCCCGCGCAAAGTACAATCGACACGTAAACAGTTGCGCCGTGACGTCACCATCCAATTTCCAGCGCCCTCCCTGACGACGGCGGCTGCTGACAGCGGGAGACAAAGCAGCTCAGGGCCGTCTAGAAGTTTCTGCGACGAGAAGTGGAGGAGGAGGAGGGAAAACCAAGGCGATGACGTCAAGAGATAGCTGTCAGGGGCGATGACACGCCTGCTTCGGGGGAAACAATTCATTTCCAGGGGAGATTATTCCGGCGGAGATAACCTGTCTGAAGTGTTTTTATTTCCGCTGGTGGCGTGGCATAATTTATGGGTTTCTGGCATGAGGAGCAGACGATTATTGAAATGTTCTCTACGTGATTCTTTTTATTAAGAAATTAAATATTGGTTATTGTATATACATGTTTACTGTATGTAAGACTGAGTTGATTCCCTTTACCAAAGTTTGGGATATAGAAACCAGAAATTGAAATATACCCTTCTTTCAAATATCTCAGCTCTGTGTAGGTTCTTGTAGATATCAGTTCTCTATTTCTCTCTCATTCTCTTAGTTTTATTCTCTCACATTCTCTTTGTTCAGTTCCGCAGTATCCTAGCTCTTCCTACACCCACTCTACTCACTCCCTACCACTCCCACCCCTGGTTTATCCCCCACTCCCCCATGCACAAGAATTACGAGACTGCAGCCAAAATGGCGGATCCAGCTATTCGTAGACGATGAGGTCAAGCAAGGCCCCCGTACGGCGATTACCTCCCATGACCCTCCCTCATCCGGCGCCTAATGGCGTAATAACTCTCTCTTTCTGGCCCGCGATTAAACTGCCACCTTGTTTGCCTACCAGACAGGGCCCCGGTCCGCCCGGAAGTGACGGATGTAGGGTGCGGATGCCGGCGCCATGTCTACGTACCCTGACGTACTCAGCGTTAGGTGTTCTGTGCTTTTGTTCAGTATGATCGGGGTGGTCTGTGGTCGTGCTCGGAGTGATCGGGGTTTGTGAACTAGTACTTCCGGTTCTGGACACGTGATCAGCCTGGTGAGTGTTCTGTCCTCAGCTCGATGTTCTCAACTCACATTGAGTGCGTGTGGTCGGTGTGTCCGATGTTCTGTACTCCTGTTCCGTGTCGGGTGTTCGCGAGCTCCGCGAGTACAATATGGCGGCACTGTTTCCGCCAACTGTTATCGATTCAGACCTACAGTGTTTGCAGATTTTCTAGAAACTAGGGCAGTGTCTAATTAGCAAGAGTGTATTTGTTTGTGAGCGAATGCTAATGTAACCCAGGAGAAAGGGATCTTTGGTGCAGCTCTCCTTTTCTCCTCTTCCATCTTCTATCCATCACCTTCTACCCTTCCCTTCTGCCACCTGCCTCTCTTATTCCTTCTTCCGCCACCTCTGTATTTCTCTCAACTACCGTTCTTCATTTTTCCACTACTAAGACTGGTCAGGTAGATTACCATCTTTCCCCAGCTTGATGAGTGAACTAAAGTCAAACCTCGACATTTTATGCTTCCGTTGTTGTAGCAGTAAATAAACAATTTTCAGTTTTTGTCAACCCACTTCCTGTCTGTCAACAGTTTACTCGCAAACAGCAGTTGACACTCTTAACTGGAGCAGACGACACGCCGCCACGGATGTTGATGCTGACGTTGGCAGTAATCGTCGCCCCACCCCACCATCCCACCCGCCGCAGACACATGGAAATAGCAGGCGAGGAAACGACAATTCTGGCTGATTGCAATCACATTAATTTTATTATTGGCATGCACAATGGCTGGCGGCTAAGTCTGGGCATAATTATTCGCTTGCTCTCTGACTCTTCCACAACGTTTGTCTTCAGTGTTCTCATTCCGTCTGTCCCTCCACCCGTCCATGTCGCAAAACGGGTGAACTATGACGTCACAAAGAGAGATGCCACTCTTTGAGACCAACCAAAGTTTCCATTTGTAAAATTTGAATTTCAAAGTATTTTGCACATCCTTAATCCTCCCACAACACACAAACACACTTCACCTCACGCAAAACACACACACACAAACACTTCACGCAAAACACACACACACAAACACACTTCACGCAAAACACACACACACACACACACACAAACACACTGAGAAGACGTTTGCACACGTGTCCTCTCTCTCACCGTGCATATCCCAACATGTGTGTAAGTGAGACCCGGACACAAAATCGATGAGCGGCGATCTCCCCGGTGTTCTATCAATTTCCCTGGTGCCTCCACGGGTGGGAGGCGGAGTCTGAGGCACAGGAGGAGGCTGACTGCAGCTACACTACTACAGCAGCGACATAGTGTCTAGTGTTAGCTATGTACATACACTACTACAGCAGCGACATAGTGTCTAGTGTTAGCTATGTACATACACTACTACAGCAGCGACATAGTGTCTAGTGTTAGCTATGTACATACACTACTACAGCAGTGACATAGTGTCTAGTGTTAGCTATGTACATACACTACTACAGCAGTGACATAGTGTCTAGTGTTAGCTATGTACATACATGTGTACATAGTGTCTACTGTTAGCTATGTACATACACGTGTACATAGTGTCTACTGTTAGCTATGTACATACACTTGTACAGCAGCGACATAGTGTCTACTGCTGTCTCTCTATGTATACTGGTACAGCAGTGGTAAAGTGTCTACGGAGACAGTTGTCCGCCTCTGCCTCCTACCATTTGTTTTATTTGTCCCCACAACTCGCACAACAAAGCAAATGTCAGAATTGTTTACAGCCAGCAGAAAACCGATTTCCGGGACATTTGCTGTCAACTGGCATATGATCATAGACAAACCTCGATATTTAAGCTGTAAGGAGACTGGCACGCCTTGCTAACCCTGCAGCTATTGAACTCTTCCTCTCCTCCCATGCCCTCCACAATCCCCACAACCACCACCACCGCCGCTACAACCACCGCTACAACCACCGTTCACTGTACACTTGCGCTGCGCAGTTCTGTGCTCGGAAAAACGCGGGTGCACAGCCACACAGCCGGTCACAAACACTTTCCTGCGCTGATTGGATGCAATAAAGTGCGGAACACTGCACAGTGGACGTCACTGTGGTCACACTGCTGTAGGTTTCCGTTAATGACGTCACGCATACCCACCGGGTGGGGTGGGGGATAATCACGCGATGTATACGGGTATCCTGGGGTGAATTGTGCAAGGTGACATGCACCCCAGGTTTTAAAGTTCGTTGTGACGTGCCTTTCATGTCTAACACTGCAATGTGACGTTCAACCCTCCATTCCAAAGGTAAACACGCTACACAGGTCATAGGTCGTGGATACACTCTACTATACAGGCTACCCACAGTCCACCCTGTACAAGCCAGTGTCCTTAATCCGTGAACTCAGTGCACTGAGTTGTACAGCAGAAACCAAAACACGATTCCAGTCAACCATTCACTCAGGTTCTCGTGACCCGCGGAGTGATACTCAGTGGGTGTGACGCACAAACTACTGATACTTTGAACCTGGTGAATGTCCTAAACTCTCCATTTACTCAGGCTTCTCGTTATCAAAATATAATTTATTGCTGCTATCAAAATTATGTTATTATAGGTTGTCGGAAAAGGTATTTGGACATTAAGATTGAATTAAGATGAACGGGATGAACGTGCATCACGGTCAACGTCCGAGTTTTTTCGTGTTTCCATCTCCTAGTGGCTCACGTGAAACAGAAGACCATCATTCTCAACTAATTTGTCTAACTCGGAATGTATTTGTCCCTAAAGACAGTTCCATCTTCACATTTTTAAATGCAGCACCGCTGGTAACCAGGATGCAGCCTCGTTTCCACAACCAGCATCGTCTGTTGGCTTCCGGACGTCAGGTCATGGAGGTCATGGAGGTCACCTCGACATTGCGCACGTGACAATGAGAAGTCAGTTTAGTTTTTTGGTTAATGACACTCACGAGGTTTTACAATCTGAATTCAATGTCAAACGGATCAGACTTCAACATAAACAAACCTGATATTTTAAAAGTAAACGGTTTTATATTTTAAATATATTCCATTGTTTGTGTTGTTGACAGTGTGTTTACACAAGACACTTGTTGTCACAATGTGTGAGTCACACACCAAGTGTCGTGAAACCCAAGGTAACAGCACTTTCACAGAACAATGTGGCTCCACAAGTGTTTGGCAGGGTAGAAAAGAAAAACAAAAAAAAAATAATAATATGACTTTAAATTTTCTTAGGTTTTTTTTCTCTGTAAAATGAGGAAATCTGTTAGAGAAATGTGATTTATTACTAAAACATGCCTGCCGACAAGAATCAATTGAATAATCGAAAAAATCGAAAAATCATTGAATTGCAAAGAAAAATAGAAGCAAGTAGAATTGGCAGCCATTCACACACACAAACACGACTTTCAGGATGGAAATAAAACTCGTAAGAGCTGAAGTAACGACTGATATCCATGAACGAATAATTGCTTCAGTAAAACGGAGTCTCACCTGGATGTTACATAATCAAAATGAAGGAACCACATACATGTACCCACTGAACCTTCTCATTAGCCAGTCACAAGACCTGCAACCACGTGACTTTGACCCCTCGTAACTCGAAGTCTGCTGCTAACCTCCGGTTATTTATTTAATATTTTTTAAACTCGTCTTGTGGGAGGAGTCGAGTTGCGAGGTCTGGGTAAACACGCAGTAAGTTTTCAGAGTAAACATTTCAAGTTATTTGTTAAGATAACAGGGCGTCCCCCAAAAAAAATGGTTTCCGCATTTTTACTCTCTTTAACTCATTTTTTATTTTTTTACAGATCAACTGGACCGTGACAATGGCAGAAGTACGACTGAGTTTTGAAGAGAGAAAATTTAAATGTGTGGAGTAGAAATGTCCACTAGTATGACAACTACTTGAAGGCGTGGTGTAGCACACTACCAAACATCACACTACTCATCTACTCACACAAAGTACACACTTACGTGCACACACACACACACACAGGCTCCAACAAACGCACGTTTATTCATTGTCACACGTGTCCGTCCATCTGTCCAAATTCTTGTTCTTTTCCAAATCAACTCTGACACAAATATTCCACTTAAAACTTGTTTTGAAACACGCCGTTAATTGCATTCCACTTTTTTTTTCATTTCTTTTTTCGATTTTATCTTCCGCGGCTGCGACTGAAGGAAGCCTTCCGACAAGAACTCCTCAATTTTCAGAGAAGCTTTTTTTTCTTCTTTTTTTCTTCTCACATTTCTCCTGAAGGAGAGATCATACGTGGGCGGGCATAGCACATTAACAGAAAGCATCTCATACAGCCCGGTTTTCCAAAACAACAAACAAAAAAAACTTCTTCTTTATCGATCAGAGGATCCTACGTTCACTTTGTGTGAGCAGTGTTCACACCAGCCCCCGACACCACAGTAATTCAATCTCCTCGCCGCCATCGTGCGCGTGCGTGCGTGCGTGTGGTCGAAGGCGGTGTGTTCGGCTGTTTGTATGCTTACTGTGTATGTGAGTGAGTGTGTGTGTGAGAGAGAGAGTATGTGTGAGAGTGTGTGTGAGTGTCGATGGTTTCGTCACGTGCCCAGACCCTGATGACCGAAACACGCACAAGCCTACTGACGCACGAGAACAGCCGTCTGGAAAGGTCGATAACCCGTCGCCATAGAGGGGCATAATCAAAATAGATTTTTCTGGGCACAAAACACACAAATCTGCACACGAACTCTCCCCACCCGTGGACATGCACAGACGTCACACCGCGACCTGTGATTAGACAGAAAATGTAAAAGAACCAAAGACGGTCCGAAAAATGTCCTTCCATGCTTCTTGGGGTTATCTTACGTTTCCCTCCCTGTCCCTCCCACAAACCTTATGCTCACCCTGTCTCATAATTTATCTGGACACAGAACAGTCTTACGTCTGGTACTCAATGGAGTGTACCGCGGAAACCCTCGTGTAAAAACTCTCGTCCGAGAAAACGTAAAAAGATCGACAAACCACGTGATCAACACGTGAAGACAGTTCATCTCACAACTGTACTCATCTACACATGGAAACCTTCACACCAGATAATTTAAACTTGAAAGAAATAAAGAATACGTGCACCTGCAGCTTTAAAATCTGTAATCTGCTTTGAGTTTGTTCACTGAACCGTTAACAACCATTACTCCTGTCGGTTTTATTCGTGAATTTAAGTCTCCTTTCACATGCCTCGGACTCCTGTCTTGTCTCGTATTTCCACGTAAGAATCCAGCTACATACGTGCACCATACGTGGTTAGGACGTGAGATGGCGGTAACAGGAGGTGAGGCTGACAGGACGCATTTGCAGTTGCAGCAACGAGCTGTTCGTTACCTGTGGCGGCTCCTTTCATCTTCACTTTGTCGGTGTTTGTCTTCTCCATCACGATGACGTCGTGCTGCGCGTGCTGCTGAAATGCAGACTCGTGCTCGGGCTTCGGTCCATCTTCTCGCCAGGAAATATAATTTGACGAGGCAGGCCAGGAATTTACAGCAACACTACAAGTGCCTCACTGATGTTGGCGAGTCGTGGGACTATTGTACTGCACGAGACATTATCATTGTCTGCACGTGGCCTGCACATGATCTTCCGACTGGGTTCTGCTTTTTTTAACCCAAAAATTATTTCATTGATTGTTGAAAATGACTCCAACGATTTTCATTGTTGGGTGGAGCGAAGGGGCAAGGGTCAATGTTACCTGATTCAGGAGAAAGTTAGAAATGACAATACATGAGGCCCGGTTATTGTCGGTAATTTAAGACAACCTGTTTAAAGGGGAAACAGGGATACGAACCCCCTTGCATCTAAGTTCCTGGCTGTGATAAAACTTGGCATGATCTGTTGCCGGTGTGAATCTTCCCCGGTAAGCTCTTTAACCTGACTCATGTCTTGGCTGAGTTGTTTGGCAGTGCAAAAGACATTTGTATTCACATTTTTGTCTAAAAAGGTTTCACGGCAAGGATGAGCAATCGAAGCAATTAGGCTGTTTTTTACAGGATTGGAGCCTCAAACCTCAAAGTATCCCCAAACCCCATTGTATTTACAAATATTTTTAGCATGTATGACCCAAGTTCCAATGTCCTAAACCTTCGCCTTGAGACAATTGGTCTCCTGTCACCTTCATATACAATTTTACCAAACCTGGTCAAACATTCCACATTTGCTCAGTGCCTTCACTAGTACTATAAGAACCTCCATTTTGTAGATTGAAATCTTAAAGTTATTTCATAACCAATGCACCGCAATAAAAAGGACAGTTAAATCGAGTGCATTAAAAAATGTAATCCGTCCATATTTTTACTTGTAGAAATTTTATATGCAGTGCGACTGATTAACAGAGCTGAAAGGGTCTGCGTTCGAAGCTGCGTTCAGACTGTAAGCCACATACAGGTTGGACAAGCCGTCAATGACCATCATCTGAACTGGACAACCTTCCAGCGAAGACGTGACAGGTCCTTGTGTTCAGATGTCACAAGCTGGTGGACTGCTGTTCGCAGAGTACAAGTTTGTCTTCTGGGTTCGTATCTATGGACCCGACGTCGACATCTGACTCCGAAATTACCCTCACAGATTCGCAACCTCAGTTGCAAGAGGGAAAAGCGGGTTGGAATGGTGGGGGAGGAGGTTACTGGGGCAATAGCTATGGACAGGACTCTAGACCTCTGTGATGTACTGACCTCAGAGGTCTAAGTCTTTTGTTTCCCAGTTTTCAACTCCCTAAAAGAAAGTTCTGCCTCCAGTCCATGGTCAAGTACCTCCGTCGCCTTTCTGTAGTTTAGAACTAGGAGAAGGAACCGTCACCTCATAATGATCTTGATCTCTGCTGTCAGTCTCCTCGCGCCGGCGCGGCGCCATATTTCTCGGGACGCAAAAAAAACTCTCGAGTTTCACTCGGTTCACTGGCCTGCGACCTGCTCATTGGCTGCTTCGGTTACTTCGCCAGACTACTAATGGACAAGTCCGCTTCGCCGACCGTTTATCGTAATGGCCCCCTTGCCGGTCTATCGACAAGCCCTGGTCCTTTGCTCTCTTGCAAAGAGTGCGAAGCTAGTTTTTCTCCATTGTGGCGCTCGGTGGTTTCCACGAGACCAAGGTAAACCGAGTTGTCGGCCCATGTCTTGGCGCGGTGCCAGAGTCTGCCAGTCACGCTTTCCCTCCTACAACAACCCCCACCGCGTGTTGTACGTTCTCTCTATCCGCCTCCCACCCCACCACCACCCTGGCCTGTCGGGGCAAGCCTCGTGTAGAGGTGGCTGTTCTGGGTATTGTCGGCCGAAATTGGCTCTACCGTCATTTGCAAGTCGTAATTCTTCCACTCTTGTTGGATCGAAACCTTTCTCACAGTCTACCACACCACTCTATCTCTTCGTCCCTACTACTCTCAGTTACACACGCACACACATACGCACGCACAGAAAGAGAGAAGAAGCCCAGGAAGACATTAAAGCTCATACGTCACCCATTCCCTTTTTAAATTTAAAACAGAACTTCGCATTCATTCTCCATTTCTCCCTTTCGGCCATGCTTACCTTAGAGATCTTGTCAAATAAGTGAATAAAGAGCTTTTTTAGATATTTCTGGGGAGGAAAATGTTATTAAAAATAATAATTCAATTGTCCACACAAGCATCCTTCACCTCGCATCTTGACAATCACGTGTCGGAGACGTGCTTAACCCGTGTCACGTGGGATACATACACAGCACTGGGTCACGTGTACAACATGGGCACATTGTGAGAATAACTGGAACCATAACAAGACCAAAACACAGTGTGGTCATAATGTAGAGAGAACTACATGTCATTATCCCGACATCTAGACAATGATCTCTGTCTGTGAAGTTTTTTAATCACTACAAACACCATTTTCAAGAGCCGCGCGTGTTTTTTAAACCTCGCTCGCTCATAATCTCAAGAAAAATTCTGTAAATCGAAAGAAAACAAAAAAAAGGAAAAAAAATCAGGGGAAAAATGTTCGATCTGAATATAATATCCCGTCACGGCATTGCAACAAGAGACAATACTGCCCTCTGGCAGCTTATGGCATTTCGCTCTGCAGCGCCCTCTCTCGGCACCCGGCCAAAGCTTGCCCTTGCCCCCCACCTACCCACTGCACTCCCCTGCCACCCAACCGTGGGCAGCCACACCAGCCAGCTGTCCATTACATCGTGATTCACGTTGCCCCGTGGAGACTGCAGGCCGAGCTCCTCCGGACCGCGATGAACCTGGACGCCAGCAACTGCCCCCAGGCGACATCTAGATGTTCCTGAAAATGATTATTTGTAACACATTTATTGTAGCCTGCGCACTTTTATCATCCTGGCGCTGGAATGGAAGGACAAGTGCTGGAAATGTCTGCAGAATTTATTGGCAGTAAGAGATCTGCCATGTCTAGCACCGTCTCTGAAAAACCAGCTTCATCGGTTTTATTGACAAGCGCGGTTGATCGAGACAGTGTTTATTTGTTTATTTGTTTATTCCCATTGTATTCTGTTACTGGAACCTACATCTGCGTCAGTCACAATCTGTTACCAAAAGAAAAAAATTATCTTGGTCCCAAAGTCAGGGAAAGCAAACTGCTGAACAGATACTTAATCATCTGGGGCCGTAGTCATGAGGCGAGAATAAAGTTTAAGGGCAGCGACTTACCCTCGCATCATAACTACGGAGGAATAGTCTCTTGTTCTACCTGCGTGAATAACAAAAACAATATTTTAGGAACATAGTGGATAAAGTGTGGAGAATATTTTAAATGTCGTCTCGCTAAACGCTCGATGGTTCGGGGAGAGATATTGAGAAGGTAGAGGTAACACTTCATCTACCCAGTCTCCTACTTCAAGTCATTCCATCAGCCACAGGGTTGTGGACGTGGTAGTATGAGGGGGAGGAGGAGAAGCAGGATGCTAGTAATCCGGTCTTTTTAAGGTCCTTCGCGAGACACACACACACAAAAATCTGTTCTGGAAAAGACAATTACTGGAAGCAGAATTATTCCACTGATAACTTGTATCCAGACACTTCGTGGATTCAGAATACAGTTTGCTAACCTCGTATCTGTTTGGTCTGGCTGACTATAATCACGGCTGCGTCCAGGTCTGTCCCGGCGAGTAAACATGTCTCGATGAGCGTTAAACCGGAACAGGACGAAGAGTGATCTTCTAATGGCCCCTGCCTCCGCAACTTCAAACGAGATTGATCTCCCCGTGCCGGGGGGCTCCACTATGGACTGATCCAGCTTGCCTGTTGTTGCTGTTGTTGTTGTTGTTCATTTGTCTTACTTTTCGCCTTGGCCGGGGGTGTGTCAAAGATTTGCTTTATTATTATTCTCACACAAATCCCAAATTTTAAATCCAGAAATGTCACCATTCATACGTCAAACAGCCAGCTGTTGTACAGAAAAATATTGCAAACAATAATACTTTCACTCCTGAAATTGCTAAACTATATTACTGGCATACAGAAGAACAAACTGAAGCATTTTTGACACACGGAAAAGCATCCCAGGAGACACACTTCCATAATTCCCTCCTTCGAAAATCAAATATTCACCAGTCCTGCTTCAAACAAATTCTAATCGCTCGACCTTTGAAATGCTTATGAAAAACATTCAAGCCGTATTACAGTCTCAGGATTTTTTCCAAAAGGTCTTCAAATTGAATTTTGTATAAACCAACTCGCGAGCTGCGATCGACAAAAGCCTCCAAGGATCGTTAATTATGACAGTTCGACCCACGAGTGATGAAAAATTGTGGCCGAGAGCCGGCCTGCCGAGCTCTTATTAAATTCGTCTTGATTAAAGCTGATTAAGTCCCCGCGTGAAGTCACACATCTAATGAAACATGCTTCTGGACATGGAGCTTTGTTTCCCCGTGAAATCTGGACACATCTTGTCAATAACTGAAGTTGTATCAAGAATTTCTTGAATATTGCACGATTGATTGAAAACTTCGACTCCACAAGTCTTGACAAGGGGAGAGAAATGGCGGTGGTTTCAGGTTTTAAATATACAGGTGATATTCAATATTGCTGCCAACAATTTTTTCTGAATATCAAAGTTTGATTAGATTGTATTGTAAGCCAAGAAATCAACATGAGAAGACACTGAACATTTTATTATTATCCACCCCGTGGCCACAGGACCAGTCCTGTAAAACAAGCATCACATACAGCATCATAGTGGGGAATGGTGTGAGGACCGGGTGTAGGACCATCTGCAATAAATCACACAGGTGCACGTTTACATTTCAGGTGAGAGACAAACATCAATTCTCATTTCTCTGCTTCCATCAACCACCTCAGTAACATCGGTATTTCTACAATGCAGAACTCTCGACAAACAACCTCCGGGTGTCTCATCTATTTCTAACATTTCACATCCGTCACCCCTAACCCCTGAAAAAAACCTTCTGCCATTCCTTGCAACAAAACCTAGCAAATAATAAACACAGATAAACAAGTAACACTCTAGCTTCAATTGCCCTTCGACTTGTTCACTGAAGACAGAGAAACAAAACAGAAAAAGCTAGAGCATTGGTAAGATCCGGTCCCAGAGGATCCACGCTGTTAACCTATCTACAAAAAGAGGAGAACTTGGCTGCTTCTGTTTTATTTATATTTATTTTTCTTACCATCTGAGCTGGGTTTGAAGACTGGCGGCTGTTAATCTTGTGGTGAGCTGCGTTCACACGCTGTCGCTATGGTGATAGCAGAAAGAGAAGATTAAGAGCTGTCTGGAAGGTCTCAGCTTGTGAACAACCAATAAATCCTTGTAGGCATTAGAATTCCTTTCAGCATGGAGTGCTGGCTAAGAGGATAAGCAAGTCAGAGAAAAATGAAACACTTGTAACAGATCTGGGTGTCCCCCCGGAAGCAGGAAGACACCCCACACCTACCCTCCCGCTACAACCGCCATCTCTATTGTACCCACATCAAGATGGCGGAGAAGGGGAAGCAGGAAAGGAAATTCGAGTTGAGAACAGTTTGGAGGATGCCCCGACATGTGTCATCGATCTCTGAGACATGTTTCTGGACATCACATGACAAAAAACTTTAAAATAAACTTTCAACGTATTTAGTATTTAGGATGATGATGATGAAGAGGATGAGGATGAGGATGATGATGAGGAAAATGAGGATGAGGATCCTGTCTTCGTGTGATTCATGTTTGGTTATTCAATGTTTGTATTTATTTCCTTCTTTGACCTCGACACTGGTCGCTTGTTTATTGCAGCTAAAAGCTTTTAACGCAGTTTTAATGCTAATGTTCCATGCATTGTTGTTGTTGTGTTTTGTTGTCAAATCGATGATTTGTTGATTTTATTTTTGAAATCAAATTATGGCCAAGAGGATGTTTTCATTTCGGGAGAAAGCAGGGCTTTTATTTCGTCGAAAAGTTTCCTGAACACGTTACAGCAAGCGAGCGCCGTTACTGGCGCTTTTAAATCATATCTCGTGTCCAAAACGAGGCTTTAGTGGGATGTATCCTGACATTACTGGAAACAGAGACGGTTTACAGCCACAGCAGCGGCGAGACGGAGGAGTGCAGGAGGGAAGTGGGATGCAGGGAGGAGGTGGAGCACGCCGTATTGATGGCACGTTAATCCCACGTATAAAGGACGGAAGGTGCAGAAAGAGAAAGTAATCCTTCCAGCTTATTTCTTCTTCTCACTTTTTGCTCGACGTTCATGGCGCCCGCAAGGTTCAGACACAAGAGATGGCAGAGGGCGCAGTAGTCGTGTCACGTGCTCTGTGTACACCTACATCTCCATCTCTGCGGCCACGGACTTTAAAATGTAGAATATGGTAAACATGTTTGTGTGGGGCTGGTATTAATTAATTTAAGCGCATAAGAGAACACACTCACAGACACACAGACATACAGAAAGTCTTCACTGTGCAACTTGAGGAAGTAGAAAGACTGATATATATATGTATACTTTCCGCCATCCGTGCTGCGCCAGGTGTTTTTGATTTACCTGCCACACACACCTGTGGAACTAGCCGCAGGACTATAACCTGAGGATGGCTTCATTAAGTTGGTGATAAACTTTCCTCTTCTTCAGCATCCTCACCGCCTCCTCGCCCCGTACACATCAATATTCATGGCCAATTTCAAAGCAAAAAAGCCGACAATTATCTGCCTCCTTAACTGGCTCATCCGGCCAAAAACTCGAGACTCGAGAACACACCGCCATTATTTTTTGTTTGTTTGTTTGTTTTTTGAAGCAATCAATAAAAAATAAAATCTTTTTCTTTATTGTGTATAATTATTTCCTACAAAACATAGATTCTGCGTGTTGGAGGTGATCATACGTGAAATTTAGTTTTGTTTCTAAACAAAGGCGGGTGCTCCACGTGAGGTCTTTCAGAAGACACACGTGATCTCATGCACTCGGCGCGCAACTGTTCGCCTCGTTTCTCTCCTGGTGGGAGGAAGCGCGGAGGTTTGGGGAGTAACCAACGGACTGGAAATGCACTGCTGATATTAACTGCTCGACCAAATAAGATTACCAACAATTTTATAAACTGGAGTAAAACCTTTTGCTGTTTTTTTTTAAGGGATGCACAAAAAGTAATCTATAAATAGACATTTGCATGTTTGTAGGGAAATGAAGACTGGAGAATATATTTAACTTTATTTCATAGCCTTATGATGTTCATTACTTTTAATTTTAACATAGATTTTTATGCGGTAAACATTTAATACATTTATGTCGAGTCAGGGTAATTGTTTACAGTGACTGTCTATAAAACAGTCATGTTAAAGAAGAGTTTAAAGCGGGTAGACAGAAACTGTACTTGGGTGACTGACCTGCTCTACGCATGCGCTAAAAAGTAAAATTGCCAGCTTAATAATACTTTCACCTCGACCGTTGAATTATTCTGTTCAAAAACCAATACCAAACAGTAACTTAAACCGAGACTTTAAACCTAACCCAAACCCAAAAGCTATTTTAATAACAAATTTCATCAATCCCCTTAGAGAGAGACACACACACAAAGAACACTCCAGAACAACAAAAAATAAAGTTAAGTGTGTGGACCAAAGAAAAAAATTATTAAAAAACGAACTTGCATCGTTGGCACCAAAAACTACTCGCATCACTGATTTCACTAAAGCAGCTTCCACAAGAAGCAATCACGTGTTAAGCTCGTTGAAATATTGCCTTTCACTGGACGCCATTAAATGACGGTGTGCGCATGCGTGCAGGTACGTGCAAACAAAAAACTGGCTCGACGCAAAGCATCACAAAAAAGTTGTTTGAAGAGCGCAGGGAGAGATACCTTTTTTTCAAAAACCAAATCCCCACGTAGGACCCCTGTGTCATATTTCTGAACATCTCTGTGATTATGACGAATTCAAACCGGGCAAACTGGGAAACGCGGACTGGGAGGAAAGCGGAAGTGGGCATGTCCCTGCATATTCCCCTCCCCTCACGTCACTTACTCTTTCATTTCCTTCTGCGAGGAAAGTTTTCCCCTTTCATTTTTTCGCCCATTTTTTTAACCGATCACTCGGCAACCGCTTGGCCAATCTTACGACCTTTGCGGTGGGCGCTGGACACGCCATTGCATGCTGGGAAGGCATTACCCTGCTGACGTCAACACGTCAGCAGGAGAGGAGGCCCCCTAATGAGAGTCTTTATGCGAGGCGCGTACGTCACATGGGGCGACGTTACGTCTATAGCTGCGCACGTCACGCGAGTCTGCTTGGACCACCCGCGGGTGGACCACCCCACCCGACCCTTCCCCATCCATTATTTAGACAAAGAGATGTTGTGTTTATTGTTGTCATGTTGGTTTGTTCTTGCCATCTGCTGCATCCTGGGGGTCAAAGGGTAACGTGTTTGCACTTTCAAGTTCCATGTCTGTGTGTGTTCATTATGATTTTATTATTGTCTGGCTTACCCCTCTTTCCACTTCCCCTGTCTTTTCCTTCTTTATTTTTCTTTCCTCCCTCGCCTCACTCTCGAATCTGAACGCTGCTGTTACATTCTCTCCATACAGTACTCTCATTTGTCCAACCAGTTATTCACTGCACGTTTGGGAGAAAACAAAACATGTTTATCAAGGACGCCCACCTTTACATCCAGCCCCTCCTTAATAACAGCCTTCCGTTTGCTTAGCTCCCTTAAATCGTGTCTAATAGCCTCCCCTGCCCCTCGCAAAACGCTGCGACTTCCGCGTGCTGTCAGCCCAACTGTCAACAAAACAACAGATTGCAATGGATTGCAGTAAAGGTTATACAGCTCTGTGTGCTACTACAAACATCGTAGATGCCGGTAGTTTCTGTGGGACTGGACGCGAGTTATGTCCTCCTTGCTGACTGTGTCAACAGATTGTCCGCGGAGAACATTCTAGTGCCGCTGTAGCCAGCGCCGACATTATCGCTTGTTGACAAACCTCTCCGCCAAGGGTCGGATGTGAAACAAAAGACTCCATGGACTATTTCACGATCAGAATACACACATCTGCATTGGAAGAGAAGACAAACATCTCGCGAGGGCAACGGTCGTTGAGTGAACATGGACGAGGGTCTGATCGGCGGAAGAATTTTACTAGTACGGACTAGTGAGCTCTCTTCTTCAGACCCTGAGGACAGAAATTCTACAAAACTGAGCAAAGGTTTCACGATGAATAAAAAAAAAATTTCCTCTGGTACGAAAAAAAACCATGTTCCTTTTAAAGAGGTGACAAATGGGAAAGGAAAGACAGGAAGAAACAGATAAGAAAGGGAAGCTGGCCGGTAGAATGTTGGGGCAAGTCAGCTGCAGCGGGCTCGAGAGGTTATTCCACTGATGAGGACAGGCAGATGATTGATGAAGAGCTTGGCAATGCTGCAGTTATTTTTGTGAACTTTCAGGCGTATTGACTTTTGGGAGGACATCATCACCTGAGACTCAGGACCACACCGAGCTCATGTCGAGTCGAGGGCTCGTCACGAAGGTTTTTCTTTTTGCAACCCTGCGTTCCAAACTCGTTTTGGACAAACGTGGTGATTATTTTTTTAATTAAAAAAATCAGAACGAAGAATTTAAGAGGTGAGAAGCTAATAAAAGTTGAAGAACAACCCCTGTGACGAAGGTGGAGTGGAGAAGGTTTGAGAGTTTGAGATGTAGGTCTTGAAGCTGTCTTCAGAATGCATGCATCTTACACTCCTTAGGATTGCAGGATTGCAGTAGAGGATTGCTCCTTGCAGTGACGACAAAACATTTGGTGATCCCTCAAATAATTCTGCGTGGAACACCAACGCAGGCCCCACCATCAACCACGACAGCGACAGACGAAGATCCGGACAGTTCCGTAACAACCTTTCAGTCCTTGCAAGCCTGAGGTGAGGTGAGGGGCAAAGGGAAAAAGACAGACGGAACATTCCTCCACTTCCATTTCATCTGCTTTGGCGGAGAAATCGATGCGACTGTAAATTAGAACGCCTCCGCTCCCTCCAGTCCTCTTCCGCTGCTGCAGCAAGGGAGGCGCGTTCGGCATCATTTTTATGATGTCATGGTAACGACGAATGGTGACAATGACGAGGGCTTGGAGCGAAAATGTCCGCAGAGTGAAACACATTCATTCTGAGTCCCAGCGTCACGTGACACCAGCAGGTTGCTGCAGTGGACTGTGGGTAGAGAGAGGAAGTCAGCTCCATATTTGTTTTCGTGTACATGTAATGTGGGCACAACCGTCGTCATATTAATCTAGATCTTGTGTTTGATATTTGATATTTCATGTTTTGTTGTGTGGTTGGTGAGTTCATGTTACCTGCAGGATACTACACGCTTATCACACGCACGTCATCCATTGCCGACATACAATTACTTACTCTTGTCCTGTTCACATGATGAATTGAACATCGTCCAGGACAACAATATTAGACATATAGGCTCGGTTATTTATTATTATTTTGAGCTGTGCAGTGGGGTTGGACGACTCGCCCCCCCATTACCCTCCCGTTCCTCCAGAGGTCGGAGAGGTTCACACCGCAGGACTAACTTCTTGTCGCAGACCTTCTGAACACCTCAAGACCTGCAGCTGGCATATTGCAGCGACTTGATGATAACATCATCGATAGCCCTCCACCAGCCTGGCGCCCACAGCTACCGACCCTGGCAGGTCAACCTCTTGTGACAGCACGAGATGCGAGATCACATCCGGGTATTATCTATACACAGACTAGTCTGCTCCAGTGGCTCTCAAAATACATCTTATCACCTCCCTTTGGGGGAAGGGAGATGTTTTGTTTGTTTGGGTTGGTTTTTGTTTTTTCATTGGTTTGCTTCTAGGTGATTCTAACCCTGTAAACGTGACGTCAGAAGACAGCAGATGAATGACCGAAAATCCGTTATCTTGCAAGCTCGGCCAGCTTTATAAAGGGGAGGCTGTCGGTGGCCATGGAGCCCAGCAGACGGAGGCCAAGCCAGAGTCTTACACTTTCTTTGAAACGCCTCGCACAAGGGGGGCGGAACCGGAAGGGAGCAGCTGTCCCGTGATGCGCATGAGCAGTGGAGCTAAAGCTCCTCCAAAGCTGAGCGTAATTTGTGGGAATAAAGACTGAATGGGAAAAGCAACATTTGCAAATTGGCTTGAAGTGTTTCCACTCTCTTTGAGTCGTTTCCCCTGATTTGGAGCGGTTGTTAAAGCTTCTGTGCGGAGAGCAGAAAAATGTCGGAAAGCCATTGCCAAAGCGAGACGAAGGGGGTGAGGGAGGAGTTTCCACCATCTACATGCTTAGCGGAGAATTAAAAATTAGTTCCAAGGAGATTACATCGAGGCAGTTGCTTGAAGTCGCTTTGCACGACGGGATGCTAACGTGGGCTGTTTATTCTCCTCCACTGCTTCTGTCGGCTTTGTTATCAGGAAGACGAGAGAGATCGTTTGAATGCTGGAATTTTGCTCTGAATTTTTATGATATTCATCCCTACTCCCTCCCACGGAAGGAACCTAAGGATGTTTTGGGCAGAGTGTTCATTAGTTCGTCCATCGCCACGGTGGTCCTCTATGTAAAATAATATTTAATATGAAAATACACAACGTATACACAGATACATATCCATATACATGACATAATTCTCTGAATGATTCAGATATATTATTTTAAAACTGCAAGTCAGTATTCTTCTCATCTCATACAATTCGTTAACAACCTCTGCTTCCTTAGTAATTACTTGAGATATTTTTGTGCTTTTGGGTTTTAAATTCTAGTCACGTGGGAGACCCTACACTTCTCCCAATGGACAGTCTGCAATCCTGCCAGGTAATACAATCGTTGATGGCGGCGTTTCCGTGATATGCTTCGATGCTAGACTTTTCTTTATTACATGAATTATTTACAATACAAATGTCAAAACAAATGCATAAATCTAATAACGAATACATCCATGAACGTGCATAAACGGATAGAGGCTCAGAGAGAGAGAGGATGTTCGTCCATTTGCTTTGAGTCCACGAAAACTGCTGGCGGTGCGAATGGAACCGACCACAGTATGATTAACGAAATATGTTTGTGAAGCATTTGTGGCTGTCTATCAGTCCAGGGTATTGCAGTAACACCAGGCAGGGCGGGGGATGGGAGTGGAACTAGGGGGAAACAGCCAGAGGGCAAGCGGGAATGAGAGGATTGTGTGTGCGACAGGTTGCGATGACAATTTGCAAGTCAAAGTCGACCCTCGCCCAGCCCTCGCCAGCTCGTCTGCTCATTCCCCGCATTTGTCACGCCCTACTTTCTGTCTATATTGATCTCCTCTTGCAGCCTCACTTTTTATTCATGTCCAGCAGAACTGAGTCTCTAACCTATCCCACAACTCCCTCTTGCTACCTCTTCCTCCGATCCTCCCATCCACAAACACGATGTGTCGGTATTCACCCAAACTCTCGCTGTCAACGGTGAGGTCTGTACTTGACTGTAAACAACAGTCTACAACCTGACTAAAGCCTTTCCCAAAAATAATATAAGATATAAATTCTTTGCCTTTCTCCAAACAAGCTCTTATGCATCAACAAAACAACAAGTTGCCAGTGACCTGCTATGAACACCATCCCAACAAAAATCTTCTCTAACTAAAGAAGCGACACTTTGCAGGTGACCCCTCTACGACCTTCCTCTAATCAACAAGAGAACCCTGACAAGTAAAGAATTCTTTCAAGTGACCTGCTCATGACCCTCTTCTCTTGTTTTGACAGCCAGCCATAAGGACGCCGTGGTGAACAGACAAGAACCTCCGCTTTTTATTCCCTTAAATGGAAGAAAAGCAGAGTTTGGGATTTTTTCTCTTTTTTTTATCTTCAGATCCATTACAATTCTCGGAAGGAAAATGCGGGAAAGGGTGGAGTATGAGAAATAAGAAAAGATAGGTTCTTTGGAATCGGTAAAAATAAATATCGTTCATTTATTTAATAAAATATTTAGTTCACACTGACCAGCTGTTTGGGTTGATGAACAACCAGTTTGTCAGAATGCTAGAAAGACAGGTCCACAGACTTTTTTCTATTTGTCTGTGCCGCCATTATATACCGGAAATATGTCACCTACGACTGGTGAGCAGTCTGGTCTCGAAGGACAACTGAATGAAGAACCTAAGCCACTGGTGTTGATGAATAGAGAGCAGGAACAATCTTTCATCCTAAGTCACATAATGAACTACCATCACGGTAAGGAAATTATTGACTTGATACTTGAAGATTCCAATTTTAGTGAACAGGAACCTAAAACAGACAGACTCTCTCCACAAGGAGGGAACAGAGGTCATCAGTAACTGGAATAAATGTTTGGCCGAGGCCAGTCCATGCAATAAGACCAGAAGTCCGACAGTAGATGTCCTCGATCTTCTCTTTTCATAAGCATGTAAACAGAGGTAAAAGTGGAATAAAATAAACAGAGAGAGACATAATTGTAAACATTCACTCAAACACAGAGAAAGAACTTCACTGAAGTGTACCCTGGCTATGTTACCAAGGGAAGGGGAGACAAACATAATGATGACGACCGAGGCTTGATTTACACAAATTGGATAAAACATTCAGCGGTTAAGGGTCGGGGGTAGCGGGGGGGTTAGATGTAAGCAGCCAATCAAACTCGGCTAATCATAGCGAGGCAGACAGGTAGAAGCGAGCAGCCAATTAAAGGGCAGCAAAACGTGGCAAGGGAGGCAAGCGAGGGTTAGCTGAGTGCACTTAGTCACTCGTCTGTCCATTAACCGCAGGGCAGTCGAGGGCTGTTAATTCGCTATAACAGTAATTACGATGCAACATGAAGGTAAGACGGCAAAAAGGAAGAGGAAGGGATGCGAGTGAAGGAAGGGGGGACTGGAGACAAGGTGGAAGGGATGGAGGGATGGCGGAAAAAAATGAAAGGAGAAAAGAAAGTAGAAGAGATTCGTCTGAATCATCTCATGCACGAGGAATCCCCATTGGTTCATGTCATCGTGAGCTGATTGGCAATTGCCTAGGACCTTTATGGCTTCGGTGAACGGATCTACTGTTACTGATAGCATTAACGACAACCGCCACTCTTCTCCAGAGATTTCTTCCCTTCCTTTTTTCGTTCTTTCTTTCCTTCCTTCCTTTTTATTATATTTTTTTGTTTGTTTATTTGCTTGTTCTTTCTTTTGTTTTTATCTTAATTTTTGGGGTTGTTGTGATTTTTGTTCGTTCTTTTGTTTGGTTTTTTTTCTTTTTTTTTTTTCTTTTGTTTGTTTGTTTCTTCTTTCGTTTCTTTCCTTGCATTGTCTTGACCTTTTTGGGGGGCACGTAAAAAGGCAAAATATTCGGCGGTTACCAATATTTTGCACTTGCAAGAACCGATGGCGGCTGTGTACAGACAAGTACACTCCCAGTGACACACTGTCTGAAGGACCTTAGCAAGGAGGACAACTCCAACGATAGCTTGTAATGGCAACAGGGTGTTGCAAAGCTCAACAGGCAACACCCCGAGGGCTCTACCATCGAGTCAGAGAGAAATGCTCTCTAATGGCGTTGCTAAGGGCGACGCAGGCAGCTCACAGAGCGTTGCTTTACCCAAGCATGGAAGGGCGACATGCATCAGGTCTAATGAGACCCTTGCCCCTGGCTTCTGGCAAAAGCTGGGAGGTCAGGCAGCGCGGTGACCCTGCCATGGAAATCAGCATGACTGGCTCGACCTCCAGCCTCTGGACCTCCTGCAGGGAGTGGCTCCCTCTGCAAAGAAAATCGCGTTTGAGCGAAGAGCTGACGACAAGGGACTCGGACGGACAGGACACACGACCGCCAAGTCCCTCGCAATTATTTTTATGAGACCGGAAATTGCTTTTCGCGCTGCGTGGCGACTTCCTCTCCCTGTCTCTTCATCCCTTCCTCGCTCCATCTCTCTCCCTCTGATTAACGAAGCACAGGTGAAGAAAAGAACGGGGCTATGAGACCTTCACCTCTGACCTTCTAATCAATATGGAGGATTGGGCGAGGGACGGTAGTCGTTCTGGTAGGTCGGCCATGACTGGGTACAGGCGATTATGACTGTGAATACCGTCATAAATTTTTATTGTTATTATTATTGCAAGCGGTTCCCGATGCCCAGGCTTTTATCAAATACTATGTAATTGAAGGTAATATAATATTCATCGGCAACCAATGAAAATACTGTATTATACATCCTCAAGCATCCATTTTATTTGCTGTCACGTGACAGCTTGTGCTCGTGACAACTCTGAAGGCTGTCTTTCGGAACCTGAAAATGCAACATGCAGACGACACCATTCATCAGTGTGTCACTTTTTTTTTTTTGGTGGTTAATCTCGACAGGTGAGTCATGGAAACATTAAGCAGCAGGTTTCTAGGCAGTGCAGGTGAACTGGTCAATGGACGGATGCAAGTTCTATCAAGAAGCGTGTTGTAGTCCGACAGTCGCCACAAGGTCCGGGGAAAGCAGGAGGGAAAAACTGTTCGATGTAAAATATTTGTGAAGGAACTGTGGCCACCACACGAGCTAGACCAGACAGCAAAGTGCATGTCAGCCATGCAAGACTAAAACCAAATATCTTGAAATTCGTGACTAGTTTGAGATCGCCAAGACATGCACACAGAGAGAAAGAGATACAGACATTAAGATAAACGGAGAAATAAAGAGAGAGTGATAGAATATAAAAAAACCAAAAGAAATGGTGGCAAGAAAAAAGAAAGAAAAAAAGAAGGAGAGAAAACAAACATAAAAGCCGTCATTGGCCCGCGTGTAATTAAGGTTGACTCGGAAGCAACAAGCACATGACGGGAGAGGAAATATATGTGCTCGGCTTGGAGATAACACCACCATCGACAGCCACCACGACGGACGAGCGGGGGGACGAGGGTAGAGGAGGAGGAGGAGGGGGAAGACAATGCCAGAACGAGGCTCTGTAATTACTGGGCGCCTATGGATCATGCGTGCAAGTAAATATTTGCGAGAAATCAAACTCGCGGCCTGTTTGACTGCCTGCCTGCCTGGAGTCAAAGAACGCAGGCGGAGGGTTCTGAGGCAAAGACTCATGGGAAAATACGTAGGGAGGTCGGGGTGGAGTCAGGGTATGAATAAGGAATCGATGAAGGATTGAAGGAGCGAGGAAGCACGTGTGTGCGAGAGCGTGGACGCACAACCACTTGGCGGCTCGCTGGTGGCCATCATGGGATGCTCGCGAGGAAGGGAGGATAACCAGATTATTCGGCCATCTTTGCACTGGAGATCTTGGACAAGTCACGGGAGAGACTGTTGTAGAGAGAAAGAGAGACATTGGCAGACGTGGAGAAATAAGCAAACACGCATAAGACACACAGAGAGAGAAGAAAAGACAGACTAAATCAAATAAAAGGACCTTCTGATGGCAACCATTGTATTCTTTTAAATGTTGATACGCACGATTTTTCAAAATTCTACCCGTAAGTGAATTCCTTTGCTCGTGAGGGATGGTGTCCTCCCTAAAGACTTGTTACTAAGTGACTAACATTTTCACCCAAAATGATGGAACCTCGTGTGAATGGAATGCTTGTAAATAAAAAGTATTCTGGGATAGTAAGTCATTCAAAAATGTCCATCAAGTACGTTTGTTTACCTTGAACAAGGGTTAGCACACAAAAGCTGTTAGGATGGCAAATCATTTTCAGTCCAGGGTAAATGGAAAAAGATGAGAAGAAAGGCAGAAGATCAGGTTCCAAAGAAGACAAGTGAAAAGAAAGGTGAGATGACGCAACATGACAGGTGAGAAGATCATGTGAGAGGATAGGTGAAAGGTCATGCGAAAAAAGACAGGTGAACGCGTATGCATGGTAAGACGCTCGGTGACGAGACTAAAAAAATTCTCGTTTATCTCATCTAGTGTATAATTTGCTTACCAATATTGACAATACACATGAGCTTGACAACACACGCAACTCGTAGTATACTGGAATTTATCAACAAACATTTGTTTCCAATGAATTCCATGTAAACAACTACCTTTTTTGCTTGCTGATTCGTGTTGATGGTATAGGAAATATTTCGTTTAAATAAAACAAAAATAACCCCAAAAGACTACATACACACATATATACACGCGTGAACAAACACAGAAATATCCAAACTTACAAACACACAAACATACATATTATTCTTCCTACCGTTATCTTGCTCTTGCTTCCAACGGTTTGCGGGACGGGAAGGGAGGATGCAGACAGGGTGGTGGGCTTGGCGCTGCCAACCACTGGAATCCGGGTACCTGCTGGCCTTGCCTGGGCCACAGAGCCTGTGGCCATAGTACTCCTCTGGAAGCGGGGTTCACTCACAAACTCATTCTCCTCCACCCTTTGGTCACGTGTCACATCGCTGTTTGCTTTCTCTCTCTCGCAGGCCTCACTTCCTGTCAATCGGTCTTTTAACCGTGTCACGTGTCACTTATTAAACATTTCCAATAACAACCAGAAATACTCTGTACTTATCATACAAAATGTTTTGCAAGTCTAAATGCAGGCTGCAAATATTTTCGGTCTCTCTCTTCAGACCTCCTGGACTAGGATCTGTGTCCAGCATTCTGGCCTGAAGACCTCGGAGAGACAGAAAGGTGGTTTACACTCGAGCCAAACCTCGTTTACTCTGTGTCCCAGTGCAGGGCGAAAAATGTCAGCAGTGAAAACAAGTTTATGATTGATCGGTGCAGCTAGGTTATTCCACATCTCAGCAGACAGCTGTGCACTTTTGTCACAAGATGGCGGAGAAAAAAAAACTTCAAGGACGTACTTCCCGAAAGATCACGAGCCAACCACACTCACTTCTAAACCATTCATAGGTCGAAGCTCTTTCTCAGTCTCGGTTTGCCAGAGTCAATGGCAAAACTGCCGAGGTTGCAACCGGAAAAAAAAAATTCTTCAGAATACCCGGATAATGGTTACGTCATTCTCGGATTTCGTTCCGACATTTCAGGTCTCGTGCAGCATCTCCGAGGCAGCGAGAGGAGAAAATGTCACACGTAGACATGAATCGCAGGATCAATGGAAACCGTAAATGCTTAAATAAATTCTCTAACTGTGAGTGAACGGCTGCCAAACACTCCAGAGAAATGTTGGAAATGTTTCTTCGGGATCCTGCCACACGCCGATGAAAAACAAGTTGATTCCCGGGAAACTGAACACAAACAGACAGAGAGACAGACCGTCTAAAGAGAAATGATGCTCGACTCCATTATTCCTCAGTATTTAAATCTTCACACACTCCAGGGTCAGTTGGCTTCTTTAGGACATTGTTGCTGGTATTTCTACTTTATTAAAGAATATTATTTGATTGTCTGCGTGTTCAGAACAACCAATAGCAACTCTCGATGGCTAAACTAAAACTTCTTTGACCCTCGATGAATACAGTTTGATGTCAGAGGGTCTCTTTTTTCTGATTGGTCTTCTCTGATGGTTTTGGTACAAGCAAACAATCCAGTTGACTTCAGGAAGATCCATCCTACATTCTATTTCCGCCGGCGCATTTAAACAAATATTGGACTGGAATGAGGATTTGGAAGAACACACGTCTCCGTGTCCCCCGTGCACAAGATTATGTATGGTTCCGATTTCATTCAGATTCCTGTGGACCACTTTATGTGAGAGGAGAAATTTTGATCAACTATTTCCTGTTGGAATACACGAACCTGCACTGTAGGGAAGGAGAGATATGCAGGGATGGAGGCATAAAGAAAGACCATCAAGCAGTTTAGTGCTGGTCTCAGCCAGTAATTGGCTTTGAAGACTACGTTCCACTACTTTTTTTCTCGCCTCCCCAAAATAATGAAGGCTCCCAGAAGTGCTGTAACCGTGCTGCCTGACATGAGTGGTGTCTAAATATATCCTTCCTCAAAATACGACACTTGCTGCACCATGGAGACGACTTTCCAGAATGTGCTGCTGCGCCTTCTCTGTCGCTGGTGAGCACCAACTGTAATTTTTGTTCCATGATTGTCATGCGGACCCAAGGTTGCATCTGGTCTCTTGGGAAGACAGAAAAATTGAGGGCAGAGGAGGAATTAGTTATGTAAGACAGATTATAAAGCGAACTACCTCGCAGTCCTTGTCACATAATCAATACACTTGCAAGAACAACTGTCATACCTCTCCTGGGACTCCTTCACACTCCTGTGAGATAGCGATTGGGATTCGTTTTCTTTTTCACTTAGTCCGCCGCAATCAATAACTGACCGGCAAGGAAGTTGAGTTGTTTCAAACTGTGGACCTTAGAGTTCGATTCCCTTCACGTCGATTTTTTTCTCCTACATAGAATGGGACACGGCGGAAACATCCCGACTCCATCACACCACTGCAACTGGGAGCCTGGAGGAGATCCCGAAAGGAATGACCCCGAGCCACCTGTCAGGGATGTGGAACCATGTGTGAGGTTCGTGGGCTGTCATGGCCGTTAGTGTCCGTTAGTGATTACAGGTATCTCAGCCACCACAATCCCAGGTACTCCTTCGTTTGCGTCAGTTGGAAGTCATGCAGCACCTGATCATCAGTAGGGAGGATGTTTCATCCCCTTTGGTGGAGGAGGTGTGGTTGCTTGGTCTCATTTTGTTTCGCTTTGTTTGTGGATCGCGGGTAGTGAAGATAGGAAACTTGGATCGCCTCCATTTGGTGATGGTGTCCTTATCATTTCTTTATTAGCATGTCCATTCACTCAAGCTTGTCTCATGAAGACAAATGTATACAAGGGATGATTTTTTTTTTTTTTACTTTTTTCTTCTGCACGAAGCAGCGAGGTTTTCCTCCACCCCTCTCCAAGCGGTACGTTCGGCTGTAGGTTTAAACCTCATCGCATGTCTGTTGAGATTTCTATCAACCCCCTCTATCACCCTCGACAACGTAACAGGTAAACCGTGCGACGATGCGTCGAATGAACTAGGTCCACGCGCACGCATACGCAAGCGCACGCTCTCATGCACTCACGCACGCATAATGGATAAATCACGTGATCTTGCGTCTTCGAAGAAAAGCAACATCAAAGCAGCTTCTTCGCTACCGCATGTGACGTTTCTATTCACTCAGTGACGTTTGTTCTCGACGCCGTGAGATTTCTGGCCTCCTCTTGCACCTCGTTATCTCGGTCACGTGCTTTCTGCTCAACCTGGGACATTTCCAGCCTCTCTGTGGCGCTTGATATCAAAGCGGCGACATTTTTAGCCTCTTCTTGCTCTTCGGCATCGCGATGACGTTTTTAACCGCAGCGGTGACGTTTCCACATTTGTAACGATCAAACGGTGCGGCAAACACCGCCCGCGACACTCCTCGCGCTCAAACCTCCCGTCGCAATCAGCACCAGCGAAAGACCTTTCGAAAGGTCAAAGGGCGCGCCTCCAGACTATTTCCAATCACTTCAATCATCACAGCCCCAACGCCAAGAGTGCGAAGGGGAGACAACTCGGCCACAGCGTCTGAGGGCGTCCAACAACATCCCCGTCTGTTTGCTGACGACTCCTGAAAAATTGGCGAGGAGAATGGTTTGTCTTAGATTTCTCCCTCCCTCCATCTCATCCTCCTTTCTCCACCAGACCGGTCTGTCTGCGAGACCGATTCTTAACAGTGAAAATCATCCGGTGACCGGTCGAGGTCCTGGGTAGACGTGTAGAGGTGGGTCAAAATGTGTCCCATTGAATCCTCTGTAACACAATCGGGTGGGTTTTCTTGACACGTGGAGTTATGCGCCCTCGTGAAAGACGAGAGGAGGTGGTTGCCAAGTGAGGACCACGAGAAGCTCACTCACGAGGGTAGTAATGGCAGGGTGGTGTCAAAATGGTCAATTTTAACATCTGTTATTCCAATAAACTATCTGCCACGTCAGCAGCAGGAATAACTCGGTAAGGTCCAGCTTCAAAATGGCGGAGGTCAATGCTTGAAACATGCAGGGTCAAGTACCAGAAAGTTCAACAAACCCTGACACTTTCAAGACGAGGAAAGATAGATGTCCAACGTTGAGAAGTTGACGTCCAAGAACACAGCTGTACAGACACACACACGCACATGCGCACTGTGAGTTGACGGTAAGATAATCCTGGATGATCACACGCAGATTATCGTCCTTTCTGTCGCCGTTGTGTCATGGTTATCCCGCTGGCCCGCACGTGCAATCGATGAAATCCACGATGTTGTTGAATCGAATTCTCAAACCACCAACGCACTCTTACATCAACAACGCGATAGTCGCAACCAACATCTGACGTCGCGTTGTCGCGTCACATCCAAGTCACGTCTGACGTTCGCTCGCGCGCGTCACAACTATCGCTGAGTTGGCGCGTCACGTCCGCTGCTGGCGTCATCCCACTCGAGCACAGCGCTGCCACCGTCCATCCTACAGCTAGAACCTCTACTGCTACACTACTACACCAACGCCAGCATCAACAGCTGCTGCCGCTGCCGCCGTGGCCGTAGCCCTCCACCAGCGCACGGCACCACGACCAGCGCGCGGACCTCAACCCGCGACGAAAGCAGACGAAGCGACGGAGGCGGCGAGTGGAAGCCACGGCATCAATCGACGGCTGCGGAGGAGACTTGCACGACAAGCAGTTTCCACAGCCACCGGCACACGAGCACCAACGCCAGGAATTCTTCCTCCCGAGTCTTCTTACCACTTCCATCTTCACAATATTCAACGAATAAACCCTCGGTGATTAAAACCTCTCTCTCTTTCTCTTCCTCCAGCCTCCCTACCTGCCTCTGCTCCTCTTTCAAACCATGAACAAAAATTATAATGTTATGTAGTAATGGAATTGCTCATTCAAGCATCGATGTGGTTCAATAAATTAATTTATTCTTTCAGAATTTAAGTTACACCTACCATGTGCGATTAATTTTTTTATAAGGTAAGTAATATTTTTTTAATGATGACCACACACACCAACATCAGATAGACGGAGACAGAGAAGGCCTTTCGTTTGCCACCCCTCCAACTACCCACCCAAAGACATTTGCTTCATGGAAACTCATCAGTTATCCTACCTCCCCCTCTATTCCTCCACCTTTCCTGTTTCCCCCGCATCTTGCCTTTCCCCTCCAATCGATCGGCTCTCCGTTTACAAGCAGCCTCGGAGGTTTGAGATTCCTCTCCATCCTCCCACTCCTCTTCCCTGATTTCCAGACCGCACGTCACTCGTCACACCTCCCCCCTACCACTTGCCAACCACACCCACCTTTTCGAGCTCACCTCAGAAAATAGGTTGTAGGTAATCGTCTTACTGCGGGGCTTTGATGTCAGGATGGTTTAGCGAGGGTTTGCCGAGTTTCTGGCAGGACTGGTGGATGTTGCTGAGCTCGTGTTATCGCTTGTGTACCCTCCGACTGTCCGCCAGACAATGACAGTGACACTGGGTGACGTGGCATCCGAGATATGACAGTTATCGTTGTGGGTACTCATGTGTTTGTGTGCGTGGATGCATGCATGCGCTAATTTTCCTGTATGTGTGATTGTAGAAACATTTTCTGTGTGTATGTGTGTGAATATGAGCGTGAGTGTCCATCTGTGGATATATGTGCGTGTCGGTGTGTGTGTGTGTTGGTTGTTGTGTGTTTATGCTTGATGTCTGCTTGTCTGTACACCTGTGTCTGTGTGTGACAGAGAGATGGAGAGTGAATGTGTGTCAGTGTTTGTACCTATATATTTGCGTGTATGTACGAGCGATCAAACATGTTTGCATACACGTGTGTATATGAGTGCACGCGCACCCACACTTCATCAATAACACGTGACCCTCTGCGTGACCCAGTTCCTCTTCCCTTTGTAAAGACTGTGTTTACGATTTCGCCCCTCCGACAGAAAAATCTTTCTTTTGCCGTCAGTTGGTAATAATTTCCAATAACGCCGCTACTTAACGGTATATATATAGATATAAATAAAAGAGTGACGAGACCTGGTGTGACCTGGGTGCTGTACGTCACGTCACGGCTACGCTCTAACGTTCCTCCGTCACGCAACGCATCGATTACGTGAGTCACAATTACTGTCGGGTCACAGATGACGTACAGGGTACATCGCAAGTGCAGTGTGTGAGACAAGTGCGAGTGTCGTGGGCTCCCAACCCCCAAGTCAATGCGCATGCGCAGTCGTTGGTCTGTATCCTGCCGATTTCCAGTCTTTCATTACGACTTCCGCCGCCTGGAGCACCGCCCTGCACCTCCGACATTTTGTTGTTGTTTACGAGCGAGGGACGGTGCAGAGAAGTGTTTCCCAGTGGCGGGCGTGTTGTGAGAGACCACTCTACACCCTGACGGCTGAGGTTCGCTTCCATGGCTGACCATAACTGAGAGAAGCAATATTTATTTTCAGTTTTGTTTGCCGGAGAGCCGTAATACATACAAACAGACACACGAAAACAAAATAGAAAAAAATAAAGTAGAGAGAAGGAAAAGCATGCAAGTAGAGATTGGGAGGTAGAGATTTTGAAGGACAAGAAGGAAGGAAGCATAGTCACGTGACAATATCGTTATCGATCATCGTCTCTGTCGAAGTGTTTACAGTCATTAACATTGCATGAAAATGTAAGGAGGTGCACGCGCGTGTGTGTGTGTGTGTTGAGCAGAACTGTCTTGTTAATCACATTATCTTTTGTCAATAAATAAACTTTAACATTTTTTTTTCAATCGCCGGCGAGCTGACAATACAGAGACGCATGGGAACTGGACCACAACGGAAGTGCGATTCAGTAAAATAGAGTGCGCGATGCCGGGTGGGTCAGTCTGGGTGGCAGGTGAAGAAATCGATAATCTCCATGATGCCGAGCTGACTGCCGCAGCCTGATGTGTGTCGGGGTGGCCGGGTGGGTGGGTTAGTATAATCTGTTGACACGGCCGACCCGACACCGTGCGGTGCCAGACGCAGACGAGTTCACGCCAACTGGTCAGCGCGACTAACCCACTGCGCGACCGCGGCCCCCTGCCCCAGCCAGTCACGTGATCGCGCCGTGCGCTGGGTCAGACAGGCCTGAGGTCAGTGACGTGTTGGGGCATCGGGGTCAGAAGTGCAGACAATGCACCGAGCGGATTTTAGACTTGACTGGAGCTGCTGCATGTAAGCTGGGCCGGGGGAGGGTGGCGGAGAAAAGAGGATCGGGTGTGGAAGTAAGATTAACATTAAGTACACGTGTGTGTGTGATACGTGCGTGTGAGTGTGTGATATGTGCGTGTGTGACTGTGTGCGTGCCCTAGGGAAGCTGTTTTGTTGTATCTGTTGATGTTCCATCTTTGACAAGGCCTTGCAGTGACGTGTGCACGCAAACCAGACATCAACCCCATCCCCACTAAATCCAAAATCTTTCTTTCTCGGATGGGTTGGATGTTGAGCGAACGTTGGATGTGGAGTGTGGAGGGTAGGAAAAAAGAAATAACTGCTTTTCCACTTCTCCACAAGCTACAAAAAAATTTAATCAGTCCATCCACAACTTCCGCCAGAAACAAACTGACCAGCCACAAGCCAGGCAAATGTTTCAGCCACGTGGACATTTTCAGCTCCAGAGGAAACAGCTTCAGATGAAAGCCATAGAGAACCTCAGCATGGAGCTGTAGACTGCACGCCACCATCTCAAACAACCAAACATCGCCATTTACGTCGTGGACGACAAACACCGACAACTGCCGACACAGCCCAAACATTGGTTTAGAGTTATTTCCCTTCCAGCGATACCTCAGAAACTAGGGAGTCCATGGCCCTGTAGAGGTTGTTTTGGCCCGACAAATATTGTCAAATGTTGGACCAAGTTTGTCAAAGTTGTGTGTGAAGGTTGAAGTAAGCCAAAGGTTCTGTGGCGAACGTTCGCGACTTGGAACTGTGGTCAACATGCGAAGACTAAAGTATTTGCCAATACATCTGATGGTTGAAGACTTTGCTCACAGGTCTTCAAAAGCATCAAAACCCAGCTTCCTTGGCAACAGTACGATGATAGAAATCCGTTTTGCTGTAAGGGTCTGCTGCCATGTTGCCATGATCACCTCCAGGGTATTATAACGGGTGCTCGGTGTTTACACGCAGACCTCGGGAGCCGACACAGACAGCCTGTTTCTATGACTACACCCCAAACCTCCAGGAGACTGTGAAGGACTCGTGTACTCCTGGTTCACAGTTACGGTCACAGAATCGCAGGATGAATGGATGAAGTAACTCCTGTAACCCACGAGGAAATAAATATTCTGCATAAAATATTGGGTGTCGCCATTTCGGACACACTGAGAGACCTCGAGAGTAGGTAGGAGGTTCTCTGTGATGGTGTGTGGGAAGAGGGAGAAGTCAGGAATGGAGGTGGGAGTCTTTAAATGTGTGTAGGATAAGTAAACACCAAAATAAAAATACGCACGCGCACACAAAGCCAAGCTGACAGATCACGTGGTAGCAGAGTCAACGGACCCAATCGATAGGCCGGACACTGTTTTGTGTTTGTCTCCCCTGAGCCCCGGGCACCGGCGTCACCATTGTGCATGCGTCGAGCAAAACACGGTGTACATGCTGACCTCAGCTGTGAGGTCATTCTTCGCTGACGTCACGCTTGTCTCACGGCGAACTCGAAAAGATGGCGTCTTGTAGTCGGGGCGGGGACCAATAAATCTCAGCCAAACAAAGTGAATTTGAAAGTATAAAAAAATAATAAAAAAAATTAAATAATGTAGCTTTGTTGAGCTGTAAGGACGCTGCTGTCGTGCAGTGATGAGGAGAAGGATTTTTGTAGGAAAGTTCGATCGACTTGTGTTGGAGACGATTGTTCCTTTTGTAGACTTGTTTGAGCTTTTCTCCTCTCTTTTTAATTTTCTTTCGTTTGCAGGTTTGTTGTTTTTATTTTTGTTTTAACTGTCTATAAATACTTTATGAGTAGTGTTGTTGTTTTGTTTAGTGTTTGCGCTAAGGTTTGGGTTGAGGTTAGGTTCACACATACACACACTCACAGAAATGCCGATAACTGTGTTGGCCTCCTGAATTGGAAGACTCGTTTTCGAGACCTTACATCCACAATAACCAAGGATTTTTTTTTTTTTTTTTTTTTTTGCAAAGTTAAGTTAACAACGTAGACTTATCGCTAAGTCCGACATAACGCTTGACATGCGCACAGCCCTGGCTCAGTCAATAGCTTCTGGCGGTGACAATCTGTTTCATCTATTCTTACTGCGAACAATAATTTCACGAGAGGGCAAGTCTGTAACAACACGGGGCGAGTCCGATTTCCATCATTTTCCTCACAGCGTCAGAAGAATTCCCAGGCCTCATGTTGTCAGGCTGGAATCGCAGGCCCCCGCTACCATGGCAACAAAAGACCTCTTAGGTCAGAGACGCCTACCATGGCAACAACAACAAAAAAATGTCTTAGCTCAGAGAGACGCCATAGTTTATATTTATATAAATAGATAGAGAGAGAGGAATTACTACGACTTCTGTGCCAAAGAGCAGACGAAATAAATTCAGAAGTCATTCTTCTTTCTTGATGCCACAGTCTGGAATTCTGATTCTCCTTTCTCAAAGCTGTCAAGTCTGGTTTCAGCATCCACCCTTTAAATAGGCTTCAAAACCCATTGATTCCACGTCTTCCTTCAAGAACTTCGTTTGTGTCTGTCCCAGTATCATCTGTTTGTTGATGTTTGTGTTTCTTTGTTGTGTGGTTAATTGTTGTGTTGGTAATCTTTCCTTCACTTCGCGCTGAGCTCACCTCACCCCGAGAGACTGGACTTTACAGGTTCAGTTGTGATAATTATCTTCCCTGCTGCTGGAAGAGAGAGACCAGGCTCTATAGATCGTTTCCAGAAGCTCGGTGAGTGCAGTGATGCCAGAGAACATTTTACCTCCCGAAGCCGCCAATGATGATGATGGCGGCTTAACACGTGTGCTGACCATTAGAGGTTTATCGCGCGCAGTAAACCCTCCCAACTACCTCCCTCTCCACAACCGCCAGTCTTGACACGCACCGGCAATGGTCCACCAGATGTACAATTAATTATTTTTATCTCCTCTATGTCCTACCTTCAGACCATGTTCTGTTTTTTCGCCTGTCCTCAGGATGTAAATCGCGGAGACCAAAATGTTTTGTTCACTAGAAAAATATTTTTAAAATGCACCCATAAAAATATTCACTTTTCACAAATTGTCAGATATCTGTAACATAATTATGTGCCTGGAGCCACAAATGTTATTGTCAGCGATGAAATCCTGAAGCAGTAAGAGTCTTTGTCTGTCTGTTCTTCTTACGATCATCGGAGGCTTGAGCTTTTAGATGAATTGTCTTCAGAATAAATAAATATTTATTTTTATTAAATAAACAAATAAATGCATGTTTCGTGGTTCTCCTTCGTTTTCGTTTTATTGACACAAGCTTTGGAATTCTCTCTCTTGCCATGTTAGACATTCTTCCTTAATCTCAGTAAGTACCCCAGGTCGATTTTTGAATTAATAATAAGTAAAAAAAAAAAAAGTACACGGGCAAATAGAATTTTTTCATCCCGACTTCAGTTCTACCAAACATGTTTATAGCTTTAATAGGTACCAAGTTTTGATTTTTTTTTATATAACCTCTATTTCTCGTAATTTTGCGATCGAAACCGACAATAAATAAAATGTTGATTTTGAAAGGTCAGTTCACAATGGATTACTTAATTACTTAAAAATCGTGATCAGGCAGCAGCACTACCTAACACAATGAACTGCTCTATTTTTTTTCAAGACACCGAAGTACTGAAAAATATTAGTAATAGGTCGTCAACTGATTCTCCAACAGCTTCTCCAACAACTTCATCTGCACAAGTTTTTTCTATTGCCTTAGATACATACGTACATACAAACGTACGTACACACACATATACACGTATACACACTCGAACACACACACACACACACAGACGCAGGCACGTACAGGATCTGCTTTTGACAGCTTTCTCTCTCTCTCTCTCCATTCCTTGTCAGTTCAGACACCGACCCCTATCTATAAACATAATCTTTTTTTAATTTTAATGCTTTTGTTTTGTAGCGATGCAGTGTTTTGTAATGTTTTAGATCGAGGACTAGATGTCTTTTGTTTATTCAGTTAAAAATCTGTCATGTGTTATTTCTCTCTTTCTCCCCCCAGTTCTTGTCACCCCCCTGCCTGATTGGAGTGCATAACGATTATTATTGATTGTGGAACACGACCTGGCTATCTCCCGAAACACAGCCTGCCACTCATGTCCCCCTCCCTTCTTAACACTTTTTGTTGTTTTGCTCATAAGCGACGTGGTATTGTCAGGGACACCGGTCGCTGGCTGGCTGGCTGGCTGTATTGCTGGACGGACAGACGGACAGACGGACACTAAGGGTGGACGAGGGCAGCTGACTGCAAGCTGGACACAATCAACCTCACGGACGTCGTGCAGCGTGCTGCGGAGGGGTGATGGGTCCCGTAGTATGACGTGCATCTCCCCCTCTCCTCCCCAGCACGTGCTCCCCTGATGGCGTCTCGTGCCAGCCTTGACCTTGCTGTCTACAGTTGCAGGAGCAGAACTAAACAAACACGTCAAGCGAGCGATCCGCGACCACCTATCCTGTCCCGGAGGAGGATCGGAGATTTTCTAAAAGGACACCTGGGCAGGTGATTAATTTAGCTCGCAGGTGGCAATCGTGCTGCGGAATGGCTCCAACATTGAGACTGGGACATCCAGTTTTTAGTGTTTGTTTGTTTGTTTTTTTTGTTTTTTTTAATCTAATTTTGTTGTTATTGATGAGAAAACATATACCTTAACATGGTTAGTAGAGCACAAATGTGTGTTAAGACATTTTTTTTTAAATGCGAGTGAAAGAGTAAACTGAAGTTTAATTTGATTCAAGCCATTCTTGACCTAACAAAATATGGACGAAAGTTCGACTAAGTTTGGCGAAGTGTTTATACAACCGACAAATGTTTGTGCATGTCTGTCCGGTTAAGAACGTGTGAAGCGTCGAGCACCTGGGTCGAGTCTGCGAAGCACGCCACCTAGCGGGCAGGTGTCCCAGGGGAGACAACAGCGAGAACCTTTAGCCAAGCGCCGTGGCAAGCAGTGCCAAGCCTCTCTGAAGAAATATACTAACACTCGCCGGGTGCCTCGTGCCAAAAATAAAAACATAAACTTTCCCCAAAATTACGGGGTCTGACAGTTCGCCATCCCTGGAACACAAGAAGGAAGTGACGTCAGGAAAGCGACCTGCGCGCGCCAACAACGCGCCGCTCGGCGGAAGATTACGAGGAGCTGTGACCAAAGCGAGGCCTCGTCAGCGTCAATGGGTTTATTTGCGCCTGGCATTCCACGCACGTACATCCAGCGCCATGTGTACACTTGGGCTGCCCAACACCAGCTTCCCCCACATCCCCGCCCACGTGTTGTGACGTAAAAATACGTTGGCAGGCGTTGTGTTCTGCATACCGAACATGCCAGTACAACTTTGGTGCAGCCAACATCCAAGAAAGGCTTCGAAAGACACATGGCGTCGAGGCGGTTAGAATTTTAGAGAAACGTCTGCTTGCAGACGATTATAGAGGCTTGAAGGCCGGGTATTTCGGTCTCGGACACGCCACACCATCTCGCAATCCACCCTTCGCTGATATACCTCTTCCCTTTCCAATATTCCCCCTTCCTTTATCTATGAGGGAGATGGGGTGACAGAGAAAGAGAGGGGTGAGGAGGAATGAAAAAGATGGAAAGGTGGAGATGCAGAAGAGAGAAAGAAAAAGAGAAAGGGAAAGGGAGGGAGAATGTTTACTGAGAGAAAAAAGTGGCAGAGAAAACATTTAAAAAAAACGAGAAAGATAGCTGGGGTAATAAAAGAATAAAGAGATGGAAGAAAAGAAATAGAAAATAATAAAGAAAGATGCAAAGAAAGACTAAAACCCTGTAGCGAGATACAAAATGCTTTAATCAAGCAAAAAAAAAAAAACTAAAAAGGAAATAAGAAATATTACAAATTATACCCCAGAAAACGCACAATACTCGCCATCGGGTTGTTATCGTCCTGCTGCACACCTTGCTTCATTATACAACAGGCAAGGCACAGGTGCACCAAAGGTTCTAAATTTGCCGATCAAGTCTTCCTGTTGCGCCCATTCGGGGCGACTGTGAGAGAGGATGAAAGGAGGAGTGGTTGGGTAAGATAATGCTAATGTTCAGGTTTATGTTCATTCATTGTCAGTAAAGCTGATTTGCTTGCATTGTGTTATTTGTTTTGTTTTGTTTTTTATATAAAAGGATCCTATAAACGTACACACACTTTGGATAATTATATTTTTCTTTTTCGAGATACAGTTTTATTTATTTTTAGAAAAGAGGAGGTACCGTGCCACAAAAGCGAAAAAATATTTGTTGTTTACTTGTTTTGTCAACACCTCTTTTCAAACTGATGTCCGTTCTGTTACAAACACTTCTGTAAATGTAAAACAAAATAGTCGCAAACAGGTATCGGCAGTTAAAATCTGTATACACGTTAATAATATGGATGGTGTGTAATGTGTAAGGATATGTACGATTGTTTACAAACATGTGTACGAGCATGTTCTCATTACAGCACACTACTTGACTTGCATGCACAAGCAAAAGGAAGTATAATTACTTCAGGCTGGCTTGTCATCTTCTCATCCTTCATCGTACATTTTATATATATATAAATCAAGCAGAGTAATGTCTTATGTCTGTGTTTACCGGACGGTGTGGTTGTGTGTCTGTGTGTGTACTGCTCGGATCAAGATGTCACATGCATTTATTATGTTGAGCCCATTGTCATGTACCTCCACTTTGCCATGACAATATCGTCATTTGTAGGATACCCTTAGGACAGAAGCCACCACCACCACCTCCAGAACTCGAACTCACGGGAGGAAAATGCAAGTGGCGCCATGTTGCAGCACCGCACTGCGCCAAACGGCGGGTGAGTGATGACTGCTGGCCGTGACCTTGCATGCAGATCATCGGCGACCACCCATCGCCCAACACCGGAAGTGTGAAGGTTGGAGCGTGCCAAGCATGCATTTGTCTTCCCTTCCCTCGCGTACTGCATGCAGCGTGCGTCTAGAGGCGGGTGGCTAGCGCCACCTAATGTGGACAACAGGATAAAGGGAGATAATGAAGTTGTTTTCCTGTAAATGTCACGTCAAACATTTTTGTTTGCTTTTCTTTTTTTATAGGGGAAGTTGTAATGTCTAGCGATTTCTAGTAATGTCTGCTTGTTTGATTTTTTTTCAAATAAGGTATAGTGGGTAAATGTGCAACAGACATACAGTGTCAACAAAGCGGAATGCTTTTCTATCTCCGCCCCTCCATCCACCCCGGATGCCACTACAGGTTGTCCAGTCTGTACACAACAAAGCCCACAGCACTTAAGTGTGTGTTTGTGTGTGTGTGCGCGCGAGCTCGCGTTCTACTACACCAGGATGAAGGTGAGGCATTGATTGAGAGAGAACGCTCAGCGAAACCAAGGGAAGCAACCTCTCAGTAGTAACTCTTACTGATTTCCGAGTTAGTTCCCTTACACTTTTCAGTTAAACGAAGTGTTGCGAAGCAAGTGTGCGTTTTCGTAAATACGTTTTCCAAGGCTAAAACAAAAATACGAACGATAATACAAAATGCCTTTAACTAGCAGTTTTTTCACTATTTTCCACAGGAAGGAAAGGCTTTTCGCTCAGTGTAAAACACTTCAAAGCATCACAGTGTTTTCGTCCACATACTTTGCAACATTTTAAAATAAATAAAAAGAAATGTTATTTAAAAGAATCTTTCATACTAAATAAACAATGTTTACTATTTTCAACAATAAAAAATGCTTAGATACTCTTGCTCAGCATTTTTCGTTCGAAGCAAGTGCAAAGTATGTTTTCAAGCAAATATTTCCCCACAGTTTAACAGAAATAAAGACAGTTATTTAAAAGGCAGCTTAATGAAGCTTTAGAAATATTTAAGAATTTATCTCTATATTCAACAATAACTGAAAGCTAGTCAGGTATTCCATCCCACAGCCAGCCACGCAGGAAAACGAGTAAAAGACATGTTTCAGCAAAGGGTGGATGTGCGCGTGTGCAATCGTGCGTGACAGACAGATAGGCAGACAGACGAGAAGCAGACAGTAAACAAAAACACGTTTGACCTTCCTACTATGGCATGAGCTGCCAGGTGCAAGTTCAAAAAAAGAAGAAAACAAACAAAAACCAGCAGGTCCCGTCAAACGTGTAGGTTTTAAAGAGAATGAATTTCTTCAGCTGATTATGTTTTTAACAGCTCTGTGAGCTTACTGCTGAACTGATTATCAGTTCTCCTGTTACTCGTCACTGCTCCCTCTTTTGTTCTCTATTTCACTACATCTCTCTCTCTCTTGCTCTCGCAGACATCAACCCCCATCTTTGTACACATTTTTCCTTCTTGCTGTGTTATCTTTGTCGTAATGTAGTATTACGATTTTCTCCCTTAGGTCGAGGGCTAGATATAAAAAAAATAATTTTTCCTCATGTTGCCCTCTTTAATAAGGATTTGTCTTTCTTTTTTTTTTTTCTCCATTTCATGTCCATGTCCTCTCCCCGTCTTTCCTTTCCAAGCTACACATTTTATCAAACCGCTAACATTACAGCTTAATATTATGGATACAACGTGTACGACATGACAGCTACACATAACAACCCAAGAGGCAGAAAGTATTTTTTTTTTCTTCTTCTTCTTTAATTGCTTGAAGCAAAAGGGGAAAAGCGATCGGTATCAACGTAAAGGGAAGTAACTTCCGGATAATTCATCCGACGCACAGTTGATGCTCTCCCTTCCTGCTTCCTTAAGTCAACAAGCAGACCGCATTCTCTTTCTCCTTCCCCCAAACACTCCCTCCTCATCTCCAATCTGTCTTCGTTATTTATTTTTTTTTTTTTTCGTTGTTGTTCAAACAACGTGTTTTCAGTAACTCGTTACAAATTTTCAAGCCTAAAAATTCTGTGCGAAATGTAAATTAGTCTTGCACGCATGCAAGTCAACTCCTCCCTGTTCATGCCACAAACAGAAAAACGATTCTCTCGAAAAATTAATGAAGGCTAACTTTCCACAGCTGCTCTGCCGTCTGGTGAGCAAAATGGCGTTTTAGACTCTTCTAACCACGTGCAAAAAATATTGTCAGCATGTCTAGCTCTACTACAACACTGATATCACGTTGTAATGCATAATTCCTATTACAATACTACAATCACATAGCAATTCTTAATATTACACCCCATTCCATCCTCGTCCAAGCACGAAAAAGTTCTGTTGTTGACTTTTCGTTTCCCACAGAGATGAGCCACGCATGTGCAGTTATGCAATATGTACACATGTACACTCTTTGGTGCAAAATAAAATATGGGTTATAAAACACAAACAAACGATATCCACAACAAACACAGAAACCAGTTTTATAGCTTTATGAGAATCGAACCCATAATGTAAACACAAAATGAATGGAAACGACTGTCATTTCACTACGGTAGCTTCGCTACAGAGAATTAGTTGTATACTTGCCGGCTACTCACCCAACTCCATTACAAAATTAAAGTTGCATCCGATAGTTTTACCATAACATCTATTGGTAAAAGCAGGATGTTGTCGGGTGTTACCGTTGATACACAAATGGTGCATTCAAGTCTCCCCACCAGCTAGAATTATATATATACTGGGTAAAACAAAAAAACAAAAAAAAAGGGGGGGGGGGGAATCAAGAACACTGACGAATTCACTGTCCGCTGACAGAGAAACCCCTACATCTCGGAAAAGTCACGATCCTTTTGATACAAAAGGGAGAAGAAATGAATGTGAAGGGAAAAAAATGTGAATCCCCCAAAATGATGTAAGTCCGTGTTTCTTTCCTGCTTGCAAAGACAGAAAAGCCTGGAGGATTACCCAGCATGCCTAACAACCCTCACCCGAGTGAGAGCAATTTTGTTCAGAATTTCCGGTCACGTGATAGTTGTAAGTAAACGAGAACGAGACACATTATTACAAAAATAAAATTTTGAGCTAAACAGAAGAACTAAGAGAGAGAGAGGAGTGAGATGCAGAGAATGAAAGAAAACTGGGAGAGAAAGAAAACAGGAAGAGAGCGGGTGTGAAAAAATAAAGACGGAGAAGAAAGAGGAAGGAAGAAGGATGTGGCATCCAGAGACCAGTCACGTGACTTGTAGGAGGATGCGGGACAGACACCTTCAATAACACCGGGAATACTTTGGTGGCGGAAACTCCTTTTAACTAATATTCAGCAGCTGAGCTTTATTGTACCTCGTAGTTTGGAAAATAGCACATTTACCTCCCCTCCCTCATTTCTTTCTACCTCCACCCAATATGGATACAGAAGCGGGTTAACAGAAAACATAATTACGAATAGTGACGGTAATTCCACACATACTGACTGCAGTAATGTACAATGAGTAGTGTGCAGTGATGCATAGCGATGGTGGAGTCAAGAAGAACAAACATGGGCGGAGGTTGGAGTACGGGTGGGGAGGTAGAGATTTTTAAAAATCGCCGTTCTTACCTCCTTATCTTCCCTGTTCTTTTTGGCATTCTTCAAGGCCAGCTTGAACCTGGCGATGTAGACAGCTCGCTGGAACATCCTTTCCTGTGTTCACGGCAGACGACAAGTTTTTCTCTCTCCCCCAAAGTCGCAGGACGCTTCAGCAGGCGAATCCCCCACGACTGCGCACCTGTGCTTCAGGTGCATCCCCTGGCGACAAGGTACATCCCTTTCTGCAGGCGCTCCCTTCTCTTCTGCCAGCACGGAAGCTCATCCCTTCTTCCGACAACTCGCAAAGCTCTGCGACTGCGCAGCGTCGACGTCACCGGAAGTGGGAAGTGTTCAGAACACTCGGCCGGAAGGGAAAGTCAGATCGGACAGGGTTGCTGTGGATTTAACAAGTTCGTCGGTCGTGATACTTTTTGAAGCTGTAGCAGGTTGGACCATCTTTTGAAATCCTCTATGCAGCTGTCACGTGGTCCTACACTTTATTACTATTATACATGTAAAACTTTTGTAGCTCACGTGACTTTCCGCAGATGTTACAGCTTCGTAAATCATTACTTTTTGCAGCTGTAACGGGTTCCCAGATTACGATACTCTGTACAGCTGCATCACCAGGTCACAGTCTGCCAAATGCAATAACGACTCCTCTCTCTAGTTTTGTTTCAGTTTTAAAATCTGTCCCTACCTCAGATGATCAGTCTTGGAACAAACCTGCTGCCATGCTGACTCCCTCAGTTACAGTGACACTGTCAGGTACTCTAACGCACCCACCGGGGGCAACAACCGTTCATCCAGCAGAACTCCTTCACAAGCCCGATATTTTCTTTCTTTCCTCTCTGGTTCAGTCCCATTTCCATAATCAACTCTCTCAAGCTGTAAAACTTACAGCCATCTTGCGCACAGTTGCCTGTCGGAAACCGTTGTCTAATCTACATCTGCACTTCCGGTGCTTCGTGGAAATGGAAAGTAGCTTCCAACAAGTATAGTACGATATTAAAATGCAGTGTGTTTGTGTGTTGAGTGGGGAGGGGCTGCTCGCGCGCATTCATGTGTGCGCGCTCTTTTATCTCTGACATCCTCCTCCCTGTCTGTCTTTTCTGCCTCTTGCCCGTCTACCCCTCTCTAATATCTTTCAGTGACTGATGCGATTCTTACTCCATTCCTGTGTCAGTTGTAGAGTCTGCTCATTTATCCTGGCGCGAATTCATCGGCAAATGGATGCACTCGACAAAGTTACACTCCTGCATCTTGTCGTTAATACCCTGTTTACGAGCTTTTTTCGCATAAAATTGCAAATCAGCTTTGAAATGTATTGCCGAAGATTGTTGAGCTCGTTGCATGTGGTCCACATTTTTTTTTTCACGATGCTTTCAGTCCCGAATTCATATCTTTACGAGTTCCCTTGTAATATGATTCGTTAACATACACTGGTTGTGTTATATCTCTCTCTCTCCATGAACATTGGCGATGAGTGCCGCAGGCTTGTCTCCACTGTTTGAGGTTGTTGTTTTTTTATTTTGGAATATTTGTTCTGTTATCAATTTTGAAGCAGTATTCGATTTGCCACACTGTTGCAATGCACTGATGTCCTTTCGAAAAGTCAAACTTTTTTGTTTTGATTCAGTAAAGACAGACCTTACAAGGGGAACCCAGTGAAGTGGTTCTCATCGGCTCCATGGTTCGCACTGGGAGGTAAACCAGTTTGTCACCAGGAGGTCCAAGCCCGCCATTGTTAGTCTACTACCACACAAGCAGCAAGGTGTGACTATCCATAACCTTGACAGGTAAAACACCAGTCAGGTCGGTCAGCATCCCAGGTATCCGTGAAGCAGACGATTGTGGTGGCACTGCACACCCTGTGTTCTACCCGCCTTTGTGAGAGAGTTCACATCCGGGACACGAAGAGAAGGCACGGCGCGTGGCCAACACCAACATCAGCAGCTCATACAACAACGCGGGTAGCTCGTGATGTGCAATATCGGGTGGAGGAAGAGGGCGTGGTGGAAGGAAACTGTCTACCTGAGACTCAGAGTCAGCATCCAATGTTTTCTAAACCTTGCTTGGGACGTGGTCCAGGCCTGTTTGGTCGGTGAACACCCTCACTCCCTCCCTCACTGATCATGTTGTCTCTTCCTGCTGAATAGTGTGTGTCTGTGTGTGTTTGTGTCCTTTTTTTCTTGCCGGACGGTGAAACTATCTTCTTGCCATCTGTACATTTTGAATTCTTGCCGAAAGGTGATCTGACTTGATTCATACCCCGCATGAATGTCTGCCTCGTCATTCGCTGTCAGCATCGTTCCGCTCCACATCCTGCATTTCCTCCATTTCTTACCGTCTGATGTAATTCTTCACTACTCGCAATTTTCTGCATCTTTCTCATTTTTCCTCTTTCCGTTGTATCTTTTTACTTTTTTAATGAATTTCATTTCTTGCATATTTGTTGTATCTTTCTAGCTTTTCCCGGTGTTGCATCTTTCTAACTTTTTTGCCAGTTGTTGTAGCCTTCTACATTTTTAGCCATGTCTTGTCTTTCCAATTTCTTTCTCTTCTGTCGTATCTTTCATTCCGTGGGGTACACCCGCCTCACTTCAAGTTGTCTCAAGTTGTATCTGACCTCCTGCCTGACGCAACACCTCATTTGTTGGCTGCTACTGTATCTATTTTCCACCTGTGATCAGACCTGCCGCCATTGCCTCACCTTTAAGCGACTAAGCCCCTCCCTGCATCAGTAGATTGACTCCGTATGTCATCAAGTCATCGCACGTGCCTGCTGCTGGCGTCAGGTGCAAACTGCGCCAAAGGTGTTGCGCTCTGTATGTCATCGGGACATTAGGAGCTGGACCGGCGTTTAGGAGCGTTTGCTTTTTCGGGGTGAGATGGGATCTTGGGGTGGATAGGGTGTTTGGCGAGAAAATAAGATGAGTGAGAACAGACCTCGACACTTTTTCAACATTGCGTGTGCATGTGTGTGCGTGCGCGTGTCCGTCAGTTTGTTCCTGAAAGAATTTAAGTCGGAGGAAGGAATTCTACAAACCGTTGCAACCAAAGATAAGGATGGCATTAATGATTATCCTTACTTCATAGCAACAGTCGACTGTTGATTATATATTGTAATCACGTCAGCAAAATCATCATCGTCGTCGTCATTGTCATCACCCAACATCCAGCTTTTTTTCCTTAAATTTCCACTCGTAAACGCTTTTTCTGTGTGCATTTCTGACTTAAACACATGAACTTACTCCGAGCATCTAAGAACAATTTTGTATTGCATGTCTCACACTGTGGAAATGCTGTTTAATTCCATGATTTTTGGACCCTGATTATTTCCAGCACATTTCACTGCATCGATCAGTTTCTCACACGCGGTGTCATGAATATTCATAAGCTAGTAATGAAATTACTGTCGTCGTGATGAGGTAGATGAAGGGATGAAAGTCATCTGCAATGCACTATGTACCCGCACGTCTGTGGGGATGGGGTACCAGCAACCTCAGCCAGTGTAGTCGTCACACGGGGCGAATAGCCGAGTGGATAAAGAGCTGAGAGCTGACCGGTTCGATACCCGTGTAGCGCAGCAACCTTCCTTAGTTAACCCAGCTCGCGGAAACGGGTACCTGACTCCATATAGGGTTGGGAGAAGGTAAGACAGCGAGGGAGAGGAGATGTGAACCGCCCTCACCTAAAGCTAGCCAACAGAAAAGTGAGGTCGCTAACACCTTACTCCCTAACGACCTGAAAAAGGTCATGGGATGACCTTATCTAAAATATCAACAGACTATAAAAGAACATAAACTGTTTATATACATTTCTAGTTTATATACATTTCTAGTTCTCCGTTTGTCATCATTTATGATAGCACAGTCTCTCACAAGTTTGAAAAAGTTATCTGCATTCATATTTGCACAAATAAAGCCGAGTATGACATCAGTTATGAAGTAAACATAAACACGGACGCTCCAGAATGGAAGCAAGCAGTGTGGCCATTTTTATTCCCGTGCGTGTCCTATCAATGAGTGGATCTACCCGGGATAAACGAATGTAGATAACGTGTGGCTCCATCTCCATGAACTGTAAACCTACCACTTCTGTCTCTGCGTCTGATGTCGAATTTCTGTTGGAATGTGTGCGAGTCGTCGGCTACAACTGCAATCAGTTTGTTGATCACAAGCTTGTCATGTCGTCTTTATGTCATTCTGTCCTCATACACCACGGGTGGGGAACGTCCACCCACCCGCGAAATCATTTGGTCTGGCCCTGGCAAGGCAACTAGGAGCATTTTTCATAGCAACATAAATTTATAATAAGTGAGTCATGATAATCATGTAAATGTTGAGGGACAAGCAAGGAACGTCCATAACGGGACAGACGGGACACATACGGGTACATAACGGGACTTCAGTTTTCTCCTAACCCCTAAACCTAACTCAAACTCCAATGCTTATCAAAGATGTCGAGCTAATACCTCACAGAGAGAGAGAGCTCTCTATAGCCAAAGCAAAAAAATTAAAGAAACAGCAACAACAACAAAACAAGGCGTATATACCAAAGGAAAAAAACAAAAGATCCATCAAAATAAAAAAAAAAAGTTGACACTGAAAACAACTCACTTTACATACTACACTATAGCAGTTAAACTATTTGAGGTACTTCATTGTCGTTTGGACATCAGAAGAGGACAAATTGACAGAGAGTGTGTGAATACCTGGTAGGTGTCACAACAATATTTTTTAAGTCGCATCCAGAAAGATTTTTACTAGGTGCATCGTCTTCTTCCTCTTCTGACAGCGATGAAGAAGAAGCAAAAGAGGAAGGTTTTGTTTCTTTTTCTTTCTTTCTGGATTCTTTCTTGATTGCGCGGCTCTGCTGGTTGTCTTATATCCCATGTTTGAGTGCTTGCAGTATCCTGCGGATAATCATAAAAGCTCTCAGGTGGAAGATTTTATGGCAGCTCGTGTTTATTCTGTGCAATGAGAAAGTTTGTACTCAGCACATCTAACAACCGGCGCCGCCTTCTGGTGCATTGGCAGGAAGCTGATGGCTGCAAGACGCCCACACCACCGACATCTGTAATTTCTTGTTTCATCCGCCAAGTGACTTTGCAGTCAGGATGTTTTATTGATAGCCATAAAATAATTATGAGACAACATTTGTCGCAATTAACATGCCTCCATACGCGATCTGTGTTGTTTTTTTGTTGTTACTACAGCTATTTTGTTTGTTTTGGGTTGCTGTTGTTCTTGGTGCTGCTGCTACTGTTGCTGTTGCACGTCACCAGGCTCAAGGGACTAAACTGCTGCTGTTAGAATGGTGCTACAGTTGTCGTTCTTGCTTTGTCGTTAGATTGTCAAATGCCTCACCCAGGCTCTCATCTGATATCATTAATAACAATCAACTGATAACGTAAATTTGTGAATTTAGATGATTCTATCGCTCACAGACAGGACCCATTTTCACAGAACTTCTGGCAGAATAATAATAATAATAATAATAATAATAATAATAATAATAATAATAATAATAATAATAATAATAATAAAGGCACCTAGTTATAACTATCGAATGCACCAAAAAAAGAAAAAAAATATCAAGCAAGTAAGAAAAAAAACATGAACTAAACTTTCGAATTAATTTTCTAAAATGCGATTCAGTTTTGCGAATACCACTAGAAAAGGGATCTTGAGCGTTTAAAAAAAAAGAATAATATTATTGCTCTTATCCTTCCATTTGTGGACCTAAGTTGTTCGCATGTAGTTCATTTCATCTTTCACTTTTTACATATCACATGCCCGTGAGCAAGAAACAAAAGAAAAATTCCAATCTGAGAGGAAATGAATCAGCGGAGGCAAGCTACCTAACCGCTTACAGCTTGGCAGAAGTGCCGACTAATGATGGAAGCTAAGGTGTAGGAAGTGAAGCCGAGAAAAAAATAGTTATTCTGAAAACAAACAGTAGATCAAGCCTACAGACAGGAACAAGAGGCTACATGGGAACTGCCGTGAAATAATTTACACTCGGAATAGTTGATAGGTGGTACACGAAGTGGGTGGTAGGGAGGTCCTTCATATGGAACTTATAAGGTTCCCTCACTTATACCCTCACCCTTACCTCGTCTGATCTGGAAAAATTATCGACCATTATATATAAATTATACCATAGAAAGTGGTGATAATCTTTTTCATTCCATTGATGAAGAGTAGGTGAAGGTGTTGAGAAAGGAAAAGAAATGGTCATTGCTAAACAAACACCACCACCACCAACATGGCGGTGAAAAGTGTGGGTGGTTGTCTTGCCGTCTGCTGCTAGCAACATGTTGGAGGAAAACGCGAGTTCTTCTGCTAGGAGGTCGGGGATGGAGAAGAAGTAGGGAGAGAAGGGAGGAGGGAGACAGGGACCCTGCACGGTAACCAGGTGAAAGGTTGGGCGTGGCATCCGTTTACCTGTTCACAGCTGCTGTCGCTAATGACCTTTAGGCCCAGCGCGGAGGTGCTGATGCTGTTGCAAGGGACCACGCGGTGGAAGAGCGCCACGACCTACACGAGCTGGAGGAAGATGAGGTCGAACTCTGTGCCTGAAGCCCGATAGTGTTGATGATGGTGAAGTTGTTGGTAGCAGCCGGTATGATGTGATGGGATGCTGGCAATTGTGGCTTTCTTTTCTTCTTCTTTTTTTTTTTTTTTTTTTTTTTTGAAGGCCTGAAGTAGTTTCTACATCTCATTTCTCTGTTTCATTTTTATTCATCTCTCTCTCCCCATCTCTCCCTCTGTGTCTTTCAGCTGTTACCACTTTATAAGCTTCTTTGTCATCTCTGGAATGCTCGCCTGACTGAATTAATATGAAACGCGTTTTGTTCTCCAGCAGGCTTCGTAAGCCTGGCCTAAATAATTCATCAGGCAGCGGCCATCAACAGGCTCTTCACCAAGGGAAACAACACTACAAAGAGCATGAACGATCAGCAGAACATTCTTACCTCCCTTGGCTTCTTGATAATAAAGCCATCCGCTTAGTCATAAAAGACTCGCGCACAGCTTCTGTTTGTTGTGTAAACAAAGCAGCTGGCCTTTAATCAGTCTCGCGGACTTTGATTATGTATACCACATTATAATTTTTGATTAAGTCTTTGTCATTTTTGAGTGAGTGAAATCTATTTTTAGTGTTGAAGTCGATGTTCCTGAATGACGGACGAGCAAACTTCTCGTGAATAAAAAAAAAAAGTGTGGTATAGTGAGTGTGAAAGTGGTGTGATGTCAGACAACTGCACAGATAGAAATGCATGCAGATGACAAACAAGCACGAAGTCAGACGGACATGCAAACAAGAACACAGCCAGACAGACATGCAAATGAAGAAGCATGCCATGATCCAAAGATAAGAACAGACCTTTCATCGGATAAAGATGGACGATAAAATTAGACACCAAAATTTGATTGTTTAGCAGCACTTCACACACACACACCATCTCTCTCTCGAGACTTCACACCCCCAATCCTCGTTCTCTTTCTTCCCATCTCTTACTCAAATTCTCTCTACATCTCTCACTCTCTTCTTATCTTCCTCCTCTCTCTGTCTCTTGATTGCTCTCTCCCTCTCGTAAACCGATACCCAGCTGTAAATGTTCCAGTGAATCGATGAATATCAGAGTTCGGACCGTTTCGTGAAAAGGGGCACATCAGAGAGAAAGGGGTGGGAGTGCAGTTGACTCCCTCCTCCCTTCCCCGGCCCCTTCCTCCTCCTCTCAACTGTCTGCTGATCAACAACAAGGGGCTACGTCATGTTCACACCCAACGTCTCCTGTTGTCGCGTGTCGACCACGCCCCCATCCTTTCACCCCTTCATCGTCTGGTCACGCCTCACACACACTCTCTCTTTCTCTCTCTCTCCTTCCTTACCCCTTACTTCCAGTTCCGGGTGCATCATACACACTCTCATTTTCTTTCGCTCTCTCTCTCTCCTTCCTTACTCCTTACTTCCAGTTCCGGGTGCACCTTCGCTCAAAGATATTTGCTTCGACTTCAACCTCGCACCCCTCTTCAGGTCAAACGGCAGACATGGTAGACGAAGGGGTGGTGGTGTGGCAGTGGGTGGGGTATAGGAACTAGAGGCACCGTCCTTCGATCTTCGGTGCAGACGGGCAAGGGGCACAGACCGTGCGGGGCGACTCAATATAGGTCAAAGGTCACAAGATGTCTAGCCAGCCGCTGTTCTGATTGCGGGCCTCTGAAGCTTCCAGCGGAAAGTCTCAAAGAGTGAACGAGGGCGAATGAAGCTGCGCCATCTACTACGGTGAGCCCCGGGGGCTACACAGTCACAGAACAGCCCTCACATCACAAGAATCAGCAAGATAACGAGGTGGTCTATACGAGTAATCAGACGGCCTTTCTGTGGTGGTGGGTGGGGTCTATACCTTTTATTTACTGCGTGTACTCGGGTGGGGTAAGTATGTTGGAGGTAGGATCTTACCCGGGTATGTTGGGGCTGGGTGGGTAGTTTTCGCGCATTCGACGGCGGAATGGGAAGAGGGGCAGACTTATTAAGCTAGTCTACAATTAGTAGAGGATTGGCAAGTAGTAAGTATTCGTGTGGTGCCTAATTTTCAACAGTCGGTGTGGGATAATGACTGTTCTGGACCTCAGGAGACCAACTCTCCTTCTTCATAAGCGTGGACCTGGGTGACACAGTCTCTTGGGCTTCAGACTTCAAGTCAATAACCGACAGGGTAGTGGCCTTTGATTATAAGTTAGCCCCGTGTTGGCTTCAAGATTCCCATCTCCCCAAATAAAAAATCCAATCATAAACCAGCGACAGATGTTGCTTGAAATATTCAAACCCAATCTTAGCGCCTGGTACATGGACATCACTTGAGCAAAGGTGGCGCCGCGGCATCAGTTCTTGAAAGAATGCATGTACTGTGGAATGTGTCATTATGTTTGACAAGTCTTTAACATGACGGTCATACACAACATTTGCTTAACATTTATTTGAAGTATGTGTCCACTTGAAAACACTTCCCAAACACGTTGTTTGGCAAAGGTTCCCCTTAAACAAGGGTTTTGCAAAGGTTAAAACTTGGCTTAGCCATATATTCGGTGATCTGCCTGGTTAAAAAAGAGCCTTTAATAAGGCTATTACTTTTGTTGACCCAGCAAACCCCCCGTTAGGGAACACTTCGTTTGCTAGTTATCTTTGATTCTTCGATTCTCTCCCTGACGAGAGAGCAAGATGTCGCCTAAGCACTCTCCGAAGCGGAGGCTTTCGTGCGCGCCATCGGGTCATCAGGGGGACCTCGGGTGACAGGCGGAACGGCGGCCTTACATCTGTTTGCACTCTGGCCTTTGATCCCACCGACAGCCTGTCCTCCCACTCGTCAACCCATAGCGTGCAGACTGACTCAATTCAGGGCTGAGAGATCACTCAACGAAGTCTGCAGTAACACACACACACGCGAACACACCAACACACACAAACAGACACACACACACTAACACAGAGCGATCGCTGATACGGTAACTACAGATTTTTTTTCCTCTGGCTAAAACTAAAAAGTCTAAACAACTTTCATTAACCAAACTACCAATATGACACTTGAAAAAAAAGCCAGGGAGTCAATAGCATAACAAAACAGAAGCACAAAAGAAAAAAAACAAAGAATAAAAAGCAGTTTAGTTCTCAATGAGCTGTTAACCATGTTCAGGCGGCACAAGTGTAAAAAAACAAGAGATACTTGCGCTTTTCAAAATCAGAAAAACAAGTTAATGACGGCCTTGATGTGATAAAAATGGATTTGACCCGGCACCGTCTAAGGTCTAAGGCTCCTTAATTTTCACACACCCACCCACACACCCTCCCATTTTCACAGACTTCTGGGAACTGCACAGTTCAGTTGTTGAAAGTTCGGAAGAAAGGATATGAAAAGAGAAACAACGAAAACAGGCGACGCGCAGACAAAGTTACAGCAGAAAAGAAGAAAGGAGAAAAATGAAAGAAGGGGAAAATAAACCTTAATAAGAAGCGGTGAAATTTCTTCGAACGCTCGGACAATAACTTGGAGGCCTTGACACAGTCTGCTGTGGGCTGTAGACACCACAGACATATGAAAACCTGTTTCTTCCATCAGTCTGTCAGCAGTCCATGTCTGCTCTTAATTTCAGTCGAAACCACTGAGAGTGAGAACTATGACTCCTTTACAAGAGATGGACCGAGATGCGAACCATTGCTTTTTTCGTCCCGTACATCCGGGTACTTAGCAATCCAATTTGTTAGAATTTTCAAGAGAAGATCACAACGGTTTTTGTAACAATCTAATGACCATGGGTTTTTTTTTCTGTATAACTTTCCCTCCGAATTTTACTTTTGTTTGAATGGGGTTGGCCTTTAACTCCGGGCTGTACGTGTAAACGAAGCTGCGCATGCACGCATACACTTCCGGCTAAGGGTGACAACTCTGTTCGATTCGCCACGATTTGCCTGAGCAGCCCGTGTCGGCGAATGGAGGTATCGACCAACTGCCTCTGTTGCAGGGGGTAACTAACTCGCAACACGTGGCAGTGACAATTAAAATGGCGACATCGATCTCTGAAGCCAAGAAACGAAGACGACCAGTCGGCATGGCGCGCCTGCGGAAGAATGTGATAGGCTTCTTTCAGCCGCTGAATAGTCAAACAGAAGAGAGAAAAAAAAATGGGTGAATTGATAGGAGTAAGGGTTTAGTGTGGATGGGCAGGGAAAACGCCCGACTTCTCGCCAAATATCCTCCAGTGCGATATGACGAACAGGGCGTCAGATGGGATTCTGGTCTGACGTTCCTGAGCTGCAATCAGAAAGCAAGAGAGAATCACGGAGAAAACAACAGAATACGTGACCATCTCATCCCCAAGGCGGTGAATTCCCCAACTAAAACAAGGAGAGGTGGTTTTTCATTTTCCCCTCCCTCCTTTTTGTTGACAGCTGGAAGTGCGATCATGAGATGAAAGTAAGCTTTGTCAGAAAACCAGCCAGCTGAAGAGATGTGTCAAGAGTTCAGACCCTTAGTCAGCGGCCTTTGACCCGCCCCCTTGACCTCGGACAGCAGTCTCCGCCTCTTTTTAACACCTTGGGTAGTCTCGCTGTTGATGTCCTCCACCCCCGACACGAGACTGATTAGTAACATGGCTTATCACCCTTGCTCTTAATTGTCTCCGCCTTCCTCGGGTGTTGGGCAGCAGCTGGCGGACGTTCCCACGAGGACATCTGGCGGCGTGCGACAGTACCACGAGGTGGAAGCACACTCCCTCCTAACAAACGAGGCGACAACTTTGTAGAAACACATCATGAAGAGGGTTCAAGGGAAGCAAACTGGATAAAGGAGTGGGCGTTCGTCGGAGGAGATGAGTTCGGATGAGTCTTACATTAGGCATTTCTTTTTAATGCAATAGAAAGTCGCTTTATTTTGTCTGTTCTGGCTCTCTCCCTCTATGTATGCTAAGAAGATATGTATGTCTGTTTGTCTTGAATGACATTGTCGGTATTGGAGAGTGGGCATCGTCTGTGCACAAAGATGTTTGTGTGTGTGATGGGGATGAGATGTGTGTGATGGATAATGATTGAATAGGTGAGTAGGCTGGTTTTGTTCACCTCACCCTGTAAGGAAGACAGTAAGTGGAGAGACCTCAAGTCGTTAAAATACCCTGTGTGTGTGTGACAACTTTTAGTGTCCTTCATAAACGGACACATGTACGAATGTTTAATCAAAGTTTGGTATAAGTTTTGTTTGTCGTGAACAGCCTTTGAAGGAGGATAATACAAGTAAATAAACAATGTACTTTCTCCACGGCCTGTTCCAAATTGATTCCCAACCTCCAGCTCTCTAATTGTAATCCTGGTCCATTTCTCTCTACAGTCCGTGTGACAAGACTGAAGCATCAGGAGGGAAGGGAGACCGACGGTAGGTCCCCAGACAATCCGGTGAACAGCAGGAGCTTATGTGTCCAGGCTGCACATCCTTAAAGGAACTAGAAAAGTCTACAGACCTTTGGCACTTCTGCTCCTCACTCATCCCCTGCCCTCCTACTTAGAAACCGTTTAAATCCAAAACGATTGACGAAGATGATTGTGATGATGATGACGATGTAGAAGTAACAGCAGTGGTGGTGGTGGGGGTGCTGCTGCTGCTGCGGTCGATTTTAAACAGTGGTTAACGACCTCCTTCTCATTTCCATTTCCATAATATCGGGGCCTACCATCCAATTTTGTTAATCTTATTTTATCAATGACTGTCGCAAGTAGGCAAGTCACTCAGCTCCCGATGCATCCGCTGCTTCAATCAGCCGAGCAAACATCATCGGCCACAACGTTGATGTCGCTCGATAACAAGGCTAGACATCCAGTACATCACAGCAAACCTATGTTACCTCGGAGGTAATGTGATAGGTACCCCCAATACATTGGCTTCAGTAACTTGTGGCATTCAGTCTGACTTTAATGCACCATGGTACCTGGGTAGAGGTGTACGACCACCTAAAAAACTCAAGATGCTGGCAACAGCCATAGAGAGACTAACTAACCGACTCTTATCTCCACACTGGCTACTCACACTTCCGTTTGCGCGTGCGCAGTGGGTGTCTCTGTACACTCAGGATTCTATCCTCTGTGTAATTTCAACTCACAGTGCTCCCCGTGCCAACGATGAGTGAGCATGATAAGACAGACACCCGCAAACAATCAGGATGAGTTCAGCCCCTACTGAGACCTGTCAAACAAGGTCCGATCACTGATAAGCCTGACTTCTGAACGCTTGTTTTCAGCCCTTCGCAAGGGGCCTGGTTCTTGAAGTAAACATCCAAATCTTAGCTCTGCCTGTTGGCAGGGAGGACACAAGACCCATGAGGAGGTGAAGGTTCAGCTTCTCTAGGGTTTGTGGCAGGAGTGGGGCTGGAAGGGAGAGGTGGGTGACTATGGAGTGGAACGTTCAGTGTGATTTGTGGTGTTCACTTGATGTCACTGACTGCCCAACACACTTCATTAACAACAGTTGTCATGGCAACCAAGCTGCGGCAGAAGGCATCGAATCCACTCGAATGACAACCACACCACCTATCATGGCCAAATCTCCATCTGACCGTTATGGCTGATAAGGTAAACAATAAACACTAATGAACAAAGACTGTCAACATGTTTTACTCAAACTATACAAACTGTTGTTTGTTTGTTTGGTTGGTTGGTTGGTTGTTTTGTTGTTGGTTTTTTTTTTTTGAGGAATTTAGTACTGTTGCTGTTTTGATAGAAGACTCCCTGTCTAGTACACATAGGCACACACTAATACAAGCTCACCTACTCAGAAATATATACAAAGAGAGAGATGCAAAGAAACAACAAAACACCAATGGCGTTCTTTAATAATCCTGAAAAAAAAATTAAATTGCCAGACAGCAAACGAGCGGAAAACACTCAGTAAATAATTAACTAATGGTATGAAAAGAAATGCGGAAAACCTGTGCAGAAAAGACTTTAAAAAAACAACACTGAATCAACTAAAGCAAGTTGTTTGGAAGGAACTTCCGGACATCAAAACACCTTTTCTCCCTTCCACACTCCAGAAATAAAAGCGAGGCTGGCATCTTCAGAAAATATACAGAGGAAATCGCCAAAGAAAACTTAGCGGCATTTGCAATTTGTTTGTTCTAAAAAACACTTCAAAGAACACCAGAAAATATCAATTATTTCCTTCTTCATATTAAAGCTTAAATCTTGCAATTAAAAAAAAAACAACAACAAACAAACAAACACACTGAGGAAATCTCGCTGATGGCCCGAGGACATGTAACCAACTAAAGCACTCGGCAGAATAAAAGTTCAGATGTCTTTTGATCAGTGTCCTATACAAGAACGTTCAATGGAAATTTTGCTTTTGTTGTTTCTTTGTACATCACTCAGTCGTTTGTTTTGTTCCTTTAAATACATTCATAATGTCAATTCTCCAAAGACAGCGCTAAACACTGCTCACCAACTTCTTGCACAACAAAAGAGTTCTCGGTCTGTATTCTTTTCCTCCTGCGCTCTATATTCCTGATTGATTAATCGCTAACATCCACGATTTCTTAATTATCTTCTCATGATTAATTGGATTTTTTTCTGCTGCCTTCCTGTCTTCTGTACGCGTTTCTAACATTAGCACAGTTTGCGGACAGATTAGTTGTTTCAGTGTTTGTGTTTATATGTTTACCACAATGCATCACCAAATTTTGAAATGTTGAGACTCTTAGAATATTTATTTTTTAAAAAAAAACTTTTTTCCTAATGCACAATTTTCTGTATGTGGTTGTTCAGTGAAAGTGTCGAGAATTTCTCTCAAACACTTACCCCCAAGCTTTCTTTTCTCTCTCTCTCTCACACAGCTAGCTACATCCGCTCTTCTTGTCTCTTCAAACTTCTTGAAAGGAAAGGAAACCGCCGGGTCTATAGCCTGCCGGGAAGGGGATGTTATTGGTCTGAAGCCGCTTCCTCCACCTGAGGTGACTATCGTCTAAATACCTCACTCATCAGGCAGATGCTGACCCACCATTTTATCACAACTCACCATCTGAGGCTCGGGCCTGGACGGCTGAAAAAAAAGGAAATAACGGTAGTTTTCCTTTTTTCAGGAAGTGTTAGACTATACACCGCAATTTTCTGTGTAGAAGAGAGCGTGTGTGTGAAGGAGGTAGCCATCTCGTCTCCCTTCCTTACCTTCCACAATCAAGGAACCAGGTAATCATCCGAGGCGCCACACGGGTTTCGAACCTGGCCACACCCAGCCTCTGGCGCCTGAACTCTAATCACTAGGCTAGCGCTTTTACAAACTAGAAGAGAACTGACCACAATGCCTCATCAAATTACGGTAATCACAACAATCGCCTAATTACGGCCCGTGCTGTGAACAGACTTCACACTGGAATCTGCCGCCATGTTCAAGCCGATTGTCGCCACAGCAGGTCAAGAAGTGCAGATGACTCACCAGACTAAGTCCAATAACGGCGACCTTCACCTAATCGCCTCGGGTGTAGAATACGACCCGACTCTCAATCACGTGGCATCTGTCACGTGACCCACCTGTGACACGTTCAAACTGCTTCTCCCAACGTCCGAAAAGAAAACTACGATCAAAAGAAAAAACACAGCAGGTGGTCGGTTTTTTACTTTAATTTTATTTCTCTAATAATAGTTTCGTTTCTGCGATGTTCACTGCGCCTTCAAAAGGTTCAGATGACGATCGAGCCATTCCTCGCTCTCGTCGTCACGGTAACCCCTCGAGAGTAATTTGTGGCCAACGGCCATTAATAATAAACATCGAGTCCGGAAGCTAAGTCCCTCCCCCTCATCCACCCACGCCACCCCATCTCCTTTCCTTGATAAAGGCGCATTATCTTGTGGGATAGTGTGCAGCAGCCTCCCTGACTTCTCTCTCCTCCGTCAGATTGCCCGATGGGCCTGCTCGCCCTCTGAACTTTGCTTGCATTTTTATGTACGGAAAGGACAAAGGCAGCCTTCATGCTGTACCCGCCATCTGACGCATTCCCTGCGTGCGCTGCTCGTGAGGATCAGAATATAGAGGCAAGGAGGGATGCTGTTCTCGGAGACTAAAGGACCAGCTGTGAGCTGCACTCAGGCAACGACTGGTGTCAGGTGTGAACTCGTCCACTCCTTCTGTCTTCAGTCGGAAAGGTCGATAACTCGATATCCCCTCGCTCCTGCCTTCGGTCGATCTACACGACAGGCGTACTTGCTTATCCCCTCTTTCTCAATAAACTGAGAATGGAGAATACGGGGAAATTGCTGTCGGGGGGTGACCACATACTGACAACTCACCAAGGCACCCTCTCTCTTCTAAAGACAATGATGGGTGATGGAAAAAAGGGCAATGGGGATTAGCTTGGGTTTGTATTTAAGGTGGGAATACCTAATGCCCTCTGGACACTGGTCATGAATCAACAAGTCTCCAAATTTTATTTGAAAAGGTGACTCAGAAATATCGCCACGTGAACATGAATGAGAACTCACGCGAGCACTAGAGCACTCATGGATACGATTTACCCCGAAAACAAACAAATAAAAAAAAAAATTAATTACACTGAACTAGTGTACCCTAACAGGTAATACATGACATGCAAACAGAGTTTAGAAGCAAAAATGTCTTCATCCATAATTCTGGACAATCGACCTCTCAGAATTTAGCGTGAAATCCAAATAACATAGTTAACTTATCCATTATATCTTTTTGACAAAAAGAAAACTAAATGAAGATTTGAAACTTAATATTTTTGTTTTACATCAGGACACAGCTGTTTATAAATTAGAAGAGAAAGTCACTTCATGTACGTGACATCTCCAGAAAGAAAATAATTATGAACATTGTATTAGCCTCGTTATCGTCTAGTAATGAGACATCTAATTTTCTTCAAATATTTTAAATTCAAAAAACCACTCTACCCCCACCCCCGAGCTTGAATTTCCACACACGTAGTAATTACTGAGTCAATTATATTAATATATCAAATATCAACCCCCCTCTCCCTCTCCCACTTCCTCTCTGTGCGCCATTGTGTTTTTTTCCTTCCTCATCCTTTTTCGCTCATCGACCGATGATATCCATGCAGACGACGGTTTGTCAACTGTCAAACGCGCATATAATATAGATAATCGCGCAGATGGGAAGAAACAAGAAGCCCACAAACGGTGGGTGAGAGTGGGGCGGAGCAAAAGCTGGGAAGGGAGGAAGGCTAAAGCAACGAGGGAAAAGCTGGGACACAACAGAGTCAAAGGTCAATCGTCATCACGCTGTTAATGATGGTCATGGCGGAGAGATCGCGGTAATTGTTGCAAAGTGAACGTGTGGCTTCTGACCCTAACCGCAACCAGCCACCCGGATGTCAGCCCGCTGGGACACCGGCAATGGCAGAAGGGCAGAAGGAGGAGATTTTCCATTCAAGACGGTTGACACTGGAGGATAAGAGGAAAGCAGTTTAGTCACCAAAATGGCTGACTGGAGGTTGCTGCTTCAATGCACGCGGCTGATAAAACTACCTGATGGCGATTGCGCCTCTTTTTTTTTTCTTTTTCTTTTTTTTTTTTTTTAAGAACCAGAACACGAATAGGCATTCTTAGAACTTAGAACTGATACAACAACGGCGGCGACGACGACGACGATGACGGTGATGAATACCTTTAACAGGGGTGCAATCTTTTGTGCTTCCTTGTCCTTATTCGTAGGTTTACAACAGGTTGTTAGGTTCAACCAACGGTTGAGTATAAAACACTGGTGGCTGCCATCAGGATGTCGATCACCTCATCGCCTCCATCCCCACAACTTTGTCATGTGTCTGATGAAATTCTCCGATTTCTCTGATTAATGTTCCAAAAAACACATAATAACCACAACATCTTAATGGAGATGTTAATGTGATTTTTATGTGAAGATTTCGCGCAGATAACATCAAGCTGTTGGCGCGCGTGCACACACACTCACATCCACAAACACTCTTCTGTCAGCCTGACGCTTGCTTGGAGTATCAACGATACATGCAACAATAATTGTTTCTCACAAGCACATCAGCTTCTGAAAACCTCGGTGGCGGAACACATTTAATTTGTAACAAAAAATAATAATAAAGATACTTAGTAAAAAAGAGTTTAACTGTCTTCTTCCCGCCTCCTCCGCCTCTCTTTCTCCACACACACACATTTCATAGTTTCAAACAAATCTCTTTCATAGCTTGTTAAGTTCAAACTAGTGAGCGTGGGTTTTTTGGTTTTTTTTTAATTATTAATTTAAATGGTAACCGAATTCTGATTCAAACGTTGGTTTTTCCCACTTGATTGGCTTGGCGCGCTGACGTCATCGCGACGTCATCAACGGGGAAATCCTGTTGTCACGAGTTTGGCAGTGGTATGAGAACCACTTGTTGTAGGGCCAGGTATTCTAATCTTCTTAAAAAAAAACAACAACAACAACCTGCTGCATTCCAGCTCCTGTGCGTGCGGTGCCGTGCCGCACTGTCCGGCCATCACATCAGCCGCGGGGGGAAAAGCTGGAAACTCTTCTACGGCAAAGACCATTAGCAACGGCGACAAACGCCTCCAGTGCGTCGTACGATGAGAGGAGGTTAATGGCTGGTTGGTTGGGGGGGAAGAAACTAGGACAGGGATGACTCAGATGACTCATCCATCCTTGTGGTAATATGTCAACCCCCCTCTCTCCTCCACTTCTTATTACTCCCTCACTCTGAGCTAAGGTTAAGTGTGTGTGTGGGTGGGTTCGTGTAGGTGCGTGCCTGTGTGTAGCAATGAGTCTTCTCCATTCTTGTATGGTTAGTATTTTATACTTTTCATTTATAGAGTTGTTGTTTTTTTTAATGGATGAAGTGTTCTCGCTCGAAAATTGCGGAAGTCCATTACGTCGGCTTTCAACCAGAAAATGTAAGAAAGCAGCAAGCAACGATTCACGAACACACAAACACACATATATACACATACACACACGTGCCTATATCTCTGTGGAAAAAGCGAGACCAGGTTGTCCAGTCACATCTCCCATCTCCTCTTTCTCTAAACAGAACATATATATTTTTAATGGTATGTTTTTATGTTTCATTCCTGTCGTACTGTATATTAATTTATTCCATGCATGCACAATCTCAAACACATCAACACAACTACACCCGCGAATACACATACTCACCATCTCATACATAGATGCACGCATTCGATATCTGTCATCAGAATAACGAAATGGAATACGAAGGGAGGTCACCCTTACCAATCCCCATCCCCTCCCCCCAAGTGAAAGTTGTGCAGGCGACGCACCACAGCTATTAGGGGAAATGAAGTTAAAAGCCCGGGCAAGAACCGGCGAGATTGGATGATCAGCTTTTTATGGCTTCTAGCGGGCAGCCAGCAACAGGTGTAGCCTCCCCTTAGAGGAGGATTGTCGTTACTGCTCTCAGCCCTGAGACACCGCGCATCATTGCCCTAGCGTGAAATGAGCAGTGATGGAGAATGGACTAAAGTTTGAGAGACTTGGAAAGTTTATTGGCAGCTGGACGGTACATCAACACCCAAGATGCACGCGCGTGCGTGTGTGTGTTTGTGCGTGTGTTCCTACCCTCCCACCTCTATTCTTAATTACTTAATACAAACAGGCAAGTGCGCGCGCACACATATGCAGAGGTTTACATAAATAATACATGAATATTTTCATAATATGCACACTCTAGCATCGCGCTTATCTTGTTTACCATCGGCCAAGATAAAAGCTGCATCTAAAAGCTGATGGAGAAAAACAAGGAAATAAACAACAGCGACAATCAAGTGCGGAATGACAGTAACAGCATCTAGCGTGTCATCTACTCCCCCGGTATTTACTTCTCATCCCTCGACAGAGCTCGCCCCTCGGAAGCTGTACAAGGTCTCTGGGCATGCGCAGTTGTGGAGAGTCTCGTAATTTTTTTTTATGACGCCTTTAATCAGTAGTTTGGTTTGCTCCGACGACTTTATATCACGTGACGGTTCTGGAGAATAGCGACTAGATATCACAAAAATATCGTGGTGAGAGGGCTCTCTCTCTCTCACTCACACATTTTCACGCACACACACACACGTTTCCTCTCATTCTACCCTTCCACATCGGAGGTGAGGTGAGCGCTCTTATACTCCACCTACCTGCTTACCTGCTTCTCCCTCCCTCTCTCGCGTGCTGCAAAGCCCACACCATGAACTTTGTTCACACCCAACCCTCCAGCCTTTTCATTGTTTGGCCTTATTCCCTCTTCTGCACTTCCTGCTCCGCGAGTGACCTGCCCTTGAGCATGAAGCGACACCATCGTGCAGCAGACTGACTGACGAAGTGTGGGACGAAGAAGGCTGCGAGTGGGACTGGCATCGTGCCTCACCAACTCCGAGTCGCCGGAAGTCTTCGTGAAAAATGTCGCGAGAGTTTCACGACGAACCACTCACTCCCGCTCTTCTCAACACTTCCTGCCCTCCCCTGTATCATGCGTTGTTATACCTTAATATCGCAATAACCCACCGCTGCCATAGAATGTTGGTGTGGGGTAGGCTAACAAAGATGAATACCCGATGAATTAAATCACAACAGGACAAGATCTTGTAAAATCTGCTCAAATGAAACAACTGACGAATGTGTTCCGACAACCGAGCTAAGCTGTGAAAAGACTTGTAATACTGTCTGCTATTGTCGTTGTGGTTGGTGGTGGTGGTTACACCGTGTCAGCAGCGGCAGCATCAATTTGCAATGAGATCTTGGACAACAGCAAACCATAATATTCTCTTCTTTAAAACAGAATTCGGTTACACAAGCTGCCTGAAATGATTCCGTCCATGCTTCTCACAGACAGACCGTTGCCGCATAAAAAAAACAAAAAACAAAAAAAAATTGAAGACTTTCCTCTTTTGCATCTTTAGTTGTCACGGACGCCTAGAAGTGTTGTGCCGTTAGCATCACGTGACTTAATCAGGAGTGACAAGGCTTTGTCTCTCCACTGCTCCCAAGGATTAGAGCACTCTCTTCAGAAAGGAGGCGATCAAGAAAGCTTTTGTTCTCCGCCAAGCGGGCTCTCCATCCCTTTGATGACGACCACCCTCACCCCACCCCAACACACACACCCTCCCTCCTCTCCCTCCCTGCCTCCCTACGATTGTGTGTGTCGACAGATCGGGAATTATATTGTTGTTTCCTGAAGGCAGGGGGTGTTGGTCTGCCGCTGAGACAGGATGCCTCGCAGAATAATGAGAGTAAAGACGAGTCCGGTCCCCTCCGCTAACGGTTCTTGGGGGAACAGGAACGGACCGTGTCGACAACATGACGCTAGCTAAAAAAAAAATGTTTTCATGATAAAAATGTGACAGAAAAAGTCATTTTCTCGTGGGATTGTTGTTGTTTTTCACACATTCCATAAAGATGTGGATATATACGCATGCGCATGAAAACACACAAGCAAATGCATTCATAAACGGAAATTGCAAGTTTTGAAATATTTTTTGATTTTTTTAATTAAAGAATTCTTAAAACAACAAAAAATATGAAATGTTCTTATTAATCCCAGATAATATAAGGAAGCTGTGTGTGAATATCAGTAGTAGCCTTATCACAAGCCAGACGTGTCTGTTTGATGAATACAGCAGACGACTATAACGGCTTCGTTTCCCGCTCCTAAGATCGTTGGAACGAGGTTGTGTATGCGAGTCAAAATTTTGTTTGTTTTGTTTGTTCTTTTTAATTGGAAAGAGCAACACTAGCTTTAAAGTACACAGCATCAAAAACTGTGTTACATTCAGGGATCGGACTTTCTAGAACTTTCAAAATTTAACCTACCAGGTTCGTAACCCAGCAGAGCGTTTGTCGGATAAATTCTGCGACAGGTCTCGAACCTTACTCGACAGTGTCAACGCTCGTCTATACCTGATTACATCTTTCAATATACAGGTATAAAGCCCCCTTGCCCCGTGTTTATCATTGAGAGGATGATAACGCCTACCTAGTGTGATAGTCACGCTCACTTCCACTAAAGTCACGTGGTTATGTTCATCTTTCCATCAGTATCTAAAAATAAAAATTACACGTTTCATGTTGGACGTGGTACGAGTTAACTGTCATATGGGGTATATGTGTGTGGGGTGGTGTTAATGGTTTCAAACTCTGGAATGTTAATGATTGTTTCTAAGACCTGTTTAGTCCCAGTCAAGAAATTCTTTTTCTATTGACATAAGGTACAACACCGCCGAGGACGATAAACTTCTAAGGGTATCCGCCCACTCACGCCCCACAGCCACCCGTGACCTGAAGACTAGTCCAAACAGACCAGTATTGTACACCTTGAATGATACGAGAAACCGACAATGAATGAAGGTGGCGATGAAGCAGACAAGTGGTCTGAGTCGGGTGGACCATGAAAGGTTTGTTACAGCATCATTTATAATTTCCACCCGTTTCGTGTGGGCGTTCCCCCTCCCTCGGGGGTCTTTACTTCTCTGTCCTTTTTCCCTCTGTGGTCCCAGAAGACAATCCGGCAACATGCCCACCTCCATGCACCCCAACGTGAGTGGTGCAGGCGTTGACGTAATCTGCCGACGCCGCCAGGGGGCGTTTCTGGCTCAGTGGGAAGTCGACAGCAGATGCGGGTATCTTGAAAGTGCGGTAAATGTGGGCGACTGACAGCAGCAAAAAGAAGTTAATCTACTCCATTCATGCACTCCAGCCTTCTGAGAGCGACCTGTCGCACTATCAAAAGCTGGTAAGAGTGGGAGGAACACTTTAACAGCCTCTCCACCCGACTCATAACATGAACCTACGATGAAAAAAAAAAAACAAACACTAACAACTCATGCACAAACGTCAATGAAAATGAATGAATATGAGACGAAAGAATAAAAAAAGACAGTTGATAGAAAACATTTAATAAATAACGAAATAAACTGAAGTAGAAAGTGAAGGAAGGATAATACAGACGAGCAGAAAATCTGGGACCAAGTTTTATATCAGTTTCTGAAAAAGCTCTTCTGCCAAAAATTACACTTGCTTCTGACAAGCCTTGAGCATCTCACTTGAAATGAGTTTTCCGAGTGTGGCATTCTGGGAAAAAACACTATTAAAAACTTCTGGCAGTAACATTCATTTCTTATGAAACATGTCAAGAAGTTATAGCATTCAGTCCTCCCCAAGATGAGTGAAGACTGTATCAGAACATCCAGTGCCAAACTAAAACGAAATACATAAAATGAAATAAAATAAATAACCTTGCAGCATTTCAGTTCGCTGGAATCTGATCCTCGTGAAATCATTAGCGCCCGTGGTTTTGCTATAAAATCCTGCATTATACAAGTCTGATTTTAGGGAGGAAATTTCATGGGCAGAAAATGTCCACGTGGCAAGGCGGGGTCTAACTGACGGGAGTCTGCGTGATGGTCGATGCTGCCACATCCTGTTAGGACTGAGAAAATAAATAAAAGAGGAAACGAATAAAATAACGAAAAAAGAAGGAATTGATGAAAAGAAAGAGAACAAAGTTTATAGGCTACACAGCCACAGAGATAAGTGAAATACATGACACGCCCACTGACACAGGGTTGGATTAGGTCTGAGGTTTACAATGAATGAATAATTCAGTAGACATGCACACCTGTGTGTGTGTGTGTGTGCGCGCGCGCGTTGAAGAACATTACTCGTCTTACTGAGACAAATCTTGACTAATCAGACAAGTATAATTACAGACCACCCTCGATGTGGATAAAATTTTCCTGTTTACTCATTCATGCCTTGACAGGTACCCGTTGACGAATGGTCAAGGTGGTCTGACATGGTCTGAGTAGATGGAAGCAGCGGTTGACGAGGTTCGCCACTGCGGCCTATCTTGAGCAGGTGATCAGGTCAAACACCAATTATAATTTTATTATAAATGAAGTTCAATATGGATCACACACCAGGCGCAATACCAATAGCAATACGGGTAGCTGTCCCTCTCACCACCTTTGGTCTGCTTCCCTAGCGCACTTACCCTCTTCTTTGAAGAGCGCGGTCAACAGGTGGAGTTCGCACCTGTCCCGGCTGACAGAGAAGGCATACCTAGCTGAGACTCACATAAGGTGAGTACAGGTAGAGCTGTTCCTACCTTAGAAAGGTTCGGTGAGTATATCTGCTGCTGAGGTATCGCCAACATCACGTGCTCCGGTCAGCCTCCGCGATGGATATTACATATACCAGATGGTCTTTCAAACTACCAGATGCAATAGATGAAGGCTGTTGTTGCTTCAGCATCCAGCTTCCCTTGATGAGTAGTTCGAGGCATGATCGTTTTGACAGTTGATGGAACCAAGGCTGGGAGCAAAATAAGACAGTGTCTGAAAAGGCATGCATGCAGATGCTGACAAGCACTGACTGCTGGTGTTGAAGAAGCCAACGTAGATCACCGGTTACATCCGAGCCACGACCTTTGCCCCCCCCCCCCCCCCCCCCCATACACACACCTGCTGAACACGATTGTTTACTGCGGTAAAGCCCAGTCCATCATCGACCAAACAAAGCTAGCAAACACGTAAACAAACAAACGAAGAGAAAGGCAGGCGGAAAGATAGACGAACGGACATACATCAAACAGATCAGATAGACAAGCAAAGATAGACACACCTACTTATCCAATAGATCAGTTAGACAGTAGGCAGGTAGGCAGGCAGGCAGGCAGATAAAGAATAGACGGGTGTAGTTGGAGTGAACAGTCACAAGATGTAAGAACGGACGGGTGTAGCTGGAGTGACAGACGGGTGTAGCTGGAGTGAACAGTCACAACTCGCAGCAGGTGCTGCCAGGAACCTTTACGCACCGATGCCCCCACTGCATTCCTCCCACCATCTTGGACACGGTACGACATCCCACAACTGCTGCTGCTGCTGTTGTTGTTGTGCTTCATTAACATGTGAAGATACGAACTAAAAATAATAATATGTTAAAGGGATGTTTTAAAGGAATTAATATTAACATAGCTTCAAAATATGTCCATATGTCTGAGCAAGCGTAAGAGCGGAATTTAGAACGTGGAAAAAAATCGTTTCAGGGTTTATAAAGATTAGTAGAAGAAAATGAAGGATGCTAAGCAGCTGTTGTTTGTCCCTCCGAGAATTCTATTTCTTTCATTGTCTTTCTCTTGTGCTGACGCTGCTGCAGCTCCTCCTTCTCTCAGATTATCAGCTTTTTCGCTGATGGACCACCCTGATATCCATCTTTCTTTTCTTCCTCCCGAATGGCGTCTTTCTAAGCAATGACCTCGTCGTAAAGTTCAGCCCTGGCATCACCACGTGACCAGCACGCGCCGAGGTCAAATGTCAGGCACGTTCTTGACGGACAGTCTGGGGTAGGAGTCAATGTCCCAGAGGTCGCAGTTGGGCAAAAATATATATCTGTGCTGATAGTCTCCACCCCTTACCCACCCCGCCACCGCACGTGGTAAAAATTAGCTCCGCGGGAGCAAGATGGAGCGTGGAGAGTGGATGGGACAGGAAGAAACAAAGAAATTGGAGAAGTCTGGAAATGTTGGTGGCTGGGTCGCCGGGGAGGGTGCGCATGAGGGAGGAGGGGTAGAGGAGACCATCACAAAAGGCGAACAAATAAAAGAATCTGAGATGTGGTGAGGTGGAGCGACAATACTTTGGCCGCTGATTTGTATCTACAACACGGGTTATGTAGTCGTGATGTACTCAGAATACAGTAGAGTCTGAGGAAAACTGTAAGGCCACCCCAATCTAGTAACCAAGGCTTCTGTTAACGACAGTTCACACACATAAGGTTGGTCTCGTCAAGCTAGTGTGAACCCTTTCCGCCCGATCCCTTCATCTATCCTCCCTTCTTCTTTTCACAGTAAGAAATCACGTCTGGGTGCAAATACACGGGTACCTCGACACTCGAACTGCTCCGTGCTCGAGCAATTCAGTCCTCGACAAATAGGTTTGAAAGAATTCGGCTTCGGTGCCCGGCACTCGACCAGTGTGCTCAGGAAACTCCACGCTTGAAGAAAAGAGGAAAACAATAAGAACAACAATTGAATTAAGAAAAGGAACTTATTGCCAAATATGAGAGTGGCACACGAGTGTCTGAATTCGCCATTCAGTATGGCATGGCTAAGTAGAAGATTTCGACGGCACAGAACCATAAAGAAGCCATTAAAGCACCTACAAGGAGTAAAATCGGTAACAAATCAGGCCTCGAATAGTGGAAGAGATGAGGAGGTCATGATTGATGTGGATAAATAAAAACCACATAGCCGGAAACAAACCTATATGTTTACATATACCATATTATAACATACTATGAAAAATACTAGTTAGTTATTGGTAGGAGGTGGAACCAAATAAATATAGTTAGATTATTTCCTATGAGGATGGGGGAAGTGCTCGGTACTTAAACTGATCGACACTCGACCAGCCTTCCAAACAGGATTGTGACTGTGTGCCACTGTACTTTCTTAGCAAGAAAATCAAGCAAGCAGCCAGAAGACAGCCACTGCTACCGCCTGGGAACAAGCGGAAGAAAGGGCAACCACAAGAAAACATCTTCGACATCTACCACCAGCTGACTGACAACTACTCTAAAAAAGTAATTATAACTATCTTCCTTCCATCCCTCACTACACTGGCGTTGAGGGATCCTTTACTCAACTTCACACTTCTGTTCCTCTCGTGTTTAACTTTCGTATTTGTTATTCAAATTTATTTTTCAATGTATTTTGATCTTCCTGTGAATTAATATTTCCTCACACCTTTTGTCTTCCACGGTATTGTTACATCATGTTTACAATATTCATTAGCCATTGCCTATTTCCTCTATGACCAAGCTCGTTCTTAATCAATGATGCCTCACGCGCTGTAGCCACCGGGAGGGAACTCATCCTCGCGCCCAACGCACCGGTAACATCAGTCTTGATTAATAATTCAACAGTATCATTTATCACTTTTTGGTGGTGGTGGGGAAAAAAATAGACGAGAAAAACATGCCTGGAGTCACCACTTCCATTGTGAAAACAAAAAATATGAGCAAAAAATGCTGATGCTTAGTTTGCTCTCCATTTCTGTGAACATTACATTACCTACCAACCGTGGCTTCCGTCCACGTCAGAAATCAAACTGTTGTGTAACGACTAGAGTGGTTTCCGTTTTCACAAGTGAGACTTTCTGTAATTACTATTCATTTCATGCTTGTTCATTTGCGTTGTCTTATCTTTCTCTTTATTCATTTCCACTATGCTTCCTATTTACTTTCCGAAATATATTCATCACATATTTATATTGTATCGGTCCTCGGGGAATAACAAGTAATAAACCACTATATATTTACATCTCTTCATTATTTTATATTCTGTTAGCTCTCCGTAATATCTACGCATATATGTGTATATTTTAAAATATTATTTGCTTTCCTTAATCCATCTTTTATTTTCTTATCTGTAATTCCTAGTGCAGCTAACTTTCAGCGCGTGTGACAGTCGTGCTGCAGGGCTCCACGCATACCCTGATGTTGATCACATCCAGCTTTGCCTTGTAAGAAACGCGATGTTTTCTCCGGCTACCCGGGTGATCAATGCGAAATGACATCACTTCCGGCGGCCTCGACGCAGTCATTGTACACACCACGACACAATCATTAAAGTTGCCGTCGCCGTCGCTGGCGTTACGCACAACCTCGATGCGCTCGCACAGGCGTGGCTGCCCCGTCAGTCGTGCCCTCGTGCCCTCGTGAAACACCCTGGGGCTCAGCCCACCCGCCACCCGTGTAAAGCATTATCAAGTAATCACAGACCATCATTTGCACCCAAGGCGGTAAAACGAGGAACCGTTTACTCGGTTTTCACTTAATTTCTCGCCCTGTGTTGATTGCTTTTCTCGATCAACAGATAGCTGCATAGGCAGGAGCAAATAATAAAAGCTTAACTAAATGGGGAAATAAAGATAACTGTAATTATGGATGTGTGATTTTGATGGCGGGGTTGTGGCTGTGCCTTCTGGTGCACTTTTAGTTTCAGAACAGCGGATTCGGAAGGCTGAACATGGGAGTGTCCCTTGCTTTTTTTTTTATTATTATTTATTCTTTTTTTTTTAACATTTACTGTTTACTTCTGATCCAATTGAGAACCATAAAAATACATATGATGAACATATGTTCTGCATAACCTTTGGTAGTACTTCTGCTGGACAAGATTCAAAGTCTGTCTACAAGTGCATTTGCCACTTTCAAATAGTAAATTTTCTCCTTTCAAGATGGCAGATGAGGAGAGAGAGACTCCATAAGTTGGTGAATGACCTTCTAATTACAGAGAATAGGAACATTGAACATTATCACTTCAGTATACCCTTTTTATAAATCAGAGTCAAGTGTAACATTTTTTTTTAATGACAGAATATCATGATTGTGTTAAGGTGACTAGTGCAGGTTTTACTCATAATTTACACAATGACATACAAATATGTTCACTTGAAAAGAACTCAGGTGAGAAGCTTAAGCAAAGCCGATAAATTTTAGTATATATAAATGTATACACAATCCAAGCTTGTAAAATAAAAGGAACCCAAAACTGCAGATGACTGGAACTGTCATTAAAACTTGTGTGCATGTGTGTGTGATTTTCTCCGCACATCTCTCTCTCTCTTCTTATGTTTAGGTGGCAAAGTGAACTAGCTGTGTTTTGCAGAATTTTATATTTCACATTAAGATTAACATGCAGCTATCCATATTGATTCTAAAACTGTAACCAACTGCAAATATTTCTCCCATATGTATCCTGCAGAGGATGACATTAAAATGTCTTATCTGCTCTCTGTTTGGTCACCACAGCTACGCAACTAGCAGATAAAATCATAATGTACCCTTATCATATAGTGAACTATCACAAACCACAAATGTGTTCTTTAGAAGATAATCCAGTCCATAAAACCCCATCTAGAAGGAAACCAAGTAAGTGCACTGCACTAGCTGAGAACATTCAGACATGTACCTGCTCAGTAAAAAAAAAAATTAAACTCTTTACCAGACACGAAAATTCATGCATATCCATGCTGTAGATAAAAAATATAAGCGAAATATATGAAATATGTGTGTGTGTGTGAGAGAGAGAGATACAGTATGGATGTATGTATATACACAAGAGTAATACTTGTTCACAAACAGTTACACCAAATGTGAAATAAAAATATGTTGCGGAGCTTGAAGAAAGATTTGCATGTTTCACCCATGCTATTCTGCTCATCAAAACCTGAAACAACTTCACCTACCTTTATGGTCTCAGGTACTGAGTAACTCCCTTGGTCAGCCTGGCCACCTGACCGCTTGCCATGTTTTGGACTTGGACTGCTTTGCTTATTGGCCATTGTAAATCCACTTGCTTTAGCATTCCCCTGCCTGCAGCTCTGGCATCACTTGCACAGAACTAACCATTTCAGCAACAACTTGTAATTGCATTAGATGGGTTGACATGATGCACAGCAGTCTGCACGTTTCAGTTATAAAAATTATTAATTCTGCCATTTTTAGGGGCATTCATTATTGCACTGAACAAATTGATTTCTTGCACGTTGCAGGAGCAGTAATTTATTTTACTGCTGTTAAATACAGTCCAAGTTTTCCTGTATGAAAGATTCAAATATTGCAAAATAAACATTAATTCATTTTGCTGATGAAGGCATCTCTGCTTACACTCAGAAGATTCTTGAAATCAGATTGTATAAGTGATGGTTTGAAGTACAAGTGTCTTCTAATCCTGAGTCTGATGAAAGTCCAGCAAATGAGGGCCTATATATATAAAATGCTCGCAAAACAAAAAAGCAAAAAAAAAGATTTCTCTGGTCCTGTGAAGCCTGTGCTGTAACCATGCCAGCAGTTCACACTGCAGACGCACTTCCAATGGTCTCGGGTCAGCGAGTTCACAACATGACAATCGAGAGCTGGCCACGAGAGATAGGTATCTACACTGACACAATTCGCTGCGTGCAGCCGCACTCCTGTGTGCTGGGCGAGGAGAGAATTGCACTTGCACTATCCACCTGACAAAAGCCCTCCTCCCACCGCGCCGCTACCCTTTGACCGGAATCCAGCGGGTCAGGTCGCAACAGACGCGGCCAGCGACGACTCGCTTCATCAACTCCGCTTGACGATGCGCTGACGCACCTCGCACTCAGGGGTGATAACCTTCTTGGTCAACAACAAAAGTGTAGCGCGGCGTCCTGTCATGCCTCTTGTCAACTTGCCGCACCCGAATGATCCTCTCTCATCATCCGCTTTTTGCCCTCATCACACGGCCAAGCATGCAGTTTTACACCAGAACTGAACCACTGACTGAGTGCTGCCTTCTGGTAATCGGAATCTGGCAACTATAGATAGAAATCCCGTTTTTTTTCCTCTCTCTTTCTCCCCCTCTCTCCTCTGCTCTCTCTCTCTCACCCCCTTGGCGCGTGGCCGCCACACGATCGTAAACACACTGAGCTCTTCTCGCGCGCTCGTTGCTAAAGCTGCTGCCGCTACTTGTGGCTCTGTTATGATGCACATGGTGCTCTGTGAGTCATTCGGTACAATATTTCATAAATTATGAAAATGAACACTGGATTTGCTGCGCGTGCAAGCCACGGGTCTCGCGTAGCTGCTGCCATTAAGCGTTTCCACCTCCCCATCCCCTCGCCAGTCACTGATGGAGTAAAGGCCACTGGGGAGGGTGGGGAGGAGGGAGGAACATCTAACGCTAGGAATGTGCAGACATTAGCAAAACTCTGTTCCTTCTGCTCTCATCCCTCCATTCAGCCCCACCACTAAAAGATCTGACAGACACTTGCTTATACATCATGAAGAGAATAATAGTATTTTAATTCATCAAAAGTTCATATTAATTTATAATTTCTCAAGTCTAGGTCCTCTGTGAAGTGTTTTGAAACATTTTCAAGAATTTCGACTATCGTTTTGATTAAATGAATTAATTAAAGTAGGGAAATAAATAGAATAATTTACTCATAAAGTCAAGAAGTTTATTTATAACTGCGAGTTGAGCGCATTATACAAGAACAACATTATCAGCATCAACAAACATAACATCTATTATCCGTATATAGGAATCGCTCGTACACATCAGTCCCATAAGCGTGGTCATATCAGCGGCGCAGATGGACTGCAAGTGTGAACACAAACACGATGAAATGATGATGAAAATGTAAAAGGGATGATGGCTGAATTATGCGTTTCGTCATGTTGCGGGACTCTGCTGAAACCGGTTTGTGACCAGCGATCGAAACAAACCGCGCCGAAGCAAAAACCCCGGGAAGTCTTTCGCGCAATTCATGCAAAGTCGATCCGTACAAGCCTGTGCTCATAAGAGTTTTTTTATTTTACTTTGCTTAGGCCAGAGCAATCTCCCAATCAACTATCACCTTCATGATCAAGTACCAACATGTTTTGTCTGAACTTCGCGTTCGCACAACGGGTTTGTCAGAACTTGCAACCCTTGACCCTTAATTTGGCCTGCTTTCATTGGTTGATCGTAAATTCATTTTCAAGACCTTGGTCCTCATTGGTCAATGTTTGGTGGGCGTGTTGCTGGTAACCAAAACCGCGTCATCTCGCGCCAAATAGATCAACAGTTATATCGCGCTTCTTGTAAGTATCGTAACTTTCAACTGTAATTACTCTAACCATCGGTTGAAATAAGACCATATGAGTAGGTTTATGACTAGATAAGATGTATATCTATTTACATCAAATGTTATTTTACTGTAAATATCTGCGTGTGTTACGTTTCAGAAAAAATATCTAAGCATTCGACCCGTAATGACATCAGCACTGCTCGGCTATATCGTGTCCCGATTAGAAATATCAGCACGATTATTATTTCTTTTGTAAACTAATCATCTCTACTTTAGTCAGACAGCGAGTGTTCTTAATGATAAAGTATGTCGTTTAACCACCTTATTTTCTTAGGTTTGCTACTGATAGTTTATAAAAGTCATAAGAATCGATGCGGAAATTGTATCGAAGGTTTCAGGTCAGAGACACGCTACAGCGTTTTGTTATTGTAGACACACAAATACCAGATAAAATTACTTTATAATGGTAATAAGCCAATGAATTTAAGTCCTTTAAATTTCTTATTCAACAATCGTGTCTTTTAAACACGATCACATAGTCGATCTGTTAAATAGTTCATTCGACTGCGACAGGTCCAAAGTCGGAAAGTGACCTACTGAATGAACCTGTGCGAACATGTTTCATTAAGTTTTCTAAAAATTAAATAGATCGGAAACTGTTAACAAACTGAGCTATAGAAACGTGAAAATATTCTTCAGGTTTTTTAATATATATGAATGTTTTATGGTTTGCCCTTTTTAAACTCCAGCTTCGGAGAACCGTTAACTGCAGCGGGATTTTTTTATACATGTTCGGGGCCGTTTTCCGTGCGTCGCTATCACGCGCCAAATTCGAACGCGACAATCTCCAGACGATATTCGTCGTGAAGAGCATTCGTTGTTAGACGCGCCGTACGCGAAGGTCGAAACGGAAGGGGCGTTGGAGTAGTGTGTTAAAGTGTCTTCTCGCCGATGAGACATCATATTCAACAGGTATATTACTCACCTTAAACCTTTATTGGTTTCTTTCTGTTGATTCATCATCTAAAGGAGACTGATTGCTAGATAGTATAACACCCTAGTATTTTACGTTTCCAAGCACGAAAGTCGGAATAGAAAAGAAAATGTGTAGGTCAAGTAGCTATTCCTCGACTTTAATGCAGTCGTAAAGATCATTCAGGATCTCATCTGATGTATACATGACTTTAAACTCTTTATAAGTGGATCAGCATTGAAAAGTACGACCGTTTTACTGAGCAGCAAGACTCCGCTAAACGTGTGTTTCTAACGGACCGCGAAAACATTTTGGCGGTAGATCGCGGCGTGTTATCGTCGGAAGCGGGACTGGACAAAATTTACTCCATAACGTTCCGCGGTAATGTGTGAGCTTAAGGCGGGAAGGAAAAATTATTATTAGTCATGGCAAAACTCTATATACATATCAAAAATATTCTGCTGTCCTGTTGTTGTCAGGAGTAATTGTATGACTTTTCTATACTTACCAAATCACCTCCATTAGTTTCAAGTGGTTGCCCCAAAAGTGTATCGAGATCTCGAAAAAAAGTGAACAAGCCGGTAGTGTATGATTTAAAACAGTTTGATCAGGAATTTATTTTATAATCCACTTTTGAATAAGTGAGTATGTTTATGTTTAATTAGGTAGGCCACTTTTTTAAACATTAATTTAACATGACAGCAAAACATATGGATCATTGCTAGCAATGTAGCAAGTTTCTTTTCGTCGTCTGCTGTCAGATTAATAATGAAAAATATCCACGTTTGTCGCCAAGGATTTATGGAAGTGAACATATTTGTTTGTGAAGTAGTTTGAAGCTCGAATGTTTGTAAAGTAGTTCATAGTTTGAAAAGGATGCAGCAAAGCTTTGTTATTTCAAGATATGTTGATAACATAAATATTACATTTGCAGGTATGGCTGATGTCAACAGTATTGGTCGAATATCCACAAAAAGCAGTAGCCCTAAAAAAATTGCTGACATACAGTTTCGATTGACAGAACGTTCTGAAAATACCGTGGATACTCAAACAGTTTGGAAACATGATTTGAAAATTTGTTGTGATACTGAGGCCGGCAGGCCCAGAAACAAAAATTGTCTAAAAGGCAAAGAGAATAGAATGAAACGGTCAGCTTCCCTGATGTCAAGAAACCGAAAACATTTGCAAAGAAAATGTGGATTGCAGAATGGGCAGGTAGGAAACTTTCACAGGAGTTTCTCAGACACAAATGGCTTGGCAGACAAACTACGAGTTAGTGAAGATACCAGGGGCAGCCAGAATAAGGAAAGAACGTTCAAGGAAAGTTTAAAATGTAGCAGTGCGACTCCTTCCAAAGAACTGGAGGAGGCAATGGAAGCCCCTCCTTCTCCCACTGCCAACCTCAAAATGCTTATCAGTGCAATCAGTCCAGACATTAGGAAGATGGAGAGGGGGCAACAAGTGATTGACCAAGCAGAGAACAGTCAAGATGTGTTGGGAGATGAGTCTAGCATGGAACCAGTTGAGATGGATTCAGAATTTGCCTCATCTCAAGAAGGTGATTGTGTGAAACACTGTGCTGGATCTAGGAAGGAAAAGTCTTTAGGACTCCTATGTCAAAAGTGAGTATGTTAGCATCAAATTGTGTTCAGAATCAGCACATAGACCATCTAAAGTATGTGTAGCCTAAGAAGTCAATGTTTTAAAGGATAAAAACATCCATGTGTTCTGTTAAAAGTATGCTCTTGCTGTTTTTGTATAAAACAAAATATTTTTCGTTCCAGATGGTGTAGGCTTATTCTACAGAAAGTTCTCTGATCTGTTCACTGTTAAGTTTGTACAATAGAATAGGAACATTACCAACAAGATTGAATGTTAGTCAAATAAAAATTTGGAATAGGTAAGCATTTGTATATAGATGTTATATTATGTGCGGTGAAAATGGACATTATCCTATATGTTTTATTTTAAGTCATTTCAAATGGCTGGCATTTTCTTGTTTTCCCCTAGATTTATACAAAAGTATCCTTCATACCCCCCAAGTGATGAAACTATTGAGATAGGCCTGGATGAAGTAGCAAAAGACCTGAGTAAGTGTTCTGAATTTGTGGTGTGTTGTTTTGTTGAGGGAGGGGGGATGTGTGCATGTTCACATCCTGCAAGTGAGCATGCATGAGACCGTGAACAAAGTTTTTCTTTATAAGTTCTCAATTGTTTCTACTTCTGCAGTTGTTGGGTTAAATTTTCAGATGCCTGTAATGGATTGTCCCTAAAGTAAACAATTATAACAGATTTGACAAGGAATTCACCTGGAACAAATCTCTGCTAAACAAATTTGAATGCTACGACAGTGCAAGTACATGCATAAGATATTAACAATTTGATAATAATTTTTCTCAAAGAGCAACAAAGGAGAAAAATTGAAAACCCAACTTGAAATTAATTTATATATATATATTTTTAAAGGTTTATCAGACTGACAGTTTCAAAATTCTAGTGTTGAAAGGAGTGGGTGCTAACTGTAGAAACAGTAATCTGTAATTGTATTTATCAGAAGAACTTTGAATACTCTTAGGAATAATTAGTAATGGTAATGACATCCTTTATATGTAACCCTAAATATCTTGATTTGTATGACGACTGCAAGAGGGTAATTAGACTTGAATCCATGAGTTCTTTGTAACTAAAATTCTGTTCTCTTTTTCAGTTTGTTCTTGTGTTTCTCTGTATCAACTATTCAAATTAGAATGATTATTTTCACAGATGTTGAAAGAAGAAGAATCTATGATATTGTGAATGTACTGGAGAGTGTAGAAGTTGTTAGTCGTCTTGCAAAAAACAAGTATGCATGGCATGGAAAAACCAACCTTGTACATACTCTTGCCAAATTAAAGGTGAGTTTTTTCGTTTTGGTTTTTGTTGGGGTTTTTTTTTTTTTGTTTGTTTGTTTTTGGGGTTTTTTTTTTTTTTTTTTTTTAATCACCCTCCACTCAAAAAAAAAAAAGTGATCATTGCGTGACAAATAATATGACAATGCTAGCGACTATCAGTTTAACTGAGCTGTTTGTGGAGCATTTGATGTGCTTTGTACTGTACCACTTATATATACCTGTAAGTTTTTATCCTTGAGAGCCTTACAATTTTTCGTTCTCTCTCTCTCTCTCTCCGTGGTCTAGAAATCACCTTTACCCAGAAATGCCAACCTTCTGATTTGTCTTATTAGCTGCATACATTCCAAATATTGTTCACATGAAGAATTATAAGATCTGATAAATAATTCCTTAGAACTGCTGCATCTTCACAGAGCCTTGTCCAATCAATAAGCACACCTACACAATTGGAGCATAAGATTAAGGTACCATATTTCAGTCCCTGTTTTGCATGAAGATTTTCTTGTTAAATGCTTATGGATCTAGCTTTTTATATGTATAGGTTTTGGCCATTAAAGAAGGTTTTGCTGAACGTATTGAGCGAATGAAAAACAAGGCACTGGACCAAGAGGTGGATTCAAAAGCAGGACATTCCCTGTTGCCATCCAAAACAAATCAGGAGAGTGAAGATCTGTTTCACAGCAATGATGATTGTTTGGAAGACCTTAAACAAAAAGGTAAGCTAACATTTTAATAAAATTAGACATTTCTGTAGTGAGTTTTTCTTCTATCATGCAAACTATATTTCTTATATTTGTATGTGTTTTGACATGTTCTTATTTTGTACTTGCATATTTCTTTTCCTGCAACTGCAGTTTTCCTCCAAACTAGTTATTTGATACATTTGTAACAATAGTGCCTATGGTTTCTTCTTGCAATATTTGTTCGTTTGTTTCAGTTGAGATGAGGAAAGAGAAATCTCTGGGAATAATGAGTCAGAAATTCCTGATGCTGTTCTTAATTTCAGAGGTAAACATTATGTGAGGTTTTAAAGAACATAATAAGTTTTTTGTTGGCTGTCTTCTGTTGTGACACATTGACCAATTGAAGGAACTTTTGTGATTTCATCCAGTCCTTGTAATTAGGATCACACTTTCCATTATTTTAAACAGATTTCCATGTCAATTTTATTCTACACCTCCATGTGAATACTTGACTTTTCTGTTGCAATACTAAACATTTTGTGTTGGTCAGCTTCCATTCATATTATTTTCATTCTTTGAACCAATCTTTTATTATTTTTTTACCTTATAAAAAAACTAAGCCTTTCGATTTATTTTCTTTCCTAATTTTGATTATTGTAAAATTCCTGTATGTATATTGGATCTTTTCCAGCAAAAAAAGATCAATCTAGATTTTTCAGCAAAAGTGCTCATCGGGGATGCAGATCTTGATAAGCAGGAAAGCTCTAAATTTAAAAGTAAGTATTGCAGTTGTGTAAAATGAAAATACAGACACCACCCTACTTATGAATGAGTTACATTCCAAAGAAAATGTTTGTAACATAAATTGTAAGTTATTTTGCCATTTTCTCTTTATCAAATCCTTCATCAGTGAGTGTTTAGTTGGTGTTTGTTTCTTCAACATTTGTGAAGGCTTTTGAGGTAGAAGGCACTGCACCATGTGGGTTGTCATAAGGCTAAAATAGGTGCACAACTCAAAATTCAGAGTTGTGGAAGTATTGCAAGAAATAATTTTAATTACACTTTATCTGTTAATATGTAAATATTCATAGGTAGGGTGGCATCAGTACAGCTATCCTTGATGAAACCTCATCTTTCATTGCCTTCATGCTTAAGTCCTGGGAAAAGAAAAAGATTCATCTGGTTTCCTTATGTTTGATTCTTTTATTCATAGCAATAAATTTTTAATGGGAAGTGGTTTTACTGTACACTTAAAATTTGAATCATTATTATTATCATCATCATACATTATGAACTTTGATAACACCTTTCTGAAGTTTGTGGCATTGTTCACAGCAAAAATACGGCGCCTGTATGACATTGCCAACATTTTAACAAGCCTTAGACTCATCAAAAAAGTCCATGTGATAGAAATCCGGGGTCGCAAACCTGCTTTTGAATATATAGGGCCTGAACTAGATACATTGGATAATGTAGGTGGTGAGTAATTTTCTCCCTCATTAAAATTTCATTTTCATTAAAATTGACACTGCACGTTATTGATGTTCTTTTGTTCAAGCCTTTGTAAACCAATACAGAATCTTTCTATTTTGTTGTTGTTAACTCTATAAGAAAATGCTCAAATGCATTATTTAAAGTTTTGGTCTTTAGCAGTCAACAGTAACAGTAGGATACTGCTAACTAGTACCAGCCATTTATTCGCCAATCTTAATGATTATAGGTAAAGGGAAATAAGGAATTTTTTTTTTTGCAAAATAGGAATCCGGTAACTCTGAGAGCCAAACCATTGCTGTATGTTACATTTTGAAAGGCAGTATCCCACATTTTTATAGTTACCCAGCGCTTATGTTTGCTGAAGAATAAAAGGGAATTTTAATTTTTATTTAATATAAGTATCTTCATCATCCTTAGTCTTTGACAAGGTTTTTTAATAATGGAATTTTTTTTTTAAATTAGTATGTAACAGTGATGGGTGGCATCGACCTAGTTCAAGACATTCCATGCTGGACTGTGTCAGGAATGAAAATGGTGAGTTTATAGTCCAACCTGAAGTACAAATTTGCTACTGGCATTTCAAATCTTGATTTCTATTAATATGTTTAGAAATTATATTTTGCCTTGGTCTGCATTGTCTTCCAAAAAACTAGCTAAAGCCAGCAACAAATGGCAAGCATTAACAAACAATGTTTGTGGCTTTGGTTCATCAGAATTTTGGCGATAAAACATTCTTTGAAGTTAGGGTTTGTTTTTTGTGTGTGTGCATTTTTAATAATTACATTTTCTGTTATGTATTAGAAGGATAATTGACCGCATGCAAGCATGTATATATCAAGACTTTGCAATTTTTTTTCACAGTTGCTTTGCTGCTTCACAATACCTTTCGACCTATCCGGCCAGCATTACCAACAGGTATTTTTGGAATATTTTTTATGGTGTTCTAAATGCCAAAATGAATTCACTGAGTTTGAAATGCAGTCAGATCACCAAGAAGGTGTAAAATTTTATATTTCTGCCCCTGATCTTCCATGTATGTATGCTAAAATTCGTACGTAGAGATTGCAGACCAAAAATGTGTAATAAATTGTCAGTTGCTTTTGTAAATGAAATTTCTTCCCTGCAGGATTTTCAAGGCATTCGTCGTTTGACCAGATATGCCAAGTGGCAGAGAAAGAAAGATCTCGTCTCTATGGTTGTGCTTCAGAACCTTCTAGTCCTGTGAAAAAACTTAAATTTAAAGGTGAGATAATTCAATACTTTTTCAGACAAAAGTAAATCATGTAGTAAAATCCAAATAGAAATAGAAATATTTCCATTAATGTCTGAAACATGAATGTTTTGGTATCTGGGGTCTGAAAATGTACAAGATTTAAAAGCCAGTAGTCTCATTACATAAGTTATGTAATCAAATAAGACATGAGATAAACATATTCAAAATATATATTTATAAGTTGATAATTGATCATTACTTGTAATTTAATATTACTTATACATTGCCTAAAACAAAGCAGTTTCTCGACATCACAGCTCAAATCATCATAATCCATAACAAGTTCAAATGAAGGCCAGAAATATCTTGCATTTGATGGATGGGGATACATTGTAATGCAACAATTAAAGATGTCTTTACATGCAGCTTACCCCTCCCTTTTGTTCCAACAGATGCCAGAGAACCCAAAATAGAAGTCAAACGCTGCAACACTGACCCCAAAAGCAGAATGGAGCTAGTTAATAGTTCTGCCTCGCCTTCTACCAATAAATCTATTGACAGTGTGAGCCAGCATCGACCTGTGGTGAAGAGAGATACTCTCATCATAAAGGCAAAGAGCTTTTCTGGACCTGTAGCCAGTGGCAAACAAACCAAGCCTGTACCTTTCACATCAGATCAAATTCATGAAATCATCTGGTCCATAAAGCACCCTGTAAAAACCAAGCAGGATGTAGCTACACAATCATCACCAGAGAATGTGCAAGATGGTCCGTCCGCTGCTGGCCTGCTGATGCTGTCCCCTTCTGAAGGCCTTAGTATGGCAAGCATAAATGAACACACACCAACAGCTGGCAGGGTTACCAAGTGCAGCGGTCAGAAGCACTGTTATGTGGAGGTCGAAGTGTCTGGCTGCGAGGAGAAACGTATTAAGTTAGAACTGACCACTCCTCCTTCTACTGGAGGCTCCAAGAGTTTACCACACATGCAAAATATAAACAGAGGACTGAACACAGAGAAACTGGTAATCAAGCCTAAAGGAAAGTCATCATCTACCAGAGCCCTCACTTTCCTTTCTGATGAGACACATGAGAGCACACAACACTCCAGTGATCCTCTTATGCCACTCTGTGCTCCTAAACCTGTAGCTACACGACCACAGCCAAATGTCCACCATGTTACAATGCAGCTGCCCAACAGTCAGGCCAGTGCAGGCAGCGTTTATCATGTGCCAGTCATGAATGCCTTGCAGGAGGATGCCAGTAAACCCACAAAAATTGTTCTTTCAAATGGCAACTTTTCCTCTGCCAGTGTTGTTAACCCTACAGCACCCACTTTAGTGTCTTTGCCTTCCACTTACATGCCACACTGTAGGATGCTCCCCTCTTACAAAACCTCACCTGCTGATAAACCTGTACAAATTCTTTCACATAGCTCTATGGTCTTGCCTGGTAGTTCTAGCCAACCAGTAAACATCATGGTCCCAGTTACCTTCAGCCCACCCCTTACTCCCAGCGAAGATAACCCATGCTCCTCAGTCATGTTCACATTTCCCGGCATGGGCTCCCCTCAGGCATGCACTCCAGCACCTCCATTACAGTCACAGTCCACAGCTTTCCAGGTAGTACAACACTCTGCTTCCTCCTCCCTTAGAATGTTACCTGCTTCTCCCCCATCTTCTCAAGCAACCTCTCACATCCGGATTGTTTTGCCTGTCACAGATGCTTCATCTGCGGCAACATTAGCAATCCCCTCTCCATTTGTTACCTGTGCCAACTCTGCTATTCTGCAGGCCAGAACAGCAGACAGCTAAAACGAGTAACAAAGTATCTTGTATCTTCTGCCTTTTGAAGACTTGGGGATGCAATTGAAGATTCTGGTTAATACTTTGCTGCCTAATAACATGAATTCAAGTTCTGATTTATGCTGATAATCTCAGGAATGGATTGAATGGTATTGCCTGACCTGCATCTTCTGTGCTGCCATCAAAGCATTGAATAGCTCAACTCTGCAAAGATAGTATAATGCTACTTTCTCATGAAGGAACGAGACCCTTCTATATGTCTATAAATTTTTCTTTGTTAGAGCAATTTCATTTTATGACGATATTTTAATGGGGATAAAAAGGACCAGGCAATTTGGATGCATCTTTCAAAACAGTGGATTCCTTCCAGAAACAGATGGTCTTTGCTGAAATTGTATTTCAGTCTCATAAATGTGACTACATGTGCATCCACTTGCTGGAAAGTTTCTCAAAGCTTGTATACCGACTGATGACTTTCCAAGAGAAGAAAAATTGTTGTTTCACTTAAAAGATCTCATGTTTCATAAAGCATGCAAGGTTAGTGTTTTAAAACAAATAATTTAAATGTTTTCTGTTTCTTTTGTTAGGATTTCTATATCTGTTTCTAGTCAAGACATTTTGAATTTGTTTGTCTTGTCCAGGTGTTGGATCATTTTAGGTTAAAGTGCTGGAATTACAACTTAGCTTTTACATCTTACGCACTTCATGTTTTCCAAATTGCAGTTCTGTCATTTAAATGTATGTATTATAGGTACAAAGCTTACACCTTTAAAATAATACATACTATTTACACTTCTTTTTATTAATCCTAAAGATGTGACCTATGTAATTTTATATGTCTTCAATGTTTGGAAGCATAGAGAAGAAAAGTAAGAGTCTCTTGTTAATCCCTTCTTAATTCCATATGCATTTCCTTCCTAGTGTCAGCATCATATTACAGTGGAACCTCGGTTAACAAACTTAATCCGTTCTGGAAAGATGTTCGTTATCCGAAACAGTTTTTTCCATAAGAAATAAAGGAAATAGATTTAATTGGTTCCCAGCCCCTGTTGACTCGCTAATATTTGAAAGTTACAGGCTATATAGGTATTTGTTTTAATGAGAACAGTTATAATACAATATAAATGGAGTTAAATAACATAAAAACATTAACGAAAGCATTTAAACATCAGAAAACTTGCCGTTTTGACGGCGTGGGTGGAAGCAGGTGTGGGGAGCAAGGGTGGAATTACTGCTTTGATTCCCCTTCCATGAGCACACGTGACATAAAATCGGGGTGACTTCCCTGTTCTGTAGCTTTGAGGTTAAAGGAAAAAACTTCTCCAGTGTCTGTTGCTTCTGCCTTTTTGTAAAACTCTTCGGTAATACGACATCACACATCCAACAGACGCATGCCACCTTCATACTTTGAAATCATTTCCTTTTTCAATTCATTTGTTGGCCGCTTCCTTGTCATTACCTCACTGCTATTAATTGCTCTTAATCTTCTTTGGAGCCATGATTGGGGATTATCTTATTAAAATAAAGCACAACAATCACTAAATAAGAAGGATGCGCACAGATAAGGAACGACTGATCGTAACTGTGTCTCGAGCGCGAATGACGACATGCTGGTCGGTCACGTGTGGTTCACGTGGCTGTTCGTTATCCGAAATTTTGTTCGCTATCCGAGACAATCTTTTAACGAAATTTTTGTTTGTTAACCGAAATATTCGTTATCCGAGGAGTTCGCTAACCGAGGTTCCACTGTATATGAATTACAGTTTTTCTGTAAACTTATCGATAGTTTTTTTAAAAAAAACAGTTTTAAAATGTTTAGTTTCCTGGGATTTTTGTCTGCACTAGTAACTCCTTGAATACCTCGGGTTTAAAAATCTTGGTAGCATTAGTACATGATACTTCTATGTAAAATTTAGACTTGTAAAACTCTTCTTTCTCAGAGACTTGCCATAAGCTTTTGTGTAGGGCTTCACATTGTTGGTAATGAAGGAGGTAAAATTCCTATAAAAACCTTGCTATAATTTAAGGGTGCCTTTATTGTTGTGAATGTGCTTTTCTTTTCTCTTTTGTTCTTTCTTTTCCTTTCTTTTCCTTTCCCTTCCCTTTCTTTCATTCTTTCATTCTTTCATTCACTTGAAAATGGGGGTTGTTGCATGCATTTTAAGAAATGTTTAACATCGAAGATGGTGGCAGTCTACACAAGCCTTTAATTCATAAGTGGAAAGCCTCGTGTTTCGAAATGCAGGGAAAATGGCCAAAAGGTTATACCAATATTTATGGAAAGATGTTCGATCACTTTGCTGTATGTTTTGTTAGAACTTGCTTTACCTCCTAAATGCCGATAAGCTCAGATTAATACCTTATTACTCACTGCTGAATTTATTACCTATACCCTTCGCATTTAGGAATGCTTGACTATTCTGGATCGGTGAATATACTATAAAGGTAGCATATTTTTGGTTGTAAATACTAGCTTTCTACGTTTACTTTGAAACATTGTCAATAATTATAATTTATTTGTAATTTTCTCAGAGTGTAAAATGCAAGGTTTTGGGGAAAGTGTAAATGTCAAATCTATTTTAAATTTCTGTTGTTAAAGTTTGTTGTTTTGAGGATGTTCATGTCTTGTTGGTTTCTTGTTTCTAGAATCAACATTCAGATAAATTCAGCTTTGCTGGAATAATTGTCAGTTAAAATAATTTTTCCAGATTCCTGGCATTGACTACTTTAATATTCAAGCCAGCAACATCTGGATAATCTCTCAGTTTTGGTTGTGTTTACTTACCCCCACCCCCACCTTCATTTCATCAGATACTGGTTAAGAAACATCTACACTATTTGCAGAATCAAGATATGTCCAATACAGAACTGTTTGCTTATTGCCCGACCTTGCAAATGTGTGAACAGTCAGAAAAGTGCTATTGGGATTTTAAATTCACACAGAAAAATCCATGTTAGCCCTCTGCCTGAACAGTTAACCTCTTTTTGGCCAGGCAGGTCTTGTTTACACTGTTCTCCATCTGACCCATGTCTTAAAGGGATGAAACTTTTGTTTTTCTTGCTTTGCTTCTATGCTTGAAGCCCTTACAAGAACAAGTTGTACTTAAATCAAATCTTATTAAAAAGAAATATAATCCAGCCTTTTAGCTTGTATTGCGCTATCATTTTCTTTCTGCTTCTTTTAAAACTGTTTACATTGTTTATGAATCACAACTATTGCGTAAAATAGACGTTGGGATTTTCTATTATATCTGCTTTATTAGGTCTGATTTTTACAAAGTTTTATTGGCCATTCTATCAAGGAAAGAGCCAGTTTTAACATTCTAATTTCCTAAAGATCATCTCCATTTTAACAGCCAGCTGTGTATTAAGCAAGATGCTGATTCATCAAGTCAGCTCTTTTTTTTTTTTTTTTTTTTTTTTTTTTT
>SRHC01002000.1:402611-463782 GCA_004794325.1 Pomacea maculata
GTTTGTTTGTTTCCTAAATTATTAAAGATAACATGTATTGCTATAATCTTGCTACTTATATTTGCCTTTATGGCAAAGTGTTATGTATTTTGCTAAGATTGGCAGCTCAGATACAAAGCTGTGACTTCTAAGCCTGTCAGTATTTGTCTATCACTGTTACCACGTTTTGTCCATGTTAAATGGGTTTGAACCCAGATTGTACAGCATAGGCCTAAAGTGTCTGGAGTGTGTAGTCTATTTATTAAAAAAAATGTTTCACTACTGCACACCTTTGTTTTCTGCTAGCTATGCAAATTGTTTTAAGACCAACAACCCAGTTACAGTTATTGTCTATAATGCAGCATGTTTATCCTTGATAATGTTTTTCACCTTCTACATGCTTTGTACATGTATTGTTGAACAATTTTAAAAAGAACCAATTCATTAAAAAGAAAACTGGGGTTTTTTAAAGGGGGGAGGGTATAGTGCTTGTGTTTTATATTTTTTGACAAGTGCAAGTAATAGAGCACAGAGTTAAATATTTTTAACACCGGGATTTCCTTTTCCTCTTGTGGTACCTAAACTTTTTCATAATTCGTTATATTTTCACATGTTAAGCACATGCTGATTTCAGATTGTAAACTTTAATATGTATCAGACAGACAAAAAATTGTATCAATAGCAGTACAGTAAGTTTTAACTTTTTGCATATATTTGTCAACATTCATGACTATGATATTCTTTGCAATGAATGTAGCGTGGGATATGTATAATTAGAGTGGTTCTTTTTAAATGTAAGCAGCTTGACATGCATGTGGGTTACCTGTGTAACCAGAGAGAGTATACTGTACTCCTGTTTCATTAAAAAAAAAAAGAAATAACAGGATTCTGTTACCCCAAGTGTGACTACTATGTCAATGCAAAAAATGCTGAAGTGCTTTTATGCATTTGGGAATAAATGAGATGCAGAATGTGGACTGCACCCTTCATGAGACAGGTTGAGTGAAGTGTATAGTAAATCATCAGTCTTCTCAAAGTGCTATCCTTTTCGTGCTCTTCATTTGGTCAAGTGTTTGTCACTTAGGTTCATTTATTAACATCATTATTATAATGTTCTATAAGCATTGATCCTTACACCAATCAAAATGCTAGACAATTTTCTAACTTTTTTTTTTTTTTTTTTAAGCTTATCGTGATCAGTCAGCTGTCTTTCCTACGCTCGATGTTTTCTGCAGAATTTTTATGCTCTCCGTCCTGTTTCTTCTCTGATCTCTCATTTGTCTTTCATTGCATGTCAGCACGATTATTTCTCCTTGTCTTAAGTTCTGGGTGCATGCTTATTCATCAGCATGATTATGCGCTATATAAATCATATTTATTGTTAGGTATTGATCAGTCTTCTCACCGTGCCAGGTGATCCCCCTTCATGTGAGGAAATAGAAATTGTACCATTGTGTGTTTCTACTAGTTATCATATATACACTTAACATATCTTTCACATCTGCATTTGATACTAAGCTACTTGCAGAGAATACTATCACACCCATATGTGCGATTTTTTTTTTCCAAATAACGGATTAGTTTGATTTTTTTTTTTTTTTTTTATAAGGTAGGTGACACTTCAGTGTCTTTTAAAAACTCGAACATAACCTTTCTTGGCCCAACATGACAAAGTGCACCCACAGTGGATCGAAAAATAAGTAAATGTTCATAAATAAATTTCTCCTGACACTCCCGTATTCGATGAAACGGGAAATGCAGCGCAACCTAATCCCCAATGTGAGCTTAAAACTGGTGTCCATGGTTCGCATGTGTGCCGGACGTACAGAAAAGGTAATTACGCAAAGGGTTGGCGACATGAGCATCAGGGTGTGCTGGCTTGCATGAGTTGGAAAAGAGGGAGCAGGCGTGATAAAAGGTGTCGATGGTGTTGCAGTTCATGGCATGACCCTCCCAGATGTTGGATGAAGGTCTAGCAATACCAAGGACTAATCTATGTACCGACCGTGTCAAGTCGAAAATATATTCGTATCTGCGTTAAGAACCAACAATAATGGTGCACGATTTTGAAGACAGGTTGTATCCAACTCTTTCACAAATCCAACCGTTTACAAGAGCACCACTGGTGTCCGGGCTTTGTTAAGACAATCCATCGATGACTAAGTCACGGCGGATGTAAGTTGCCATATAGAACAAATCATTCTAAAGCTATTATAAGGAGAAGCCGAAATTTTCTGGTACATGTCGAGGATATGATCGAGAGCAGGGCGAAGGCTAGTCCCATGTGACACTCATCTGAGGGGAAGAAACTTCTGCTCTTTATTATTTGCTGATAAAAGTATCGGGTCATCACTTTCGAACCTGTTTTCAGTTTCACAGCAACTGTTTATCACGCCGGAATCAGGAGACACCCATGTGGTAACTATAAATAGTTCTTATTAGCTATCATTTGCCTAATACCGTTGATGAATCAATGTTTTCTAGAATAATTGCTGGGAAAAAATGCCGTTTTGACGAAAAACGAAGGTTGAACTGTACATCTGGGTGCTTTATAACAAGCTATGTCCTCGACTATTGAAAGTCGATTCCATTAGATACATATGTCTTTGTCTTAAAATTTCCGAACTAAAAGCTCAATCGCTAATCTTTAATTCTACAGGTCGGTAAAGTCTAATGCATGGTAGGTTAAACTGAAGTTTGTGGATGGACCACTAAATCTAGTTGTACGATATATTCACATTTTCATAAAGGTTTCTTCTGGTTGATGGCTTATGCCCGTGGGTATAGGAGGAAACAAAGCTCTATCGGAGCAGATGCTGCCTTACGAAATACACAAATGCTAAAGGTCTCGAGCACAGCATATTCCTCCGATAAAAATATACTTGAAGTCAGGATTCAACAAAGATTTGCGCTGCCAGAAGTAACATTGCTAAACAGTTTTATCGCTCTCCTTGGAGGATTCAGTTAATCATTCATCTCACAAATAGTTCTGGTTAGCTTAATAATTCTTTTTCGTATTTGTTTTTAAATTTGATATAATTGCATTGCAGTCTAAGAAAACTATTTTATTGGTATTCTCTAAGGATTAATCACAATCATGATAGAAATATTTAAGAGCTGCTCTGGATTATCACGTTTTAATGATTACCGAACATTTTCCACTCTTATACAAGTAAAAGGAATAATAATAATGTCACCAAAACACAGCAACTGTCAACCTGCATCATGTCAAACTGTCCATAAAAAAACGCCCGATTCGATCAAGTTAACCCCACCTTGACTTTTCAGAACAGCATCGGAACGCCTGCTGCTGATGCGGATAGCTTTTAAAGCCGCCCACGTAATGGAAACAGTGATAGCAGACGACATCCGGACGCCATGTTGGGCAGATCAATACTATTCACCAAGCGAGGCATGGGACTCGCTCACAGACTTCCATCTACAGATCACAGAAGTCCGCGGACTCGCCTGATGGCAGATACAAGGCACCGCTGGTGAGGAGAAGAAAAAATTAGAACACCGAAGACGAAGTGTCACGCGAAACAATACAATCAGCAGTTTCTCCATGTTGTCACTTCGCAGACGACAGATCAAGTCTGCTCTGCGGTCTATCTCCGCGTTGTTGTTACGACCTTTCTGTACGGCTTGGACCAGAAATTATCGACATTAAGAAGTGTGCATTGTGAAACTACTGATTCTGTCAGGGCCACACTTCGCTGTGCATTTCTGGCCATGTGGCAATAGTGATGTTGACAGCTTCGGGAGATCTCCACGTCAGCGCCCAAGAAGATGGCTGTGAGGTTGTGTTAACTCACTTCGATCTGCACGCTGTGAGACTGCTGTGTTGACGTCTGCTCGTCTTTGTGAGGAGATCTGACTGCCTGGGGCCATCTCGGACCGAACCGAACACTATTCTGCCTTTAGCGACAGGAAAGGGTAAATATCTAGCAGATATCCGTAACGTTAGTGTGTGATGTTTTATCCGACTCACTCTTTTCATTTCTCCCAGCTTGTTCTCTTCTGGAAGCTGCAATGTTTGAAAGCCTTTGTTTGCCACTGACTATTGGACATGAATGTTGTTACACTTGTCTGCGAAAATAGTTTCCATTGAATCACAGATTCCACGCCAGGAAGCGTCAGCTCAATAATTTTCGTGAGCGACATGGACAGTTAAGGAGGAATTAAGAGTAGAGGAAGGAGCATTGTCTGTAGTAACGAGTTTGGGGTGAATACATCAAACAGTGGTTAACTATGACAAGACTCAATGCTGGCAGCTGTTTGCACAGTCGCACTACCTTATAAAATATTAGTAGCTTGACATAAGTGTCCAGATAGTGTGACTGTTCACCAGGTCCCAGACGTATTGCAAACCTGCAAACTGTTGTTTCAAATACAAATTGTAACCGGGTAGCTGATTGAAACAGGGTGGAAGACACCAACAGCTTCCTCGTGAGTTTATGTCTTTATTTGCAACAAAGGACAATTACGACTTTAAATAACCGCCATGAACTACTGTAGAGTTTTTGTTCCACTCTCTGAAAAAAAACTGTGTTCGCACGAAGTATGTAGATGACTGTTAATAAACTAATGAAGTTTCCTTACCTTTAAAGGCAAAAGAGAGTGCATCGGTTCCTTTTTAGATGACTGGAATGTTTAGTTCTTTATAAGATCCATGCACTAATTCCCTGAATTCAAGGAAAATGCCGTTCTGTTTTCGAGTCGATGGTCTAATAAATGAGAAATGTTAACGAAGGGGCGCTCGGTAGTGTAGTGGTCGAAACACTCGCTAGTCACCACTGGAACAGGGTTCAAATCCTGCCTTGGGACACTCTCTGTATGTCACACCTCTTCGCAAGGCTCCTCCCCCTTCTTCCTTCATGAGGCAAAATCACCTCCAGATGAAAGCCCTTCCCTGTCAAACTAGCCATCCAACCAAATGTGAAATAAAGGCGTGCTTTGTCTAGTTTTTTTGCCCTGTCTCTGTGTACAAATGAGAATATCTATGTTTGAAGCCTTGTATCTTACGACCAAAAGGGGACTATTTGCTTAGATATTTGGAGTTACTGTCTTGTAACGACCTAAATGCAACCCTTTGGAAAAAAGACACTTTGGTGATGAGGTCTTATCTATCCTGACCTTAACCCTTACCAGTGCCCATTACGTTTCGTGTGGTAAACATGTTTGTTCATCAGATTAATTGTCCCAGTGCAGTGGGACTTGAGCATCAAGGTGACACAGAACGTGGGTAGTTCGTGGGGTGGATGTCAGCTGAGCGTCCACTCGTTAATAATTCATTCTGACCAAGTCCATTAGATAAAGTTCGTTTGGGTTTTCAGCCGCTGAAAAACAATTTCAGCTGGAAACAGATCGCGGTTAATAGTTTGTTATTTGGTTACAAATCTGAAAAACTCATGATCAGAGTGCAAGGCCTGTCTCTTTCTCTTTGTGTCATAGAGAGAGAAAGAGCATGCGTACATTTTATCTGCTTATTTCACTGCTGTTGCTATATCTGATTAACCTCCCTATATCATTTTCATTTTGTAAGTTTTGTAATTTTTGTAATATTTTATCTTATGTGGTGAAGATATTGATATGTTCTAAAGTGATCTAAGTCAGGCAAATGTAAGTGAACTTCTTCATGATTACGCCCATATTTGTAGCGAAAAAAACTATAATTGCCGATAACCTATAACTCAGACAGAAAGGTGAAACATTAGCTTCGCCAGTACAACTTTTCATGTAGAAAGAGAAGGGGTGAGAAGAAAGAAAAACCACTGTACCATCTTTCAACGAATTTAATCAAGCAAAATTACAGCGAGGTAAGGCCACTAACTCACTTGCTGAAAGCTAGCTTCCTCACATCATGGGAGCGAGTGTCTGTTGATGCACCCCGTTGGCAAGGTACGCCTTCTTTTACAGTTCTTCGTTTACTAACTGCACTGGAAACGGCCTCAGGGTTAAGCCTCACAGGTATGCTTCGAATGAAACAGATGTGCCCCAAGAGATATGACTTTAGTGCCCAAACACATGTGCCACTAAAGGCTCGCCTGTTCTCTACTGAAGAAAGGAGAAATAATAATCGACTATCCCTATCACGCGAAATATAGAGCAACTTCATTTCTTGCCAGCAAGAGTTCTTAGACCGAAGTCATACGTCATTAACGCCAATATTATGACGTGGTCCTGTAGACAGTTTGACGTGATGGTGGACTGCCATACTGTGACGTCAGTTCAACAGCAACACAAATACATACAACACAACGGAGTATGTGACGTTACACGATCTAGAACCTGATGCACACGTTACCAACCTATCTGACTTTGCCTCGCCAACGACCTCAAAGTAGGTCTGTGCAAGACTGTTTGATTCCTCAAGATGTCCGACTTCAAAGTGTTAACGCTTCTGTCTAGCCGCCTGCGTCATTACCCTACTTGGGCTGCGCTGGGTGTAGTAGGCTGCTGCACCAGAGAAGCGAGCTGGGTTTCAAGTCATTTCACGTTGTGTCTGTATTTACAATGACCAGTAAAAATGGTGGCTGAAGAGGGGAGAGAGGTGTTAGCATGGCAGGCTAGCGCGTGAACACTTCGAAATAAAATCGATCCCACAGTAACCAGATAATAGCTTACAGTAGAGTTCTACTCTTTCTCTCTCTCTCTCTTTCTCTCCCTCCTCTTCAGTTTATCTCTCCTATCTCTGTCTATATATACCCATCCTCTCTCTATTTCTCTCTCACACACACACACACAGAATTTGCACACTCCATAAAACTTAGTAGTAGTAGTAGTCCGAACGATACATTTGATTGCTTTCAATTGTTTTTCTTAGTTAAGACTTGCATATATTTCCCTGTTTGTCATCCAGACTTCCCAAAGGCATTTATTTGTCAGTGGAGTGGCGGAATGGCGGCTGAGACATCTTTAATAGACACTGTAAAACTCCGCTTCTTGGCGTGTAAACATTCTCCAAAGTATGTTGGGTAAGTGCAATATTTGTTGATTTATATGACTTTGCTGACGCTTGTACAAGATAGAGATACAGTTCTGAAAAGAAAGAGAGAGAGAGAGAGCTAAAGTGGAAATCTGAAATTTGTTTGTTGTTTGATTTCAAATGTCTAGGCATATCTTTTCGTCAGTTGCTCCCATTGGTATGAATCATTCTTTGACTCTAAAATATCACGTAGCCAAGCTTCTTTGTCAATTATTTATTTATTCAGAAAGTAAACATCTCGACATTGTCACATCTACAGACAATAGCCTGAAACTACACCTGTTTAGAAGCAAATGTGCCGTCCCTAATGGATAAACATGGTCCTCACACACTGTCATACGCAAGGCCCGCAGACATCTGTGCGGATGCTACAGTTCTGCCCACTATACAAAATCTCGACAGATTAAAGAAACCAAGATTAAAGACAACACAAGGTTTAAATCCTAACAGATGTGTGATGTCACAGTTGTCACAGATTTGTGTACAATTATTGGAGGCAGCAGTAAATCTAGTAGTGGTGAAGCCTTCGCTTTATAACATTCTTTGAAGTCTAGCTTTATTTTTTCCTTGTGATTCCGTTTTTGTTCACATTCGTTTGAAAGAAAAAGACAACGAACAAAAAAATCACTTCCCAAAGAAGGGCGCCTTCAACACCATCCTTCTCGGCCCGCAGTCGACTGTGATATTTTATTGCCGTATGGATTTTCATGTTGTTACAAGCAAGAATTTTTAAGCTAGCTTTGAAATAAAATCATCAAAAATTAAGTTTCTGGATAGGGAAAAAGTACCAGAAAAGCTAAGCTGGTTTTCATGAACTAGTCGATAACACATGCACGTCACACAAAGACTGATGGCGTTGCGCAATAGAATTGCTGAGATGAAATGCGGAGGAGCAGACACAGCTGCGCTGTTGAAAGCCAGGGATCTATCATTTTACTTTTATGTAAAAAAAGAAAATACAGGCTATAATCCCTTGGATAAATCCCAGTCATGGCCGACCGATAAATCCCACTCTCATATACTTCCTTTAGACAAAAGTAAAACAAAATGACAGTCACACGACAGAATTAGGAGCTTATAGTCTGGGACAGGGATTGTAGTAGGGAAGGGAGAAACCCACTCCTTATACCCTGGTGGAAACTAGTTCGCTGTCAATGCTCGTGTATTGTGATTCGAATGGATGTCCCCCTTACAAGACCTGCTTCACTCACCAGATATTCAAGAACGTTTTCATTAAAGCGCGTGAAACAGAAACGTTGGCAAACAAATAAAGCCGGTAGCTGCAGTATCTGTTTTTTCTGCACTTCATATCATTATCGAGGTGCAATGTTATCGAGGGGTAATGTACAAGTTCGTCGGCCGGGCCATCGCTCTGTTCTCTCGCAGCCGCCTCAACCCTGTTCCAGTCTCCCATCGATCGGATGAAGTTTATGTACCGACGTCTCATTCTCCTTCACGCAGACGGACAGCCCTTTTGTCCAGCTAACTCTAGAGTAAATTCTGTTCTAGTTTTCATTTCCCGTGCTGATCCCTTTTCCGGACATCACTAAAACTATTGCATTAGGAAAAGTCTTTTGGGCAATCACACGGATACAGTCCCTTCCCCCCTCAACCAGACGCCGCTTTAGGCATGTGCAAACTGTGCACCTGCAATATATATATATTGAAGATAAAACAGAAGGGCAAAGGGGACACCGATTCTTTCTCTGCCTTGGGCCGCCACGAGCCTAGAGTCGCCCTCGCCCTCACCCACCAACCCGTGACTTTCAGCTCTCCGACATATTCCGTTGTCCAAAAAGCATACGTGTCTAAGACCGATTGCCGTATGATCAATTTTCTTTCTTGCGTTCGTTCTTTTCCTTTTTATTTTTTATTTTTAAAGCCAATTTTAGCTGTAGCTGTTATAATGTGCTTTTTAAATCGATAGCTAATTATTGCGCGAACAACTTGTAAACATACGCTAAAAGTGACATAGGTAAATACCTCATCCGAGAAGTCGGTGTGTACTACAGCTGTGTGTCAGATTTGCTGTAATGAGCATAAATTAAAACGACGATATTAGAAAAGATTAAAAAAAAAACAAAAAAAAACTACGGTAAGTAAAATTTGGCAAAGCACTAAAATAATTATAAGCGGAGAACCAGCCTCAATATTTTACACTCTTTAAGAGTCTTTGGAGAAGTGTTCACTCATAAAGAACTTTTTTCTATTTATATAAAATTGTTCATCATTTTGTGTAATTAAGATGTCCCAAATGTGCCAGATATTCAAATTCCACGTGATAAAGGGTACACGGCTGACGTATTGCCTAAAGCTATTGTACTTTCTGTCCAGGGTGGGTGTCGGGGTGGCCAGTGTCGTGTTAGGTCTGTCAGCGTGGTCTCTGATAGCGTCATCGAGTCGTATGACGGAATGTCCACCTGTACGGTCCAAGCCCGTCCCTGCCAGTTCTGCTGGAGGAGAGAGTTCAGGGTCAGGATCAGACCCTGCAGGGGGCGCCGGGTGCAACGCTGAAAGCTGCCCTTGGCATTACGTGGTGTCCGACATAGCGAACAGACTTCATCTTCTGGAAATGGCATTCAAAGAACAGGTTAGGTGTTAATATTCACAATCTGCATTTAATACCTTCTACAGATGCAGCTTACCATAAATCTGCCAGCTCCAGACAAAAATGAACACATTACACATGCATGGATGGATTTCATTGCTTTATCATTTATTATTTTTAATTTTATAAAAAAGGGAGATATTACGAAATGGAAGCAAAACACGCATTCATAAAATTTAATGCTTTGGGAACGTCTGGAATAACATTTTGACCTTTAAGTTAAAACATGGTCGTCCTAAACCCCAAAAGGTTTTCAGGTACTAAATTTCTTTGTGGAAGAGATTATCATCATTTTTGTTACACTAGCATTTGAATTCACCTACCAGAGAACAGGCTAACGCATTTCAGTGACACTTGGCCTTGACTCAGCCGTTGGCTGACGTAATGATGAGGCGTTCGCAGACGTCATCATGGTGTCTTTTTCTTGTGCCCAAGGTGGTGGCACGTGAAATGATCGCGCAGGAAGTCAGCAACCAGAGCGACTCCAACTCGGCGATCGAGCAGAAGCTGGGGACGTTCCTAAGGCGTCTGGAGCAAGTGGAGAACATGATTAGGGTGCTAGAGACCAGGCAGCAGGAGCTGACCGCCAGGCTGCATTCAGACGGTAAGTACCTCAGCCTGACACCCCACTTTCTAAGAATCATTGTCGAAGTTATTGAGTCTTCACAGGCCCATTCCATTGCTCCGTCATAAATCTATATATCACCCTTTGCCACTTGCTGTCTTTTTTATTATTTTTTCAACCAGAGTTCGTCGGTTTCCTCATCATCCTCGCCATCATGGTGGAGGTCATGTTGCGGGTGCGGCCGAAAGTAGGCGAGATAAACCCCTGGGGACTGCGACAACGTATGCGCTTGTCACCCAACAACCGTCCGAGGCCCACATCGGAGCCAGCAGCGATCTCGACTCCGACCTTGATCAGCTCCACGGTGACGACGGCGCAGCCCCGGGCCGTGGGAGACGTGACCCGGCAGGAAGTTCACGAGAACAACAACGGAGGAGGGCCCCAGGTGGCAAAGCCACTCAGTGTCAGTTGTGCCTCCCAGCAAGCTAACAGTCCGTGTCTCGCTCTCATCATCTGCATGCCTTTCTCCCGTTTGCTTTATTTGCAACTGGCTCTGTGTCACCATGATATTGTCTTGTAGCTCTCAAAACCTCCTCACTTTCAGCCTCAGTGACTGTCGCTCGCCCCATGTGGCGTGGTTATCATGTGATCTGTCGAGATGAATTACCAGCTATACTTTTATCCTAGATATATATTACTTGTTTTCTTCGCATATGAAACGGAGTCTTTTCCCACCCAATCCTACCCCTGCTCATCTGGTCAATTGTTTGTTGTTGCTGGTGTAAATAATAAACAATATCCATCAGTGGACGTAGCTTCATTTGCAGCATGATAAAGCCGACGTTAACACCCACCCATCCCGCACTTCAAACAAATCTCTCATTTAAGTCCACTAGAATAAATTCAATTACGAAACGAATATCGCAATCACTACCTTCCTATGTTGTTAATGATGGAGGGGGAATCACAACTAATAAAGTGAACACTGAGCACCGTTCACCTGAGCGCATCCTCCAGAAATTCGCCCTTCTGAAGGTCAACGGCTATAGCCAACTGGCATTTCACTCCAAAGAAAGCTCTGTGAGATGAAAAGACTGCCGTGCGTCCCGAAGACTGATCTGATACTATAGCTTAGTGAAAACAACGAAGAAAGAAGAAAAAAACTTTAAAAATTTATGTCGAGGGTTGGTCGGTGTCAGTCAGGTTAGGTAGTATACCCTTCGTAAATAATGTGATTTGTGAATGTGTCGCTGGAACAGCAGCAGTGTCTTCTGCCGGAAAAATTAAGCGAGATATAGAGGTTTTCTAAGCGTGTCAACGCTGTCAAGCAATTGTAAAACTAGACTGTTTTCAAAACAAAACCTTGCAAGCTGAAGGATTTCAGCCTGTAATTTTGTGCTAGAAGCGCTGAACTTCAACCGTCGTTTGCATATTCAATTTGCCTTATTTTGTAAAAGGTGTTCTTGATCTTCACCTTGCTTCCCTTTCAGAATGGCGTGTCCTTCTCGCCGAAACATGGTCTGTTTCTTCGACCGGAGCTCTGCATCATTGCCTTCAGGCGGGACAACCCTGCGCTGACCTCCTTCGTGGATTCCACACTTCGCCACCTTGATGACATCAAAGTGAGCGTTAGACCCTACTACCTTGTGGAGAATCACGACCACTTGCGCCACTGTCCGCGAACCCGCCTGTACCTTGTCATCTTCGAGATGGAGGAGCGTGTAGGCAGTAGTTCCAGGGGCCACGACTCCGACCTCATCACTTCTACTGTCCGATACATCAAATCTCTGGGAGGTACGTCCGAACTTCTCCTAATCAGACAGAGCAATTTTGATTTGCTGTTTCGTGAAATAGGGAACCCATTAAAATTCATATTATGGCTGAAACTCTTGCAGAGGAATACTATAATAGGCTCTCTTCGTTGTGGGGAGGGTCAAAAGTCAACTGCGGAAGACGTTGTAGACGCCTAAGTTGTGTAATGTGACAAGACTGGCTCTCTCTCTCTATATCAGTGGTTCTTAGCTTTGTTTGAGGTACCGAACCCACAAGTTTCATATGCACATTCACCGAACCATTCTTTAGTTTCATATGCACATTCACCGAACCCTTCTTTAGTGTCATCACGAATTGCGGGTGTGTCTTGACCTCCGTGGCGGAGGCTCCGACGAACCCCTGAGACCGACTCACCGAACCCCTCGAACCCCGGTTAAGAACCACTGGCTCTCTCTATATATATATATCACATGTATTTGTTCTTTTTAAGCAATTTATGCTGATTCTGCTAGCACATAATACTAGCTAAATAATAATAATAATAATAATCATCATCATCATCATCATCATCATCATTAACGCCCTGTAACCTTATAAAGGCTCACAGCGCACAAAATCAATCTCTCTCTCAGACACACACACCAGTACTCTGGTAAATTACACTTCAGTCAAATGGTTTTCAGAAGAGGTGTGCAGTGCTTTAAGCTGCCATTTAAAAACTGAGAATTAAAGAAGAATTTTTGAATGTGGAGGACAACTGCAGACTCTTGGTGACTAATACTGAAAGGACTTTGTACAAAAGATTAGATGAACACGAGAACACTATAAGACATGCACGTACAGATCCCCCCACCCCACCTTCTGATCTCGGAGACAGGACACGTTTTTTCTCTTTAAACACTTTTTTTATATTCTTTATTCTTAGTCATTCTTCTCATCTCTTAACTGGGAAACACGATGGCACGCAGCTTGGGTGAACTGACATCAGTGGGGTCGATAGCCCTAGGTTCACCGAGTCAATCATAGCCGCTTAAAAATTAACTTTAAACTCGCGAAACGCTCTATGTACTTTTTCACGGTTACTTAAACATACATAGATATCAGATTAGAGAAGCTCCCACAACAGAATAACTATTCAGGTCTTTGCGTGTCGCAGAACATTTTAAAGTCCAACCCGTCCACAAACTTCCAAAATGACGTAGTACAGTCGTAAACGACAGTATTACGGCCGTGATGGCGCGATAACACATCTCTACTTTGAGAAAAGCACTGAAGCTTTGCGGGTTTTTTTGTTTTGTGTTTAAGCCAGCATCATCCTTGTGGTCACCAACGACGAGGGTTCGAAGAAGCTGACGGCGCATGCCCTGTACAACACGCACCTGCGTCTGCTGCAGTCGCACGAGGCCTTCCAGGACCTGACCTCTACCGGCCGCGTCTTCTCCTCATGGCGCGAGTTGACGTCCCACCAGCTCAGCCACATGCGCAAAATCGTCAAGACTGCTCTTAACCTGAAAACAGGTTTGAGGTGAAAGTATGCTTGTTGAACTTCGGGGGGTGTGGGGGCCGGAGGGAGATTGGAAAGACGTCGCCGTGGACGAGCAGAATCATTTTGCGAATGGATGGTCTACACGCTGGCAGACGATTGGTGAAGCACGTCCATTTCTACAAATCCCCCAAACTTTCACTAGCCACACTCCAAAATGAAGGCAACTTGATTCCTCAGACACAGAAAACATACACACTTGTCAAAACGTTAATACAGGTTTTTATGGTTGTACCGCCAGTCCAAATGTTTCTGTATACATTTTATGGTGCTGCTGATTTTTGGCATCATAATCCAAGGTATCCTATCTCATTGGGGACTAGCAAGGTCGTGAAAAGGCAGACATGATGTATTGCTAATGTCATGAGTGTCACAGCTTCATGTTACACATATGGCCTGCAGCCGTTCCCACTGCGGTTTGATAGCTTAGTCAATTCTAGGCTGACAAGACAAGAAAAATGGTTGAATCTCAAGGCACTGAAGCTTTAATAGTCTTTTTGATCAATAATTGAAGACTAGGCGCCAGGTGTGACTCAAGTGAATTTTTGCTTCAAGGCAGAAGTAAACAACCATTTTCTCATGTTCTGACCATCAAAAGCACAAATAATGAATAGGATTTTTTTCTGAATGCAAGGAATAAAACAAACGTATTGACATTCAACAAATTGTTTTAAACTTTCACCACCTTTATACTTTTTATGTGAACATATTAACTGTGCCAGCCAAATCTTGTTTACAGCAGGGGACATCGTTTAGATATAGCAGATGCTTGAAGTTTAAATTCTTGTTCTGTGCATGTGTTTGTAAAATGGTTACATCAGCTATATTACTAAGACTGTTTCTATTAATAATGTCTGTTGCTCATGGAACAATTGCTCAGTGCTGCTTTCTAGTCTGCTCTTTCCTGCAGAGAATTCTTCCTCAAAGAATATGGCAAGCGAGAAAATGGTTTCTGTAAATTACTGGTTTGCTGTTGATACAATTAGCTGAAGAACAACTATCCATCATTGTTGTGATATGTTTGTGATGACCATTTGGCAACAAAAAAAATGTCAAGCTTTGTAAAGTTTTTTATAAACTTGTTATAAAAGGTTATCATTTCAAGAAAATATAATATTGAGTACGTGAAAAAAAAACTTCATTTGGAAGACTTGTTTAAAAATAAACATTTTTTGTCTTGTTTTTGAGGGGTGGACAAGGTAAATTAGAACATGTGTGAAGTTGATTAGAATTTGCACTCAAAAGTGAAAATATTTTTTAATCAAAAGAATAAAATGTTTTCACTGGTAATTATTGCTACATTTCTGAATTATTCTTTTATCCTACACAGGAGAGTGTACTTGACTTAACATGCCACTTCTTTCAGCATGCCATCTTTGTGAAAAATGGAAAACAAATTTAAAATGGTCTAAATTTTGTTTTATACATCTCTTAATTTCTAAGTGATTTAGCTAGTGACCAATAATTTGTTTCCTTTAATTGATCAGAAAGGTTTCATTTATTACATAGTTGAAATATAGCAGATGATGATGTAACAAATTCTCTAAAAAAATATAAAAGATGTTAACAGAGGGAAGAAAACCTAGCTACAAACTAAATACACAGAATTTCTAACTGCAGGTGAGAGATGAATTCCAAATTTCAGCTTTGAAATGTGTCACATGCATACTTAACAAACAGCACCAATGTAAATTCTTTTACATGAAACATTTGTTGAAGTACTATTAAAAGATAATGCACTATCCCGTTTATGCATATTTTCACATTCATGCTTTTGTGAACACACACACATACAGAGCATAGCAATGAAATACTTCTCCATGTATACAACTAAAAGCAAGGAAGGAAAAGAGTTGAATCTAAGTTTGTATGGAGAAACTCAGCAATAATTTAAGAAAAAAATTATTTGACAAACTACAGATGCTATCACCGTCAGCCAAAAAAAAAAAAAGTCACAGACTGCAGTGCAATGTCACCAAAACAACATAAATAATCGTACAAACAGTAAAACTGGGGGAGACATTTACAACAGTGTTGCAGACAACACTAAAAAAGAAAAATCAATAAATCTTCAGATGTAATAACATGCAAGAAGTTCTCTTGAGTTTCTCATTGAAAAAAAATTAAACTACATACTACAAAATATTAAACTACATACACAAAAATATATTAGTACAGTTAGTGCAGCTAATTCAGGCTGGTTGGTTGCTATGTCAACAGTGAATGCAAGGATTAATTCAAAGGTACATCACAAAAAAATAGATCCAGTGACATGGGGAGGTGCTTCATGCATACATCCTGTAAAATAAATGCCATTACACACTGGACAAAACACTACAAACAAGCAGTGATTATATAAAAAGCCATTTCTGAAAAGACCTTAGTTACAACACCGAGTGTAGTTTATAGCACTGATCAGTTTCTTTCGAAACATGAAACTGTTATGTTGAAGCTATAAAAGGAATTAAAAATGTTCCAAATTCCAGAGCAATTCTATCATCAAGCTAAGGATCTGGTCAATCAAAAACCAAGATATCATCAACTGACAAACTAAGTCTGCATAAAGCCTAAGACATGGATGATACTTGACGGTCTGAACATCGGAGCCATGAAGTGTACAGGTGTCCACATCTCACACAGATAGCAACCTCATTTTTATGCTGTATGTAAGAACAGCTGAGGGAAGACGACTGCTTGCTGCAAAGTGTAACATATGAAGGGTTCCTTGGGTTTTCTGTAAAAACTTTTATCTGCTGACAGTTGCATTTTCGAAAGATAGTTTTCTGCAGCTCTGTCAGAGAAACACAAGCTGGGTTCCAGGTGCATCTCAGATGTGTGTTGAAATTTGTTGGGGGTTTTTTCTCTTTGTGTGTAGAGGTGGGGTTATGCCTATCTGACAGCAATGTTACAAAACACAAGGAAAGCCTATTGATGGGCTAGATCTAGTTTGTATTCAAAAGCTTATTAAAATTCCTCCACAAATGGTACTGAAGGTAATTTGCCTCTGAGACCTGTCAAGTCAATGTGCTTGATGTTACAAAAGGTGAGGATGCATATTGTCCATAATGTGTTTACCCATTCCTCCCACAACAAAAGTACTGGAGTGAACCAATCCACTCAACTTTTTAAGCAACCTTTCAGTACAGTACTAAACATGCATCATCAACTATAGTACATATTTACTATCACCCCACACACAGAGAAAGCAGGCTTTCACTTTACTTGCATCATTTTCTTTTATTATTTGCACATTCTGACCCAAAATATGGAATGCTTCATATCATACATTTTGATATGTAACTGCCATCCGCAATCAAATAAAAAAGTACAAAAGTGACGTCAGATGAAGTGTTAAATGTCAAGGAACAACTACATATACTTACACAACGAGTATTTTAAGGGTCATTAATGACAAACAAATGTATGCTAAATGCCCTTTAAAATATAAAATAGGTATTTTATGTGAATTTTTCAACATTTTTACCCAAACCTTGGATCAGGACACAAAACAGCTTAGTAAAAGATAGTTTGGCTAGAGACAGCTAAAACTGCTTCAACCAAGATTCTTTAGTTAAAAATAGGTATCAGAAAGTGTATCACCTATAAAAAGTGGTTTAATTTATTATTACTTTAAAACTTTAAGCCCGTGCTTTCACCTTTGATTCTAATCCACGGGTACACACAAATTATTTGTAAAAAAAAAATTCATAAAAAAATAAACATGACAGAACAATAAATCTAAATTATCTTTGAAGCTCAAAGTTGAGAGAAAGAAACCATCCCTATCTCACTCCATCATGAAACACCACTTTCTTGTAAATCAAAAGAAATCTATTACAAGAAATTGTATTTCCCAAAAGAAAATTGATTCGGGCTTATGTATAATTGATGATCACTGTGAAGTTTGTATAGTCCTGTATTCAGTGGATTTAAGTGGTCACACACCATGTAAAATTTATATGCTTATGATGATAAAGAGCAACTTTAGTGTCAGAAAATGATAAAAAAAATTGTTACCCATTTTGCATATACATTTATGTTACCATCATTTTTTAAAAGTGGGCGGCCCAGACTTTGTTGAAGGGACCAGACATATTTTTTAGCCCATCCTCAAAAAAAGATTACTATGCAATGGTCAATTATCGTCATTATATACAGTACACTGGAAAAGTAAACCATAGTTTGAAAATTTTCCCCATTTCAACAAGAGCCACAAATTTTACTCAAGAGAAAAGAAGCCCGCTGAGTGAATATCATAACAAATGTAGTTTGATATTGAAGATACAAAGACTTGTTGCTGTAAGAAGAGACTGGTTAAGTAATGTCCATTGCATCAACCATGTCAAGAGGCTGTTATTGTTCTTTCTTATCTATGTTTGTTTTCTCTGGTTGACTGTCTGTGCTGTTTTCAGAAATTCCGGAACTGATCTTTTCTGCGTTCCTGGTGGCAGTGTGCTGTAAACTGTCTTCGTGTGCTGGCTTTGAACCATAAGCTGATCCCTTCTTAGTCTCTGTCACAGCGATCATCAGTCGCATTCCAAAACAAACTGCAAAAACAGCAACACCCACCATATTTAGATTTGTAAGACAAACAGCATTCACCATTTAGTAAAAGTCTCACTCACATTCTGTCCTGTCCCCTTTGTCAAAGTGTCGTAGAGTTGGAAATGCATGTTATGTTCAAGATACAGCTTACTGAGAAAGATTTACCTAAAAACTACTACCAATATCCATCTGCTTTCTGTTTATCTGTCCTACTAGCATAGTATATAGCTTATAACGTAGCAAATTATATCTATGAGGCATTGAAGTGAGAAATTTCTTTAATATTGTATTATGTACTGTTTGGATTCAACTGAAATGGGCTGCAGGCCTCTTCAATAAATAAATGAATCACATGGCATAAAATTTTAAAAATTTACATCATAAAAGAGAGAAAGATGAAAAAATATTAAATATTCTTTATATACTTTATGACAGGTTAAAAAAATCATGAAAAGATTGTGATTGCACAAATGATAAAACCATCAGCACTTATAGTGTTTCTTAAATTCAAATCTTTGCCACCTTGAACACTAAATACTATTACAGGGAAAAACAAGCCAAAACAAAAGTTAGGAACATGACAGAAACTGACATTCAATTCTAAATTTTTGTCTGCTCACAATTTGGTGTAGGAAAATGACTGTAAAACAACTGTATGAAAGGGATCTTGCTTTAAATGTCAGGAATAGGAAGGCAAGAATATATTTGTAATTGTTTCAAAAGGTTACTGTCAGGAGCAAAAGTTCTTTATTCTGACAGATGATACTGATATTGACATGCATAAAATACCTTGGGCAAGAGTACAGAGTTCAAAATAATTACCTGCAGCAACAAAAGCAATAAAAATGATTCGCTGTGTCAGCGTTCCTAGTACAAAAAGCTGTCCAATATAGTAGAAGAGAGGCACACATGTCAGCACAGCCCAAAAAGCCCACATCAGCAGATCAGTAATTCGACGAGGTATAGTGCATGGTTCTCCATCAAACTTGCCATTCTTTTTGAAATTATCATAAAGTTCATCCTATACACAAACAAAAGCATGTTATGATTTTTTTAAATCCCCCACCAAAAAAAAATAATAAAAAAATAATAAAAAAAAAAAAAAGAAATTCTCTGGATACAGTGTACGAAAAAACGACAAAATATCTATACAAATACATAGAGTATCAAACCTGAATGAAATTATGCCAAAATCAGTTGCAACAGACAATTTAACTGTACAACAAAAACAAATTATGGTTTGCAGTTATTTAAAAAAAAAAAAAAGAGTGAATGCAACAGTCATATTTAAAATATAGGCAGCTTTTTTTTCAACCTGATGTTCCTCATGACTTTTGGAATATCCTTTATGCTGACTCCTATAGAGTTTATTCTTAGATCCCCATTTTCCCCAACTCTATTAAACAGTTATTCTGTAAAGAAAACGTCTACCTTTTTTTGAAATGATGCTCTAAGCCATTCTGAACAAGCTTCATCAGAATCTACAGGAATATCTTCAAATGGGATCCGTCTGCAAAACAAATCACTTTTTAAACAATCAATGTGAAGGTAAGTCTTCTAGGTTTCTGTGCATGAACATGTATAGGCGTACTGGGATTTTTGTCAATGTCCTGTAGAATGACACCTCAAAACATGCATGATCACGGATTTGTTTTCATAGGCTCATAGCAGCAGGCAAACGAGAATAAAGTTTGAATAAGAACAAAAATCCATTTAACATATTTTTTTGTAATTTAAAGTCTGATCACAGAATATACAGTATTACACAGTTGCAAGGCTAATTTAAAAAAAAAAAACACCTTCAAGTCTCCTTTGAAGCTGTCACAACTTACTCTGTGTGGAAATGAGCAAGTAGTGGTACTCCCTTTACAATGTTCATGAGGTTTGGTTCTGGACCATTGGATGGAAAACCAACTGTACAGTTGTAGAGGGCAGGAACTAATCAAAAGAAAAACATTTCAGCTCAAAAGACCATGCTGTAGACATGCTTTAGTTTGATAAGAAGAATAAAGTAGAACACCAAAGCTTCACTTGCCGGACTTTAAGGATGATCAGTTCTTGCTATTGCCCCCTCTCATGGTAACTAAATTTTTCTAGTAGTCATGGAAACAGAAGTAGTAAATGAGATACAAGTCAATCCATGTCACTAAAAACACCCCAAAACACATGTAGGATTATAAATCTGTCATACATCAAGCATAACAAGACTGTGTGTATGTGTCTTGATTGAGATTTCAATCTGCATGTCTGGAAGCAATGAACTAATTCTTTTTGAGATCAATCTTTGTAGACTTTGAGGTGAATTTAGAAAAATGTACTTGGACTGTAACAATTATAATGCAGAGTTTCACTATCTTGCCTGCTTACCTTTTCCTCGCATACCATGTACAGACAGTATAAAACCCTTTGTACGAGGTAGCAAAGTATGTTTCGTCAATGGGTAGCCTTTTGCTCTGCACACCTCCTGACTAGCTCGGAGTTTTTCTTCTGTGAAGCGAGTACCCTCAGGAAACAGCAGTGCCTAGACACAGTATTACCTTAATAACAATTTCCTTTACTTATCTTTTGCAACAGCTAAATCACACAGCAATTAAGTCACTACACATCAAAGCCAATGTACTACAATGGTCTTTTAAGTGATAAAAAAAAAGGTCTGCCTAGCACAGTCTCTCTCTTTTTTTAGCAATTATGCCCTCTGCATCTGCAACATGCCCTCTGCATCTGCAACAATATCTGATCAGAATACAGAAATGGAAATAAGCGGAAGATAGTGAGTAAAACAAGGAGCAACACCATAGAAAATCAAGTCAGACAAACAGAATAATATATTATATAAACAATAATTAGTATACAAGGAACAAGAGCTTTTAACAGCAAAAAATTAACTGTCAACTTGCAAAAATAAGCATTTGTGACAAGTTATGCTTTTGCAACACTTAAATGAAATAAAATGACAGCATTCATTAAGATATATTCTTTTAGATGTGGTAAATAAGCTCACAGATAAGCTACACACACACTGCACTCTGTGTATTACATGCAAAGTTGTGGACCAGTTCGATGCGAAAAATTAAGCAACACTTACAGTGACCCAGTATCCATCAGGATAGTCAGTTATCTGCTTGAGGTACTCTGAAATAATTCTGCGGTCGTGCTCCCATTGCCTCTTCAAGAAGATACTTTCAGTGAAATACCATGCCCAGCCAATGAGAGGTACATATTTCAGCTCCTGCTTTCCATAAATCTTCGTGCCCTGTAGAAATAGCACTCTACAATTGATTTATTAAAAAAAAAAAATCTTTTACCCAACAACTGCCTACTGACAGTGATGTACTTGGCTTCCTAAACTAAGGGGGTTTACTCACCACATCCACTAACAGAAAAGAAGACAAGCTTGTTTTTATGGTTCTCATTAACATTTCAAACTTTTAAAGGAACCTATGTGGCAACAAAAACCATGCTCAAAAGACTTCTATCATATCATTATTAATGCTTCCAGCATAAAATCATGAGAAAAACACGAATATCAACAAAATAAAGATGATTTTCCATCAAATCTTTTTTCATTAAGTTGACCTTTCATTCAACAAAAAGGTCAGCTGCAGCGTGCAAAATCTAACACTAGCACATGATAATTATAACACTGGAAGTCATCATGCTACCTTGATGTCTACATCTAGTATTCAGCCCTCGCAATCCTCAGGTTCAAACATGTAAGGCTTATATTGTATTTCGAAGCTATTCAAAATTCTTGTTTCTTCATTGCTAGAGCTAAATAAATTAAGATCTTCCAAGAAATCAGATACATAATGCCAACGGCTGGCAATCAATTACACATGTGGACCTGCAACAACGCCATGAACTGGAAATTTATTTTCAAGCATTAACAAGATTGTGCAGGATTATAACCTTGAAATTATAAACAGTGATATTTCAGGTGCTGAAATTTATGGAATACATTTATATTGTCTTTAACTGCCTGAATTTCGAATGCTGCTCAACCAGACTCCCATCAAATTCAAATTAAAGAATGCCTAGCGATTTTAAAAACTATTGTGAGACTGGCAAGGAGCATATTGTAACAGCATTATGTGCAGTTTGAACTTTTAACACTAAAAAAGCTGGAAACTCACCCCTAGCATCCCAAAGCGCTCAGCAAGGACCCAGGCCATAAGCCAGTCAATGTCATACTTGTGGTTCATCAACACCAGTACATGTTCTTTGCCCACTTTGTTCTTATCCTCTTTGTCTATGTAAAGTAGTACTTCTGAGCCAGACCACCACTGGGCAAGGAAGGTCAACTCTGATCCACAAGAAAAGAATACCACATACAGCTTTATATGATTTGTAAAGTTGTAAAGAAATTAGAGCTGAAAAACAGATAAAAGGTATCTTATTCTGCAATGCAGTGATGTGAATACAGGTAAATCCCTTAAAATCTGGAGGGCTGGCTGCCTTGCCATGATCTAGCCTTAGTTGCTGGCTTGGCATAAAAGACCAATCCCAATCCCTTGAAATCTGGAGCTAAAATCAGTCCAAAAATGCTACACGAGGACCTTAACTTATGCAAACGAACAACCAGACTATTTTTCAGAACCAGAAAATTGCCATCTTGAGTCGAACTGATCCAGCCATGACCTTTATATCCACAACCTACCCACTATTGAATCCTTAAAACATACAGTGAAAACGCACCTCTATCCATAAACATTACTCCTAACAACCTTTCCCATAATGCTAGTCATTTTTCGCACCCTTCCTTTCGCAATATCATGTTACTCTCAGCTCTTGTTCTTTGGTTTCTCTTTGTGTTTTCTGTATTTGATTTTATTCTTTGTTTAGTAGGGTTGTTTATTCTTCTATAGCTTATATGTTGTTTTCTTCTCCCTTGTGTGCTGTCCATGTTTCATTCTTGTTCTGAAGTGCTAAGAGCATACTCCTTAGGAGTGTGTGTATGTGCTTTACAAATTTTGCATTTATTATTATTACCCAGACAAGACCACATTATCTCTCAATGCTGAAAGCCGAATCAACCTAGGCCCAAAATACGAAATGATCACTGACCACACAAGCTAAGAAGCTATTAATATCAGATATTGTTATTTACAGGCAACTATGAAAACATTCTCTGGCAGTGGCAGTGCCACCACATTTCTTCAGTGCTAGGTCTCTGACCTTTTAGGCAAACTAGTCCACTATTGCTGGTCAGATGGGAGTCACACAGAAACATATCACCTTGACAGCCTCAATAGTCAAAAATGTGCCATATCCATACTCACAAAAATGAAAAGCAGTGTCAGGCTGAATGTGTGAACTGTGCCCTGAGCTAGAGAGGACTGAGGAGCCTCAGGCTACTGCCTCTATAAATGTCTCCCCAAATGCCCAGTTATATTTTCTTGAGTTACTTCACATCTGACTACAATGATGTCACCGTGTTGCACATTTTCTTACTCTTGTCTATGTGGCTTTAATAGGTACTTGTGTCATCGATGATCAATTTGCCTCTTTGGTCTGATTCAATTTGACTTTTGGTGCTGAGATGACACAAACATGGCTGGGTCAATTCAACTTCGGCAATGGGACAATATGGTTCTGGAGAGAAATGAATGGCTTCCAAAACCATTATCTCCGATGTCATATTTTTAATCATGTCAGAGTATGCCACTGATAATTGATAAGCAGTAATGATCAAATATCAGCATTTGTCTGGTTTATTACAAAATCAGCTTACCCTTCCCTTAAACTCTGTATACATTTGACTTTCAGCAACAAATCATTTATGCTTTTAAGAAAAGTTTTGTATCAGTTTATGTTATTTGAAGTTCTCTTACATGATTTATGCATGTTTCTATGTGTTAAGATACCGTGTTTTATATCACACAAGTAAAATTCATTAAAAAAATGCAAGAGATATTGCTTGGATTTAGAATGCCAAGAACACAAACATCCATCAATTAGGTCTGAAAAAGTAGCAACTTACGGCACCAATGAGAATAAGCCAAATTCACATTGATTTTGCGATACAGATGTCGGTTGATGGGCCACAGTATGCAAGAAAGAAGCATAAGGAAGTTAACAATCAGTCCACTGACAATGAAGATGTACCCCAGCAACAGCTGAGGCACAATCATCCCCTGCAATATTCTTAGCAAACCCATGCTTGTTCTGGTAGTTTTGAGTCAAATCTGAAAACAGAAAGCACATGGTTTATGAGTGTATTGTGAAAGTCATGTGATAATATCTGTCCTGATGTGTCTTTATCAAGTCAGCTAGTTTCCGGTAAATAATAGAAAGTCATCTTCTCTCGTTGAAGATGAAAATGCACAGCTGTTATAGGAAATTACAAGAATGTGAACTGGCTGCAAGGTGTTTTACCTCCCAAAGGATTTCTTTTGGATGAAAGTGAAACAAGGCCATTTATTTTTGCTGTTACATAAAATCGAGGAGAGATTTTAGTTTATGAATGCTCATTGGTTATGACCAGTAACGTGTGGTTAAAAAAAACCAATGCAATCAAGTAAAGTAGAGAAATCAAATGCTTGACAGTGGCATCAGATATGACACCATTGCACAGAAGGGAATGGAGCTGAGCAGGCTAAACACAGGTGAGTGGGGTATGTAGTTGTGTGCCTGGGTGAATCTGGAGATAAGAATATATTAAGGTTTTTTTATTTTGCATTACTTAATATTGGCTTAGAAAGTTAAATCTGAAGCTTTGCTTAGTTTATGTGCATTAATTGCTGGCGACCCCATATCAGATCTTTTCCTATTGTAATTTGCAGCTTGTGGAAAAAAGATGGACTTTGAGGAAATTCGTTTTGCTTGCTTACATGCACATCATATAATAATAACAAACACAAGATTTGTACAGTGCATACTTAGGTCTTATGAAAAAAAAAAAAACACGACGGGGAGAACATATGAGGGACATTATATTACCCTCCCATTAAAAAAAAAAGTAACTGTCTATATTTGATGTTAAACTTGGTACCCTGCATATCGTGTCTAGCACGCCTAAGAAAGGAGTGAAACTAACCTCAGTGATTGCTTACATTAGTTAGCTGCTCACATCCTCACTGTACAAAACACAAGAGTCGTTATCGATCACATCTGAACTTTCGAGAACTGCCACTACTCGGAATGTGCACGTGTAACGAAGTCAAATAATGAACGCGCTTTTAATGTCGGGGTTAGGGTTAGAAAAGGACCACGACTTTCATGATATAATATCACAGTTTCTGAACAATAAGATAATCATCTTGAAACGCCAGATACCACTGACAGTGATTCTCAGTGATGATAACGCCGCTACTTTTGCTCGTGATGTAACTTACCAAGTCAACAGTACTGTCACTATAGTTGTCAGCGACTGAAAGTTGAATGACAATAGGTCGAAAAATAAAACCGCAAAAATATCAAAACTAATTAGTTATTTAAATTATCAAAACTAAATAAACTCACTGCTTAAAAAATACCTGTAAAAACTCAAAATATGCGGGTAATAACAGAAAGCAGAAAAGTCTTCATACCTGTTGTCGATACTTCGCAAAGCGATTGTCGGCCTTTGATCTTTAGATCGGTTGTCATTCTCATTTCCGCTAAAGACTGCAAAAATAAGATAAGATATTTCCATAATATTAATAATAAAACCTAGGACTGTAGCACACATTTATTCTAATTAATTTTGTCTAATTGTTATTCCTGTTTTTCACGACTATCTGAAGTTGTCATCGCAGATGATGAAACGTGGTCTGCTATAGGGGTAAGCAGTAATGTTGGTTTTAATTCCATGATTTCATGAATATGAGAATTCGTTTTCACAAAAATTAGACCTTTGTTACATGAATTCTCTAAGAAGGCAATCAAGAAAAGGACGGTAGCTTAATAGGATTTGTTAGCTGGTAAAGTAGTGTAACAAAATTGTTAACTTTCGTTTAATCATCAAAGAATATGCGGACAAAAGAATAGTTTTGACAATTTTTGTTTGTTTAAACAGGTCTCAAAACGGCTAATGTGTGTCTGTTTTTGGCGTAACTGTCTTAAAACATCATACCTATCTTCTGCTTTAGGCCATTTTTAACTAGTAGCAATCTCAACGAAATTTTCTAAGAACGTATGTAGTGAGGTATTGGTATCAGTCACGATACCAGTAATAGGAAAAAATGATATGATCCCATTTGTTCACCCATTTTCAGAATTAGTACACATTTGTTTTCAGCGACACGTGATAAACAAAATAAATAATAGCAACTGTGAAGTGTGATTTGTGTGGTGATCAAGGAGTGAGTTGTAAATGTGTTTTGTTGTGCAACATATTTTCCGGTTGCATACAGATCTCACCATATTTAGCACAATTTCAGGCGATTTCAGCATGCATTGCTTGATCGAAAACAAATGCTTAGGTCTGGCACTGTCTCTCCCATTCTCACACTTGAGTGAACATGCATACTTGCTGTTTTACAGTTAAAATTTTAAGCAGTTATAAGAAAATAGGTGTAGATTTTTTTCCCATCTAAATTACCTGCTGTGTAAATGTTATAATTTATAGGTGAATGCAACACAATGGCTGGTGAAAATGGAGCTTCAGGCTTATCAATGGATGAAAAATTGACCTTTATCAAAAGGAACCTCCAGGTGAGCATACCATTAGATTTCCTTTATATTAGCTGAAGAAAAAGTATTATATAAATAAATAAAAATTTGTTCTTATAATTTCAAAGAACACCATACCTGAGCCAAATGATAAGGGTTATGAGGGTCAGCACTATAGGGGATGACCTAATAGTTAAATATGTAGATCTTTTATAATGTGCATGTTACATTTTTTGAATTATTATTATTATTATTGACCTTCAGGAGGTTCTGGGTGAGGACAAACTAGTGGAGACTTTGAAGGAGCGTGACCTGAAGGTGTACTGGGGAACTGCAACAACAGGAAAACCTCACATTGCCTACTTTGTTCCCATGTCTAAGATTGCAGACTTTCTCAAGGCAGGATGCGAGGTGTGCTTAAATAGGAGAATGAAGTAGCTTAGCCTATGATGGTCATTTTTTTTTCCTGATGGGGTGAAGTGACCCTCTCATTTTATGTTCATTCTATGGATGAGTATGTCATGCTTTTCATTCCTAGAAGGTAGAATGTTCATGTTTTTTGAATGGTGTATGTGACTGAATGTGCGCACCTGATACTTGGAGTAGGCACTTTATAAATACTGGCCATTCTTATTTGAAAAGAGCATTTCTGCTTTGCTACATTTTGTAACCCAGTCACCAAACAGAGATATTTCTTGCAGGTGACAATTTTGTTTGCTGACCTTCATGCCTACCTAGACAACATGAAGGCTCCATGGGAGCTTCTGGAGCTGAGAGTAAAATACTATGAGGCAGTAATCAAAGCTATGCTGCGATCCATTGATGTTCCACTTGAAAAACTAACATTTGTAAAAGGCACAGACTACCAGTTAAGCAGGTGAATATCAACATTATTGACGTATTAATTGAAAGACTAATTGTTAAAATTTAATGAAAGAGAGGAAAAAAATCTTGTTTAACTTTCTTGACCCTTTTCAGGAATAAAAGAGCTTACATTAGTGCACAATTCCTACAAGATATTTCATGAGTGTGCAGTTTATGAAGTATCGTTGAAATGTTCAGCTTAAGTTGTTAGACATTCAAAAAAGGGTTTAGGTATTTATAGATACAAGTTTTCTCTCACATACGTTCAGGAATTTTCAGTGGTAGCGTTGAGGGCTGAAGGGAAGGGATATAAGTGGCTATATTTTATAATTTATCCTATCTGCATGTAATTTTATTTGTGTTCTTCAGGGAATACACACTGGATGTGTACAAATTGTCATCCATTGTGACAGAACATGATGCCAAGAAGGCAGGTGCTGAGGTTGTGAAGCAGGTGACCAACGCTTTGCTCAGTGGGCTCCTATATCCAGGTCTTCAGGTGACAGTCTTTAAGTTGTGGCTTGATATATTTTTCCCCACCCACTCACTTGATCTCTTTTATAGAAAAATGAAAAAAAAATGAATTCCAAATATGTGATCAAATGCCTATTTAAATGACATTTTATTGACACAGTGACAGACATTTATATTGGCAATTGACAGGCACAGATATATTATGAATGTAACGCTAATTGATAAATATATTCTTAAAATATAAGTTCATACATATAACACCCATTAACATAACCAGGTAAACACTTTCATTCTCACGCATAATTAACACTCAAGGAAGAGAGCATTGGTTTATTTCAGGCCTTGGATGAAGAATACTTGAAAGTAGATGCTCAGTTTGGAGGTGTAGACCAGCGTAAGATTTTCACATTTGCTGAAAAGGTGGGTGTTTTCTTCATGTTTTTTTTATGTTTGAACTGTTGTTTACATGACATTTTAGTGAGTTTTCTTTTTAATACACTTTTAGGTAACTGATTAGAAGAAATAATCACAAACAATAAATAACATTGCTCTCTTGTTCTAGTGAGTTATTTTAAAAAATAATGATAATGATCATGGGCCACTTTGTTGTATTGACATCCTGTGTGCATATTGTCTTCTAATTATCGTTTTTCTTTTCATCTCCATGATTATGCAGTACTTACCACATTTAGGATACAAAAAGAGGATACATTTAATGAACCCCATGGGTGAGTTGATTTTTATGTGTCTGTTTTGTTCACTTTCAGCTGGTGTTTTTTATGGTTACCTGACCTTTTAAAAAAAAAAAAGTTCAGTTTTATTTTAGCTGGCTGAAGTACTATTTAAAACCTTAATCATACATTTGAACAGTGAACTATGGAATATTTGTAACCTTAGATGATCAATTTCACAACTGTATCATCATTCTTAATTAACTTCTTTTACAGAAAAATATTTTTAAAGAATGTGAATGAGAATGCTCAATTTGAAGAGAGCTTGTTGTCTTTGATAACTTTTAAATTTGCTTTTGTTTGTAGTCCCTGGCCTGACAGGCAGCAAAATGAGTTCATCAGAAGAGGACTCCAAGATTGATCTGCTAGATTCTCCAGCACAAGTGAAGAAAAAACTGAAAAAGGCTTTTTGTGAGCCTGGAAATATTGAAGAAAATGGCATTCTGTCCTTCTGCAAACATGTACTTTTTCCATTGAGAGGATCAAAAGGTAAAAATTGTGTAAACAACAATAGACATTAGGTCCTTTCATAGCATTCAGAGTGCAGTTAACAGCAACGGTACAATAAACCCTCATTATTAGACTCACTATATCAACCAAAATTAAGTTGTACCTAAGAGGAAATTAACTTCTTTTACAGAAAAATATCTTTAAAGAATGTGAATGAGAATGCTCAGTTTGTAGAGAGCTTGTCGTCTTTGATAACTTTTAAATTTCCTAAATCAACCAGTTCATTCCACAAATCATTCAACTGCTCCATACATCTCATTAGAGCACGGTCACAAGAATCTATTTTTTTATATATATATATAATCATATGGCTTCTGCAAAAGATTGTCAATGAAGCACAATCGACAGATGTGCGCTGATAAACAGACAACAATGCACCAGACCCAGTGACCAAAAAAAACCCATATTGCCTGCATATCATCCTGCTGTCAGCATGCACAGATTTCATTTACAAGACTCCTTTCATTTTGCTGATATGTTTTTGTGAACTCATCTTTGTTTAGCTTTTGAGGTCTGTCGAGCCCAAGATTTTGGAGGAAATATTGCATTCAGTGTGTATGAAGATCTGGAGGCTTCCTTTGCAAAGCAGGTACAGTTTGTTTTAGTTTCTAAATAGTTATTTAAACAGAGGTAAATTTTTCAGTCACTTTCATCAAAACATTTTATATTTGAATGTTCTTTAAGTACAATTAAGATCTTTTGTTATTGGAATGAAAACAATGTGTTTCTTGCTAAAAGATGAAGGGAAACTCTGATGAGGTGATCAGTCATGCACAGTGTGTGACAGCTTTCTTAGACTGGCATATGCTAGCTAGGGTACCTGGCATCACCCTCGTTTGTTTCTTCTGCATTTTTCCAGCTTTGACTTTATTGTCAGCTTTCAGTCCAATTCTTCATTGGAGTCCACCTTATTCTGTAGATTAATTGACACATCGATGTAACAAAATAGTGAAACACTTGTACTTTTGACATTTCTTCCTTTACTTGTTGAGGCTGACATTTCCTGCAAACATATACCTTCAAATCTTTTAACAGAAGTATGGCAGATGGTCGTAAGTGAAAGTTAATACTGTCAGGGGCATATCTTATATTTTCAGCTATCTTACGGTAATTGTTAATACTGTCAGGGGGATATCTTATATTTTCAGCTATCTTACGGTAATTGTACTTTTTAGGACAAGCCTAAAGAAACATGCTGTCAGCATCTCATTCAGTGATTTGTACAGGAGTTACATCCTGGAGACCTGAAGAATGCTGTGGAAGGTTATCTCAATGAACTGCTTAAACCAATCCGAGATGAATTGGAGACACCTGAGATGAAACAGCTTGTTGCAAAGGCCTATCCACAGAAGAAGAGTATGCCATTATTTGTATTCCCCTTAAATACAGTGTGCAGTGTCCAGGAAGTGTGCACTGATAATGGGCATATGTAACAGCACACCATGCTTCCTGTAGGAGAAGTGATTTTGTTAATTCAGTCATGACATCTTATAACAAATAAAATTCAAATGATATAGCTTTGGAGAGGATTTGTTTTCTCCTCTTTAGTGCAACTTCTCCTTTCCACAAAAAGTAAATAGTTTCAAGCACTTGCAGTTAGAAAGATCTGTTGTGATTAGTCAAGTTTATCTTGTTCATGCAGGTGGCGCAGTGAATGCTGACACAGTGACTTCAGATGGAGTCAGTCCTGTCAAACTGGATATGCGAGTTGGGAGGATTGTTGATGTGAAGAAGGTATGCTTCTGGCTATTAGTCTGCATGTCTGGATTATTTAGTAGAGATAGAGGTGATGTTTGTTTATTTTTAAAGATGTGGTAATCAATAATATTAATATCTTAACTTTCTTTAGTCACTTCGTGTGGCAAGAGTTGTTTTTTTTTGTAATCAAAACTGGCCATGCTTTCACACCTTATAGATGAAAATATAATGATATGTGCAAAATAGAAATGAAGTTTGCTTCGATTAGGTGTATATTGTAGAATATGTTTAAAACATGTGTGTGCCTATTTGATTGCTCCAGCCCTTTTATGCCTGGGAACACATGGTCACAAATGTCTTGACTCTATGTGAAGCTTTTACACTGTATTTTTCTAGGATACTTGTCATGTTGTTTTACTTTTACAGCACCCAGACGCAGATACTCTATATGTGGAAACAGTAGATTTGGGGGAGGAAAGTCCACGCACAGTAGTCAGTGGTTTGGCAGGATTGGTGCCAATGGAGGAACTACAGGGCCGGCTTGGAGTGTTTCTCTGTAACTTGAAACCTGCAAAGATGAAAGGTGTTGAATCAAGAGCTATGCTGCTTTGTGCTTCAAGGTGAATCAATTTGTATTTGTTTTGGTGTCACTATCATTAAAGCTTTGAAGTGGAACACATGCTAATCTAATAATGAAGTAATCTTTCAATAGAGATTCATGACTGTTAATGGAGTATTTTCTTGTAGGCACTGATTCATTCTTTCATCTTATTTGTTTTGATGTATTTACTGATGTATGTTGTATTATCTTAGAGAGGCACCCAGGACTGTGGAGCCTCTCAACCCACCAGAAGGTAGTGCCGTGGGTGAGCGAGTTTTTGTTGAAGGCTATTCAGATGGCACACCTGAAGAGCAGCTTAACCCTAAGAAGAAAATTTGGGAGAAACTTCAGGTGTGATCTTTTTCTTCTTCTTTATGAACAAATAGTATCAGTCTTCCTAAAGGATTAACTAATATGCATAAAGCACATTAAACAGATTTAGGTATATTATTTGATTGATAACTGACATGTTTTCCTTGTTGCTTTTCAGGCTGAATTTAGAACATCAGAAAAGCGTGTGGCAGAATGGCAAGGAAACGTCCTCATGACAAAGCTGGGGGCAGTAACATGCTCCAGTCTTAGTTCAGTACCTATCAAGTGATCTCTTTTACTTGTGAATCCTCGGAGCGACGCACTTTCCACTGTTGATTTGTTCTGGTTGAAAACTCAGTGACTATGATGAAAGCCATTCTATAAAATAGGAAATAATGAGTCCACTCTTTCAGATCTGAGAAAAAAATTTTATGTCTGTCTCATTAGTTAGGAACATTGATGAAGTTTATCATCATCCTTTTTTGTCAATTTTGGTATCTGTTGAAAAATATGCTTTGCAGTTAGGTAAAAAGATGTGCACAAATTCTGGAATGTAAAAATTAAAGTTCTGAAAGGTCACAGAATGGATACGACTGTTCCAGGCTAGTCTTTCTACCTCTTGATGGTGTCTGGACATTTTGATCTTTCTTCCTTTGCTGTAATTGCTTGTTAGACATAATGTAAATGCCTTATTGTCATTAGCTTTTTTGTTTGTACCCTATTATATGCACAATGTGATATCTAAGCTTTGGGAGAAAGGTACTTTATCTAATGGGAACTAGAACCAATTGTAAGGGGTTTAAGGCTTAATGGACACAAAAAAGTTTAAGCATCCACAATGCAGCAAACAGTAGCTGAGCAACAAAAGCGACTCAGCCAGGTGTTTTTTTTTTTTTATGTAAAGTGATGATCAATGGACAGCTTGGCTTTTTTTTATTAACTTCTGTGTGATTAAGCTTGACTGATTAGCATTCTGTTTAGGCAGTAGTGTTGTTGGTGTCAGCAACATCATCTCGAATTCAAGAGAGAAAAAAAATGATAAGTGTTCGAACAAGAATTTGTGTTGACAAAACTAATTTATCTTCCTAATTCACATTTTCCCTCAAGGATCTCTTGGTGAAGATAGATAAAGAAAGAAATTTCTGTACAGCCATAGGCATGTTTTTTGCTGTCAAGAACAAGGTTTTCCATGAACAATATTTTGAATGAAGGTGGAATTATAAAGGAAAAAAACTGAACTCAATCTAGGTTTTCGATTTTTATCAGCTATATTCTTGTGAGGCATAAATTATGGCAGAGGACAAATGTGAATTCGTAATTTCATTTCCACTTCATTCTTCTTACGAGTGAAGAATAAAACCAGTAAAAACTTAAGTTTTTGTTTTTGCAGTTCGAATGCATGATTTTCCAGTTATTTATGCTTTGGGGAAGATTTGTGTTGACTACTGGACAGTTGCCCAAACTTGATTGACTATTGGCGTATTTTATGCACTGCTTCCACCTACATCTTGAACTACTAGATGATCACTGTTTGGATTTCAGACTAAATGAATTCATTTTTCGTCAATGGACACCACAGGCAGACCTATTCATCATACAAACATGCTGTTAGTCATGGTCACAGCATATGCACCATATGCCACGGACATTTCCATTCTTCTGATGACGATCACCCATGATATGACTGTTTAGGTGTCAAATAACAGTCGCACTATGTGATTACTGTGCTTTGATCGATACGCATCTACATTTATTTCTGGATTACACTGTGCTCCACTTGAGAATGTTATGCCACATTTTCTTTTGAAATATCAATTGAATCTTGGGCTTTGTTGCTATTTTGCAAATGCGTGTAGAATATTCAGGATTTCATGTAGTTTGTGATTCTTCTTTGTAACGTTTTGCTCGCTTTGAGGCAACGGACAAATTCTGTCCCTGTGGGCTAAGTGAACATTTAAAAGTGCATAGTGTTTTCTTTCATCCTCAAAGGAAGTAAATGTTGTACCAGCAGGCAGGATGATGTGAGGACTACAAAAATTAAAGTTTATCGTCTCGAGAAAAATGTATGCACATATGTCTTGTGACATCCCAATAAGGCCGCAAGCTTTCGCTTCAATTCAAGCAAATCTTGTATACTTTCACGCTGATTAAATACCAGTAAAGTCTTGCATAAATGGATTTTTCTGGGTGATTTTAGACCTTTCATGCTGATTAAATCATTAGCTTAAGGCGGATACACAAGTGCCCAGGAAACCGTCTGAAAAATGAAAATTTTACGCACTCTGGAATAAAGAAAGTATTTCACATCCATGGTGCACCTCTGAGGTCGCAGACTTGTGCAGAATACATGCATAGTAGTGCAATTCAAACATGTTGGGCCTTTTGTGCTTAAGTAGAAATCCATTACCTTCTGCAGACAGGTCTCTGATTTTATTTAGGAAACGTATTGAGATTAATCATATCTAGAATCATATGGCTCTTTCCTCGGAAAGTGGTACGGGATCTCCAACGATTTTCATTTGAAAAAGAAATTTACACACCTTTCTGAAAAATGTATATGCAGTTACAGCGCCGGCGGTTTCTAAGAAAGTTTACTGGTAAGTTTTACTTCAGAACAAAAGAGAAAAAAAAGGAATAGCCCGCAACCATTCATCAGTTCTCGCTCTCAGTTTGTTTAGAGAAACAAATGAGCTTTAATTGTGAACCTATTTTGCCTTTATAGATTTTGAGAAATATTTTAATTTTATAAACGCAAACTTACTCTGGTCTATTATGTTAGTGTTGGGGAAAAAAACTCTTGGTGTAAAAGTAAGTTTGCAAGCATGACAACCCATGTTAGAAGAGGAAATATAGATTTTCTGAAGTCGCTGTTGTCTTCTTCTTTTCATTCATGAACTTGTACTTGAAGTGATAACGGTAGACATAAGGTCTCGTTTCTAAATTGTTGTACTTATTTGCTGTTACTTGCTCTTAGGCTAATGACAAAGCTACGAAATATGCCAACGAAAACTTCGACACTTAGTTCATAGGAAAACACGGCGAAAAGTAATGCTGTTAATTGAACAAATCGCTTAAAGGTGACTACACCTTCTCTTAATCTTGTTCGTGTTGTGAACTAATGTCTTGCTCATTCAGCTTGCATGTCCTTTTGAATTCTTGTTCCAGTCTAGTTATATTCTCTTGTCTCAATCCTTTTTACAACTACGGGTATTATTACCCCACCCGTTGTCGGCTAATTCATTCCACCTGTACGACCTTGATACAGGAACGACTTATGACCTTTTTCTGAGAGTCGCACGTCCGTGGTGAACACAACACGTGATCTGTAAGAAAAACTTCACGCTCACCATTATTCTCTTTATTTAACAACCCACACAATAGTTCAAAATGTCGAGCATTGTGTGCCTTAGTAGATATGTGGTTGATTTAGGCCTCGCTGATTGTTGGACATCTAGTCATATCTAGTAATCCTGTCGCTGTTTTCTCGGAAAATGACACAGAGTACCCACAACACAATGAGATACAAGAGTTCAATGTGACTCTCGGTAATACCTGTGCTGAAAAGAAAAAAAAATTGAATCGGAAAATCCGAGCCACACAACTTTAGAGCTTAGTAACGACATTTTCTAGTAAACTAGAGCACAGTCGGCTCTGGCACAACGCTCCTGCAGGTGTTCTTAAGGTCCATGCCGACAAACATCGTCTTGTATATGAAGAGGTTATCATGACGTCAAGATTGTACATGGATAGGGTCTCAGCCAATGGTAAATACAGGACCATATGTTAATTAGGTTCATCTGTGAATATATATGACATTAAAGATTTTTTCATAGCAACACAAATGTATATCAAGCAAATAATAAAATACATTTTGGGGGACACGCAAAGGACGTCCATTACGGGAGAAGAAAGGACACATACGAGTACCTGACGGGACAGAGACGTACCACGACAACTCTTACAGTTAAAAAAACAAAATTATCGTTGACATTGCTGTGTACTTCAGTGTACAGTTTAAGCCTACAAATGTCTAACATTTTCCTTTTGTTGATTTCAAAAGGATGAGCAAATAAAAAAGCTTTATGGTAAAAGTTCGTGTGCGTTCATGAGTTTATTTTGTTCATGTGCAGGGATGTTTGGGTGTGTAGACTAGTGTGTAATACCATTAACTCGTCAATCAGCAGGAGGTATATTTGTATCAAATTATTATTATTGTACTTTAATTGCACAACCCAAAACAGAAGAGTGTGCATTCGGAAAAAAGATTTGTTGTCATGTACTGTCTCCTCTAGGAACATATTCTACAGATTCCAAACAGTTAATTTACGAAGCTATAATTATGAAAAGGCAGGTTGTTGTGACTCACAGGACAGCAGTGCCAGGCAGGAATTGTACACGTTACAAAAGTATTAGTTTGGATTGTTGCCAGAGCCTTTATTACCTAAGCAGTGTGTTAACTGGATGACCTGTATCGCTGGACCTCCTTTGCAGTCAGTTTTGTGTTAACGTATTGCCAAAATAAACAGACTCAGAGATGAGATATCTCAACCCTGAAAATGGGTGCACGTCATCCTCTTCATTGCAGCAACTCACCTACACTCCCTGAACACTCCAAGACACGAAGATTTCTAACCATCGGAGTAAAATTAAAATTAAAATGTAACTTTATTAATGTGGACTTGAGTAACTACAGGCGAGAAATGGTTGTTCGCATCTCGCTTACTACAGCTCATGTTTTAGAGACAGCATTCTAGCAGTTACACAAGAGCTAAAGAGAAAGGACTTGGATAAAAACGCTGAGTGTGATCACCTACAGTCATGTTTGTTCCTCTACTGATCCCCTCCTTCCCCTTACTGTGTAAATCGAGCTAACATGATCCAATTTCGTCTTTGTTATAAAAGAATGCACTGCAGATCGACATTATAAGGGAGGGCAAGGCACTCAGAGCTGATTTAGCTATTGGTCAGGAAACACCAATAGTTTTTTAAGAATAAAACGAAACCTTTTTACATAGATGTAAATGCATAAACGTTTTTGTCAGCCACTTTATAAGCACTCTGTACACCCAGTGTCGCTTATTGTGAACGATCGAGTGAACAGACGACCATTAGTGCGAGCAGACGTTAACATAAATTATATATATCTACATTCTACAGATATCTTCCCGAACAGTCTCGATCGTATTGTTCCAAAAGTTTGTGCGCAGTTCAGGTGATGACAAAAATGTCTTACAGCAGAGAAACACCACGGCTGACCGCATCACAAGAAGAAAAACTGAAGCTCATAACGAGGAATTTACAGGTATGAGTGTAATAATGGATATGTTCTTGTGGTCGTTGGTGAGGGTGTTGAGTAGGTCGAAGGACTTACGGTTGTCGCCCCAGGCCATTCCCTCACCAATCTTACTGCACCTTTCTTCGATCCAGGTTTCCCTGGCTGATTTCAGGCGATTGCGACAATCCTTTGCTGTGTTTTGCAGTTTAAAGGATAATTTTGTTCCATTTTTAAGGTAACTACAAGCCGTCCTGCTCTGAAAAACACGTACTCACTCCGGGAAGACTTTAAGTGTGCATGCACACACAAACACAGCACGCATACACACACAACAGGAGCATTTACATATATTCATACCTCTCTTTGTCACAAATTCACAAATGAGCAAGCACACTCATATATTCACATACAGGCATACCCAGCGATATATGCATTAGGAAAAAATTCCCAATACATGTCCGCAATAATTAGCAATAATTTTTGCATCATTATACATTGGTCGTATTCAAGCCGCTGCTAACTTTCAAACATTCTGATTTCAGGAGGTTCTAGGTGAAGACAGACTGAAAGAGATTTTGACAAAGCGTGACCTGAAGGTTTACTGGGGAACTGCCACCACAGGAAAACCTCACATCGGCTACTTTGTTCCCATGTGTAAAATTGCAGACTTCCTCAAGGCCGGGTGTGAGGTACAAAAAAAAACAAACAAACAAACAAACAAACAAACAGAAAATAAGTAATCATACAACTCCTTTTCTGTGTTTGATGAACAGAACAAAAGTTTTGTTTTTTTTTTTCTCTTTTCTTTCCTTGATGGCTGAGTAGATGAATGCATTGAATATTTCACATCAAAGGTGAATGTTTACTTTAGACTTTTAAAACCTTTGATGCAGGTGACAATTCTGTTTGCGGACCTCCATGCTTACCTAGACAACAGGAAGTCTTCATGGGAACTTATAGGCCAGAGAGTAAAATACTATGAGGCGGTGATCAAGGCCATGTTGAAGTCCATTGGTGTTCCTTTAGACAAGCTCAAGTTTGTCAAAGGCACAGACTTTCAGCTGAGCAGGTATAACAAGAGTCATGCTCTCTTTAGTGCTGCTTTTTCAAATTGTTAACCCAGCATGTTTGAAATACACACTGTATAATGCACAAGCATATGTGTGGTATTTTTATCAGGTGTGCAATTATTTTTGACTGTTGATTTCATTTGTTTTATTTCATGTGCAAATAATTGTTTCGAACATATTACAGCTTTACAAGTTTTCTTCCCCTTTCAGGGAGTACACGTTGGATGTGTACAAGATAGCATTTAACGTGACTGAGCATGATGCTAAGAAGGCGGGTTCAGAAGTTGTGAAACAAGTGCAACATCCACTGCTTAGCAGTTTGCTGTATCCTTGTCTGCGGGTAGTATTACCTTTAGTTTTGACACCTTAATATTATTCTTTAATGATACTTTTCATGCTTAAGCCGAATACAAGCTTAATAAACTATATTAATACACATGCAACATTTGGTCACTTGATATCAACACCATACAAACATAATAGTGGTTAGAATTAGGCAGTAAATTGCCAGTGTCCAGTCAGTTAACAATGATCTTTTTTTTTTTGCTTCTTCTCAAGATTCTGTGATTGCATGTGCATTCAAATACATTATGAACATGCATAAGCACGCATTCACATTCTAACACTAATATGAGCACATACTTAATGCATACACATGGAATACAGGGATAGGGAGAAAACCAAAAAAAATATGCTTTATCCTTTTTAAAATTTCCAGGCTTTAGATGAGGAGCATTTGCAAGTTGACGCTCAGTTTGGAGGCAATGACCAGCGTAAGAATTTTGTTTTTGCTAGAGAGGTAAGTATTCACCATGATCAGATTTATTTTTTTCAATTTTGAGCTGCTGGAGTGAATAAAAAAAATAATGCTCAGTAAAGACCTGTCTCATAATGACTGGTGTGAGATCTGTGTTTTTAAACAGAAAACCTTGTGAAAAAAATTGCACACATTTGTGTGACTCAAATGTGTTTTACTTTTTATACTTCATTTATGATGCTAGTCTGTATAAGACAATTGTTTCATATGTTCCAATTTTCCTTCTGTGAAATTATTTGGCAGTAAAATGGTTCTTCTAAACTGCCTTTTATTCATCTTCTTTTTTGCTTCTTCACACTTTAGTTGCCATTTTTTGTCTGCAATTTATCTCGCTCTTCATCCTTTTTGACACAGTGTCTGCCACAGATTGGCTATGAGAAGAGGATACATTTAATGAACCCCATGGGTGAGATCACCTTTCTTTTATTCATATAGGAATGCTCAATCCTTGGCTTCTTTTTATGATGTTCAGGAACTTACTCTGCTATAGAATAGAGAATATAAAAAAAGGCACCGATTTTAATAACAGATATCTGAAATTGTGTAATAGTATAGAATTATACAATAATACAAAATAAGTATCTACTTATTCAAATACACATGTATGAAAAGGTAATTCTGTTTCTTCTTCAGACATCTGATTACAGTTTTGGGAAGATACAAACAGCATAATATACATGTTATGACAGACTTGCTGTCATTGTTTACTCTGAGCAGTTTAATAGTAGGTCTGCTAATTCTGGATCTGGGTTCTCATCAGAGCTTAGTGGCAGTCTGTACATGGCTGTGATAGACCACAGTCACACAACATTATTTTTACACAAATACCCTTTGACCTAAAACAGGAGATAATTTAGTCCAACTGTCAATGATTTAAGATGTTAGAGTTGTACTTTATTTCAATTTTTTTTTTTCTTATTTGCAAAGTTTGGAGGATTCAAACTTAAGACTAAAATTAACAGTAGTAAAAATTAAACACCCATCGTTAAACAGAAGAAACATTACTAGCTACATTGTTATAAGAATACAGCAATCTCATCCTGTGTGTGCATGCATATGTATGGAAGGCAGGGGGTAATGCGTGTTGTGCATAATGAATAACTTCTACATAGAACCTGACAAACAATAAAAATTATTACCAATGTCTTCTTTAGAACTAAATGTATTCTAGGGTGTTATCAACAATGATATATAAATGAGAACTACTCTCCTCAACACCATTAGTGTGTATGAGTTTGTGTGACTGTTCTTAGTGCCTGGCCTGAAAGGCAGCAAAATGAGCACTTCAGAAGAGGACTCTAAGATTGACCTTCTGGATTCTGAAGAGCAGCTGAAGAGAAAAATAAATCAGGCATTTTGTGAGCCCGGAAATGTTGAAGACAACGGCGTTTTGTCCTTCTGCCAACACGTGCTCTTACCTCTCAGGAATTCAAAAGGTAAATGTTTTTTCGATAAGGGTCAGTTTTTCTTCTTGGGAGGTTTGAAAATGAGTGGCTGCATGATATCCATCTATTCAAGTCATAAATCTGTCCAGATACAATATGCAGAATATAAAGTACATTTCATACAAGGTGTTTAAAAAAAAATCCTTAAACATATTGATAATTGCTAATTAGGACATATTGCCAAAAAAATTATTATTAACATTATTTTAGAATAAATATTATTCTTATTAAACAAAAAAGTGATGTGTACCTGATGTTTGAACAATATAAAGCAGTGGTAGCAAAATATTGGAACAATGTCTGCTAAAATGCTTGCATGACATCTGTAACCTGACTGCAAAAACTTATGTTAATTACTACAAACAACTGGTTCAGCTAGTACAATTTGCTTAATAATTAGCATCATGCACATAAACATTTATAATGATGTCTTATGTTTTATATCTGTCTATAATATTTGGCTGCTCACATAACTGTAAACTGCTATACAGCAATTCACTGAGAGAAAACCAGCAGCCTTGTACAAAGTGGAAAATGACACTTTATTTTTGGGGGAATTTATTTAATGACAGATTTTGAAATCAAACGGGCTCCAGAGCATGGTGGCAACATGAAGTTCAAAACCTTTGAGGAATTGAAGGATGCCTTTAAGAAACAGGTGAAATAGTACTTTTACATGAGTGTCATTTGCATTAGGCATGAGATAAAATTTGTATTTTTCTAATCATATTACCTCTTGTCTGAACCAGAGAAACAGGTAAATGGATGTTAAACCATTTTTATCACCATTGTGTTTTGTAGTCAGAAATTGAGTAAAGTTCTGTTGAACACAGCTTCCCAGGCCTGAAACCACGAATCCACCAATTTGCCCCTCAAAGAAAATGTACATGTAAACATTTTTTAAAGTTTTCATATCTTTGCATTGACTTATCAGCAATGCCTCCCTTCTTTACTCAGACGGTGCACCCTGGAGACCTCAAGAAGGCTGTGGAAGATTACTTGAATGAACTCCTTAAACCTATTCGTGCTGAGTTCAGTTCACCTGAAATGAAGGACCTTGTTGCAAAGGCCTACCCAGAAGAATCAAAGAAGAAGAAGGGCGAGTCAATCATCACAATTTTGATTTTGTAGTTGAGGTGATAAAGCAAACCTCAAGAGCTCCTGCACACAGCAATATTCTCGTCCATGGTTCTTGTACCAGTCACCTTCTCTACCATAGCTTGTGTACTTGTCAACTTCTCTACCATAGTAGACGCATTTGACAACTTACACTGTTCTCAGCAACTCACATTTTCCATCATAGCATCTGTGCTCAACAGCTTGCATTCTCCACTTAAGCTCCTGCCCTCAACAGTCAGTGTACTCTGATATAGCTCTTGCACTAAACAGTTTATCATTACTTCTGCTGTAAACCGCCTACACTTTGTGTAAGTCTGGCCAGCTGATATACTAATTTTACTATCAATACACTTTATGACATTGTCTGCCTATGTATGTGTGTATGCATAAGCTGCAACTCCGGAGATTTAATGAACACTTGTGTTCATTGCAGGCATGCAAGAGGGATGCAATGACAAAGATGCAAGCTCTATACTGTCGGATGTCATGTGCATCCTCTCAAAATTAGACAAGAAAGTTGACAACATGAGTCTTATCCTTACCTCTGTCAGTGACACTGTATGTTGTCTAAGTGAACGAATTGTAGTACTGGAACAGCTGCAGAAGGGAAACCAGAAACTGGGTGAGCATTGAAGGAATAAAACGGAGAGACCAGAAAATAGAAAGGACTTCTATGATGTTCAGGTGTTTTCACTGCTTTAGAATATAGAAATGGATGGGGAACTTAATAACTGATATTATGTAATTATTTATATGATTACATGATGAAAGTATATAATAGTGTAGCATTATAAAAAATACAAAGTAAACATCTATTCAAATATGTAAGTATAAAAAGGTAATTATATTACTTCTTCAGGCATCCGATCACAAGTTTGGGAAAATACAAACAGTATAATATACATGTTATGACAGACTTGCCTTTAAGTTAACAGCATATGAAAGCCATGAGAAGGATTCTCAAAGACACACTAGAGGAGGTTGAAAGGCAAATGTTTGCCAGGTTTACTTTCTCAAGAAGAAAGAAAAAAGTGATTCATAATAAATCTAAGCTTACTGGACAAATATGATTACAAGAGAACAACATGTTGAAAAAAGAAGGATAGTCCATAGCCAATCATATTTTCATGTTTTCAGTTTGTATATTATAAAGAAATTAAGCATTGTGAATTATTATGCTTTTATAGATGTTGAGATAGGTTATGATTTTATAAATGCAAATGTACTCTGGCCTATTATATTAAAAGGAAAGTAAGGAAAAACTTTTTTGGTGTTAAAGTGCGCAACCATGACAACCATGTTAGAAAAGGAAATATAGATTTTCTGGTATGAGGCCCTGATATTCAGAAATCCTTGGTTTTGTTTTTTTTAATTCATTCATGAACTAAACGTTTGTAGTTATTTTCATGTTACTTGCTCTTATTTTTAAACTGTTATCAAACAAATGAAAAAGCAAGGAAAACTTCGACACTGGAAGGAAAACCTGGGAAAAGTAATAACTTTTTAAAAAAAGGAATTTAGGCCAGTGAGAAAGATCAGCCTGTGATGGAATGTTATTGTTGTTTTAAAATGGTTCTAATAAGTGTCTAGATTTCTACTACACGACGAGAATGTATAACTACATATATATAAGGATACCGCAATTAAGTTAAGAAAAAGGGCATTCGCTATAATGCAAAAACTATATGGTTATATTAATAATTAAATACTTGAGAGATGTATCACTAAATCTCTTCGATGTTTAGGTAACATAATTCATGCAAAATGGCTTAAAAGAATGGTTTTAGACAAATTATAAGTTAATGAGAAATGTATAATTTATGTTTTTTTTTTGTCTGTTGACTGAGATCCACAAGTGACCTAGCTTGTATTTAACAATTTAAATAGCGTTTACAATTTTATTTACTAGCGATCGAGGGTACCTATGGCTTTTTTTTTTTTATTAAATTTTTACCGTTTCATCTGAGCCAAGCTTAATTAATTAAGTAAAGGTCATGCGCGCGACGTCAGTGAAGTTGAACAGTGATATGTTTGTGCGTCTGATGCCTGACAGCTTGAACGGTCGCTTGTTGAACAGTTTATAATATAATTTGTAAACAAACTTGTTCACAGTACCCGCTTACTACCACGACCTGTGGTTAGGAACCAGAGGTACATCCGTATACCCGGGTTTGATTTACCTTCGCTGAATACCTAAAGCCCTAGTAAATCCTCTTTATAGTTATGGATGGTACGCGAGGCGGGGACTACTACTACTCCGAATGGCTAATTCACTCACATTATAGCTGTGGTCACATCCATCCATTAATAAAATGTTTATTTTCTTATCGTTTCATTCCTTGATGCATTGTCTAGCTTTTCAAAATGTTATCTGTCGTCGGTCACGCCACGTTTTGTCTTTATTTTGGTTTGGTTACCCCAAGTATGGGAGGCAACTCTAGCAAGCTGTGAAACTAAAGGCCTCATGGATTATCTCCCGACCACTTGGGTCTGCCCGTGTTTCCAGTTAAAGTTAAACACGCACTACTTCACATGGGGTTGGCATTCGAGCGAGGGTAATTTGTTGTCCTGGATAAATCAAAGGCAAGTGGCTTGTCTCCGTAGCCATGAACCGACGTCCAGACTTTGTGGAGGTTTCCTAACCCCTGGGTTTAGTTATGAAGCAAGTTATGGCAAATATTCCCTAGGGTAAAGTAAAGTAATCTTCGTGGGGTCTAGACAAAATAAAAAACCCGAAGTATGACTAATTGACTTTCACTTGTGTGTCACCTGCTGGTTGTTGGTGATCTCGGTGAAGCCGATATCAGCCCAAAACAACCTCAAGTCAAGCAGTGGCCAAAAATATGAACTTGCAGACAACACAAAGCCCTTCCCAGCAAACGCACCAAGATTTGGCCAAGCTTCATTTGGTGCGTCCTTGGTCTGCCTTGGTACCAATATTGGCTCTTCATTGGTCTCTCTAATTATACTGAACACGTACATCCCTTATAGCCAGGTACCTGCACCCTCTCATTAATTTTATGTTTGTGTTGTGAACTAATTATGCTCCTTGCCTCCTTCAGCTTGTATGTACTTTTAAACTCTTGTTCCAGTCGATCTAGTTATATTCTCTCAATTTTTTTTTAACCACTATTCCCAACGTCGTCGGCTAATCCATTCCACATGTCCCTAACCCTTGTATCACCTTGATACAGGAACGACTTTTGACCTTTTTCTGAGACAGTCGCACGTCCGTGGTGAACACAACACGTGATCTGTAAGAAAAACTTCACATTCACCATTGTTCTATTTAACAACCTACATAATAGTTGAATTCAAAATGTTGGGCGTTGTGTGCAACAGTAGATATCACTTTGCTTTATGTAGACAGGCCTGGGTGATTATTGACAAACGTTGAGCTGGAGACCTAGTCATACTCAATGCCGTTTCCTCGGAAAGTGACACAGGGTAACCACAACACAGTGAGATATAAGAGTTCAATAGTTCAACGTGACTCCAAGTTTACATGCTTTAATTATAGTTACAGCACTGGTGCTTTCTCAGAAACGTGTTTAATCGTTAGGCATGTTATCGGGAGAGCCCGGTGGCTCAGCGGGTAAGCGTAAAGTTTTGTCTGAACTCTGCACGCGCCGTGTTTGGGTGGGTACCGTGGGTAACACCTGCTTACAGGGCCAGCTGTCGACTGGCGATTATTTCCGAATACCCCATCTTCGATCTTTCTCTTCCTCAAATACACTGCAGTATTTTTCCATTAACCTCAACCAAAATGACTATTTATTTACATTCATTTAATCAAATCACCTTTCTGTCGACGTGACCGAAAGTAAGATTCAAAAATCTATCGGTAATAGCTTTGTTGAAAAGAAAGTAGAACATTTTAAGAATACCCCAGTCACAAAACGAGATAGGTCAGTAACGACATTTTCTGGTAAACTAGCGCACGATCAGCGCTCCTGCAGGCTTAAAAAAAGTCAAAGCATTATTTGCTTTCTTCAGACATGTAACGATGAGTTTTCAAAAACTTTTTTTTTTACCTGCGCTGTGTTGTGCCACAGCATTGAAAGTGCATTAGTTTGTTGGGCAATTTACCATTCTGAGACCTCAGTGTACGTGCTGGATAGCACGCGAAAAATAACTATAAAAGCTGTCGCAGTGCAGGTATCGAACCACAAACCGCGTCCTAACAGAAACCAGCAAAGTGATTTAAAGGTCTGTCGGGGTTGAAAATTCTTGATCTCAACACTAGATACTATGTCACAAATCTGGGTGAAAACACCCATTGTGTTCTTAAGGTCCATGCCTACAAGAATCGTCTTGCGCATGAAGAGGTCATCATGACGTCAAGATTGTACATGGACAGCGGTAAAGACAGAACCATATGTTAATTAGGTTCATCTGTGGATATATATGACATCAACATTTTTTCATAGCAACATAAATGAATATTAAGCAAATAATAATAAAGTACATTTTGAGGGACAAGCAAGGAACGTCCATTATGGGATAGTCAGGACACGAGTACCTGACGGGACAGACATATATGCTTTTCGTCGGCTGCCTGCAGTCTATGTGGATGATTTTGGAGAAGTATGAATACATATGTGACCTGCACTCTAAGCTTTGATGTCCACGTCGGCTCTTACAGTAAAAAAAAAAAAAAGTTGACATTGCTGCGTACCTCAGTATACAGTTTAATTAAGCCTACAAATGTTTAACATTATCCTTTCATCGATTTCCACAGGATTAATAAAAAAGCTTTTGTAAAAATTCGTTTGTGTTCATAAGTTTATTTGTTCATGTGCAATGCTGTTCATGTTGTTGTTGTCTGCACTCTCGAGAAGGATCATCGCACGCTCTGGTACAGTGGTACTACTACTACTTGTACTAAATGACATACAAGGTGCACTGTACTGTTTTCATTTCCTCCGACACAAGACCTCAGAGATTCTGATGTGATCATCGACCAGATCATGATAGGTTGCAATAACACGTTCTGCCACCCTGAACATGTTTAATGGCTTATGTTCGAACCAGGGACATGAGAAGGTGCAGGTGTGCATGTATGTTGAATGTGTTGCATGGGTATGTATGTCCGCCCATTATGTTTTATATATATATATATGCTCAAATTTTGTGTGTATATTTGGTTGGGTTTGTGAGCAAAAGACAAATTTCTTGTCTTCGACTTCCTCTGACAGACAATAAAGTTTGATTTGATTTGATTAATATTTTGTTCCCCTTCAAATTCACACACCTCACATTCGGCATGTGGAATGGGTCTGACCTGTCTGTATGCTGTTGGTGGTTTCCGCCGGATCAGCAGCTAAAACTTTATCACAACGAGCGAAACATATCCTCCAACCCAAGACAAATACGTCTTTCAGGAAATGAGATATCTCAACCCTGAATACTGAGTATATGTCAACCTGTTGATCGCCGCAACTCACCGACACTCCCTGCACGGTCTAAGACACCAAGGTTTCTAACCATCGGAGTAAAATTTAAATTAAAAGGTAACTTGATTACTCTGGACTTAAGAGTAACTACATGAAAGAAATTGTTGTTCATATCTCGCTTACCACTGTGAACTTATGACCCAGCTCCTGTTTGGAGACAGCATTCTAGCATTTATACAGGAGCTAAAGTGCAAGGATTTAGATAAAATCCCTGAGCGTGATGACCTAACTATACCCACCGTCACATTTGTTCCTCCACTGTTCCCCTCCTTCCCCTTACTGTGTAAGTCGAGCTAACATGATCCAATTTTTTTTCTTTGTTATAAAAGAATGCACTGCAGAACATTAAGGGCGGGCAAGACACTCCGAGCTGATTTAGCTATTGGCCATGAAACACTCAGAGGTGATTTCTGGGAAAAATCGCGACGATTGCGTCAGTTGAGTTTTTCAGAAGGAAGCAAAAGCACTTTACATGTAAATACAAAAACGTTTTTGTCAGCCACTTTATAAGCGCTCGTGTACATACAGAGTCGCTTATTGTGAACGAGTGAATAGACGACCATTAGCGCGAGCAGACGTTAACACATATATATATAGATACCTTCCTGGCCAGTCTCGGTCGTATAGTTCCAGAGGTTTGTACACAGTTCAGGTGGTGACAAAAATGTCTAACAGCAAAGAAACACCAAAGCTGACCGCAGGACAAGAAGAAAAACTGACTCTCATCAAGAGGAATTTGCAGGTATGAGTGTAATGATGGATATGGATATGGATATATCAGACACAGAGCAATGCCCAGATCCATAGCTGTCTGAGCAAAAAGTTTGTGTCAGATTCTATGAGATAACATTCGGAAATAATCAATTATCAGGTTATTTGTCTTCACAGATGAGATTCTAAAACTATTGTATAAAAGTATAGAAGCACAGCAACAAGTTGCTGTGAGGGCGTCGGTGGTTCAAACACTCGCTTGTCACGACTGCAAAGATCGAGAGGCCCTGGGTTCAGATCTCGCAATGGTCTCAGATGGTCGTCGGGGGTTTTCTCCGGGTACTCCGATTTCTTCCTCCTTTCTTTTCCCCTCATAGTGCGAAATTACCTTCAGGTGGAAGCACGTTCCCACTAAACTTGTCAGGCAGGATCTTAGAACTTTCGCATTCATTGAATTTAATCTTTTGCTCTTTCGCGTTAAATAAATGATTAATTTGTAATTTATTAGTCACTTTTGCGACTTTACATTAACATAAATTATGTTTTTTACCGTGTTGATGATATAATCTGTTTATGCCTCAGGAGGAGCAGCTCCTCCTTGCCCGGAGTTGGTGTTTCTGGATTACTTTCACTTTCACTTAATCTTACTTGGGTGACTAATCAGTCTTATCGTTCAGTAGTTCTGACATTGCCTCGTGTTCCCTTTCTTAGGCAGGGCTATGACCACTGATTGCATCCATTCTTGTGGCCACTGCTCAGTTGCCCAGATCTTGAGACACAGGATGGTAAGCGCCTTCCCTTTCTCTTACCCGCCCCCTTTGATCAACTCCGTTGGGACGTTGTCCACCCCCGGAGATTTACCTCCCTTCAGGTTCGGAATCGCCCGCTCGACCTCATCCTTTAGTACTTACAGACTTTCTGGGTTTTCGTCCGTTTCCTGGAGGATGTTAGAAACCGTCGACAGCGGAAAGTTATAAAGCTGAATGCACGGGCTGGGCGTGTGGCGCTCCACCCTTATGGCGAGGATGTCCTTAGGTACCGCTCTGATTGCCTTCTCCAACTATTCGTAAAACATTTCCACTTCGTCCTCCCCCCCTGAACGGAGATGGAAGCGGAAACCTGATCATTGTAAGCATATAATGTCCACGCCCGTTTGGCGTTCGGTCAGTTTGGAGCGCCACCGCCCGTAGCCAGTATTTTCACCCCTCCTTCCATGAGGGGCCCTTCAAAATCCCGAATCTCTTGGTAGGCACGACGGCTCCAGTCGCATATTTTCGCAAACCCCTCCCTGGAGAGTGCTGAAATATATTTATGCGAAAGTACAAATATTTCTGGACCGGTTAACATGTAAGCGCACAAATTATCAGTCCTTTTTTTCTGCTTATACGACGGCGCAAAAAGTTCTAAAAACCATTAATGCGATGGAGCAAATACGTCCAATGCCCCTCTCGAAAACGCGCCAATGGTGAATTATGAATGGTAGACATCGAACTTCATAGAAAGTGTATCTCCCTATCATCATCCGATTGCGATAATCTTTTGCTGTGTTTTGCAGTTTACCCAATTTTATTGGTTGTTGTTGTTTTTTTTTGGTTTGTTTTTGAGTAACTATATGATAAGATTTCATGCTCTGAGAAACACCTCTCTCACATAAACAAATGCCCCCAATCCCCACACACAAACACAACACGCACCCGCACACATTCACACCTTTCTCACACACATATTCAAGCTACTGATAATTTTCATACATTCTCATTCCAGGAGGTTTTAGGTGAAGACAGACTGAAAGAGATTTTGACGAAGCGTGACCTGAAGGTGTACTGGGGAACTGCCACCACAGGCAAACCTCACATCGGCTACTTTGTTCCCATGTGTAAAATTGCAGACTTCCTCAAGGCCGGGTGTGAGGTACCAAAAAAAACAAAAAAAAAAAAAACAACCAAACAAACTGAAAATAAGTAATCATACAACTCCTTTTCTGTGTTTGACCAACAGAAAAAAGTTTTGTTTCTTTTTTTTCTTTTTTTTCCTTGATGGTTGAAAAGATGATCGAATGCATTGACTATTTCACATCAAAGGTGAACTTTTGCTTTAGACATTTAAAACATTTGATGCAGGTGACAATTCTGTTTGCGGACCTCCATGCCTACCTGGACAACATGAAGTCTTCGTGGGAACTTCTAGACCTGAGAGTAAAATACTATGAGGCGGTGATCAAGGCCATGCTGAAGTCCATTGATGTTCCTTTAGACAAGCTCAAGTTCATCAAAGGCACAGACTTTCAGCTGAGCAGGTATAACAAGAGTCATGCTAGCTTTAGGGCTGATTTTTCAAACTATTAACCCGATATGCTTGAAATATATACTGCATAATGCATAATACATAATGCATGAACATGTGTGGTAGCAGACATAAAATTATTTTGAACTGTTGTTTTCGTTTTATTTCATGTGCAAATAATTGTTTAGAACATATTACAGCTTTACAAGTTTTCTTCCCCTTTCAGGGAGTACACGTTGGATGTGTACAAGATAGCATCTAATGTGACTGAGCATGATGCTAAGAAGGCGGGTACAGAAGTTGTGAAGCAAGTGAATCATCCATTGCTTAGCAGTTTGCTGTATCCTTGTCTGCAGGTAGCATTACTTTTATTTTTCATGCCTTAATATTAATCTTCAACGATACCTTTCATGCTTGCGCTGAATTTGAGCTTAATACACTGTGAGACTACTGCTGTCATGCAACATTTGGTCACTTGATATCAACACCATACTAATACAATAGTGGTCAGAATTAGCCAGTAAATTAATTAATCAGTTGACAATGTCCAGTCAGTTAACAATGCCAGGTTTTTGTTTGTTCTCAAGGTTCTGTGATTGCATGTGCGTTCGAATATATGGTAAACCTACCAAGCATGCATTCACATTCTAACACTAAAATGCACACATCCTTACCTCTCCCACCCACACATATATATACAGGGAAAGGGAGAGAACCAAGAAAAATGTGCTTTATCCTTTTTAAATTTCCAGGCTTTAGATGAGGAGTACTTGAAAGTTGACGCTCAGTTTGGAGGCAATGACCAGCGTAAGATTTTTGTCTTTGCTGGAGAGGTAAGTATTCACCATGATCAGAATTTTTTTCAAATTTTGAGCTGCTGGAGTGAATAAAAAATAGTGGTCAGAAAAATCCTGTCTTGTGATGACTGGGGCAAGGTTTATGCATTTAGAAAATTCTAGTAACCTTGAAAATAATTTCACACAAATCTGTAACTCAAATGTTTTTTACTCTTTGTACTTCATTTATGATAGTAGTCTGTGTAAGACAATTGTTTCATATGTTGCAATTTTCTTTTTGTGAAAATATTTGGTGGTAAAATGGTTCTTTTATTCATCTTCTTTTTGCTTCTTCACATTTTAGTTGCCGTTTTTTGTCTGCAATTTATCTTTCTCTTCATCCCTTTTGACAGTGTCTGCCACAGATTGGCTATGACAAGAGGATACATTTAATGAACCCCATGGGTGAGATCACCTTTCTTTTATTCATACAGGAATCCTCAATCCTGGGCTTCTTTTTCTGATGTTCAGGAACTTACTATGCTTTAGAATGTGGAATAGGACAACAATCTTAATAACTGATATTTTGTAATTATGTATACAATTATTGAAATTTTGTAACAGTGTAGAATTATTAAAATTAGAAAGTAAATATCTACTTATTCCAATATGTATCTATGAAAAGGTAATTCTGTTTCTACTTCAGACGTCCGATCACAACTTTAGGGAGATGTCTTCTGTAGAACTTAATGTATTCTGGGATGTTTATCAACAGTGATCTATAAATGAGGACTCATAATACTACTCTCCTCAACACCATTAGTGTGTATGAGTTTGTGTGACTGTTCTTAGTGCCTGGCCTGAAAGGCAGCAAAATGAGCTCTTCAGAAGAGGACTCTAAGATTGACCTTCTGGATTCTGAAGAGCAGCTGAAGAGAAAAATAAATCAGGCATTTTGTGAGCCCGGAAATGTTGATGACAATGGCATTTTGTCCTTCTGCGAACACGTGCTCATACCTCTCAGAAATTCAAAAGGTAGGATTCTATGACGTTTTTTCATAAGGCACAGTTTTTCTTCTTGGGAGGTTTGAAAATGACTGGCTGCATGATATCTCTCTAGAGTAATCAAGTCATAAATCTGTCCAGATACATTTCATATAAGATGTTAAAAAAAAAAATCCTATGCACACTGCTGATTGCTAATTAGGACTTAATTCCACAAAAATTACTGCTAACATTATTGATAGAATAAATATTACTCTTATAACAATGAAAAAAATGATGTTCACCTGATGTTTGAACAATGTAAAGCAGAGATGGCAAAATACTGGAACCATGCCTGCTGATCGCTTGCAGATTTGTAACCTGGCTGCAAAAACTTGTGTTAATTACTACAGACAACTGGTTCACCTAGCACAATTTGCTTAATAATTAGCATCATGCACATAAACATTTATAATGATGTCTTATGTTTTATATCTGTCTATAATATTTGGCTGCTCACATAACTGTAAACTGCTATACAGCAATTCACTGAGAGAAAACCAGCAGCCTTGTACAAAGTGGAAAATGACACTTTATTTTTGGGGGAATTTATTTAATGACAGATTTTGAAATCAAACGGGCTCCAGAGCATGGTGGCAACATGACGTTCAAAACCTTTGAGGAATTGAAGGATGCCTTTAAGAAACAGGTGAAATAGTACTTTTACATGAGTGTCATTTGCATTAGGCATGAGATAAAATTTGTATTTTTCTAATCATATTACCTCTTGTCTGAACCAGAGAAACAGGTAAATGGATGTTAAAACCATTTTTATCACCATTGTGTTTTGTAGTCAGAAATTGAGTAAAGTTCTGTTGAACACTGCTTCCCAGGCCTGAAACCACGAATCCACCAATTTGCCCCTCAAAGAAAATGTACATGTAAACATTTTTTAAAGTTTTCATATCTTTGCATTGACTTATCAGCAATGCCTCCCTTCTTTACTCAGACGGTGCACCCTGGAGACCTCAAGAAGGCTGTGGAAGGTTACTTGAATGAACTCCTTAAACCTATTCGTGCTGAGTTCAGTTCACCTGAAATGAAGGACCTTGTTGCAAAGGCCTACCCAGAAGAATCAAAGGAGAAGAAGGGTGAGTCAATCATCACAACTTTGATTTTGATAGTTGAGGGGATAAAGCAAACCTAAAGAGCTCCTACACACAGCAATATTCTCGTCCATGGTTCTTGTACCAGTCACCTTCTCTACCATAGCTTGTGTACTTGTCATCTTCTCTACCATAGTAGACGCATTTGACAACTTACACTGTTCTCAGCAACTGGCATTTTTCATCATAGCACCTGTGCTCAACAACTTGCATTCTCTACTAAAGCTCCTGCACTCAACAGCCAGTGTACTCTGCTATAGCTCCTGCACTCCACAAGTTTACATTTTCATTAAAAAATCCTTTGCACAGATGCACTTCTTTATCACTTTCTGCAACATAGCTCAGTTTCCATAATCAACTTGTGTGGTCTATGCAGCATCTACATGACTTTTGTACTCAACTGCCTGCATATGCTACTCTCGGGCATCTAATTAATATTTCATTCCCTCTCTCTTCTCATATTACCCATCTCCCCATATGAGTATATGTCTGTGTGCGTTTAGGGAGGGGGGTTTGTAAACATTTCAAGGAAATTCATGTTAGATGTTATTTGCAAACTTTGCCAGATGTATTAATGGAATTATCTGTTCTTTAAGTATTTAATTTTCTCTGTCATTAAAGGCCAGAAACCATAAGGATCCAGCCTGGTGGATCCAAAATTTCCAACTGATCTTCGCTCATCTCTTCTCTTAAGAAAAGAAGACATTTTCCATTTAATAAGCAATAAAAAAATTAAAAAAACCAACATGAAGCACACCTCACGTAAATGAACATTATTATTGACAAGATGGTCAAATCAGAGTTTCAAGTCAAAGTTATGCAATGAATGACACTGTGCTTAGCCAACTTTTTCCGTAATGCGTACAAAACACTGGAATCCAAGCACTACATGTGCATTAAAGCAATACTAGTTTAAAATCTCTCAAGTATTTCCAGACTTGTTTCTTTTTGTCATTTTGGCTTTAATCCTGTATCACCAATCACACAACTTTTCATGTCATTAAACTCTTCTCTTTGGGAAGTAAAGGACAATTCTGTTTATATAGTGTTTGTAGCATATAAGAATGTTTACAAGGATTAACATTAAGATGTTAATTTATTAAGTAGCTGCTTTGATAATATTTTGCATGTCTCTTTATCACTTTACCTTTTTATTAATCTCGTAAATTAATAACCCTTTAGTCTATAAATTACTAAATATGATAATCAGTTTACCACACCCATCAGCTTTAATGTTACAGATGTAGTTTTAAGTCTTTATTTTAATAATTAAATAGATGCTATTGTTTTCAATGGTAGCATATTCCGCATATTTTTAATTTCTATTTTCTTAAAAAAGTGCAATTGACACAAGTGAAAAGTAAGAGATCAGGACTGTAGTCTCAACACTAACAATTTAATATTAAATTGTTACTCTGAGAAGAAAATAAAGTTTTTTCCTCAAAAGTGGAAATGGATTCTGACTTTTTTTGTTGTCTGATTTGCTTTTTTACACTACTACTGTCTGGGTCAGAATACAAATATGTCCATGCATGTGTTGTTATTATTATTCTGTGTGTTTACGTTTTTTTTTATCAGGCACTTTGAGCTAACTTTTGATGGTGGGATAAAGCACTCTATCAATTAAGCATTATTATCATTAAATAATTTCTACCATCACATGCCTGTTATACCGATGTAGGTGTGGACCATGTTTCGTCCCTTTGCTGTACAGTCATGACTATTTTATAGAATAATCAGAATAATAATAAATCCTCAGCTATAGCAAAAATCTCAAATCTCTATTTTTGGCATAACTGTGGCCACAAAACATACCTTAGACTGTAAATTTATTATATTAAGTAGAAAACCACTTTTTCAAAGCCTCGTAACTGTTTTCCAGTCATAGTAAAAGAACATATTTTGTACAAGTTGGATTTCATAGTGAAAAAACCCTAACCCACTGTTTTATTTATAAGATTGTCTATTCATGTTCATCTATGCAGCTTTATGGCATACAAAAAAAAAAACAAAAACAAAAACAAAACAAAACTGGGCAACACAACAATTTGTAAATTTCTGACAACAACTTTATTGTTGTAAAAAAGATTTTCAAATGAGTGGCATTTATATATAAAAAGAAGAGGATGGTCCAAAGCAAATTTTGTAACCCTTATTAAAACCTCTCTTAAACAATATAAATGCACACAATTTAATAATCATATGCATTAAAATAAACATTAAGTCAGCAATTGCATGCAGCCTCTCATCCCAATGGGTAAAATATGTTTGCCAAAGGTTTAACAAACTACAGAAGCTTAAAAGCTTAAAGTAACTCCCTACAACCCACCCCTCCTCCTAGCGCCCAGCCCCAAATACAGTAACCCTCTGTCAAGGGTGGGTGACAATGAGTGGCAGCAAACATACACTGGAATGAAAACTGTATTTCAAAAAGTATAAATAATGTCCACAACATTCCCATATCACATTTTTAACTGGCTGGACGGAACTTTGCCAGATCATTCAGTGAGCATTGAAACAAAAATGTTGAATAAGCAGTCGTATGAAAATGACAGAAACAAACATAACATAGCAGACTGATAACATATTTTCCTACAGTAGTCAGTTGATAGATAGGGTTAACATGTTAGTCTGAAGTCTGAGAACATTTGCATACAAATATAATGAAACAACACAATACAGCTGATTAATTGAATCTATCTGAATATGTAGTTACTACACTGCCTTACTGTCATCTTCAACTGTTAGATGTGTAATTTTGAAGTTCTCTTTCATACAAACATTTTTTTCTAGTTGTAAATACAATATGTGGGGAACATATGTATATAAACACAGAAATGATAAAAATAATGTCAAATTTTGATTATGGAACTAGGGATGTACTTAGGAGAGCAAAATACATAGCAAAAGTTGGATTTTACTACATTAAATGCATTTTTTCTCTTATATAACATTTTCCTTAAAAAGATAATTCCCTGAAGTGTGCTAAGGTTGTAATAACCACTGACAAATCTATGAACAATTTTTGCCAAACAACACAAAGACAAAGATCTATAGTTGATCATATGAAGGCATTTTAAAAACTGAGATGGAAGACATACTAAATAAAGTGCACCTCTTCTACATTCGCTATAAGCAAACACTTTATTCTAGAGAACAGTTATTTTATTATAATCATTTTCTCATTCTTTTATCATTTTTGATAAATATTAACATCACCACAAACTTTGATGTCTCTAGCACTGTGAGCTGAAGAAACAGAATCCTAAATCCTATTGTGATAAAAATACTTTTAAAAGACTGTTAAGTGTATTAAGTCATTATCGTTTCCTTGAATATGTCTTATTAAAGAACCCTGTTCATTCAGTGGCCAGGCAAGAAAAAAATGGACAACAAAGAGTAAAATGAAAAAAGAACATACTCTTACCTATTCTGCTGTGACAAAAGTATGCCATCCATTGCAGAAAAGTCCATCTTAAGCCCAAGGCACAATGTTTATTAACACATAAAGCCCAACTGCTGCCCTAGCTGTCACAAAATTGCTGCAGAAACTAGCACTTGATTTAAAGAGACAGCACCATATCTGTCCAATCATTTTGCACAAAATATCTGGAACACCAAATGTCAACTCTGCTCCAATCCACAGAAAATTCATCAGACATTTTATCATAATTTTCTTGCACTGAAAGTCAAAAGGGAGTCCCATCTCCAAGCATGGTGACAAGGCTCAAGTGCCAAGGTTATGTAATCCTGAGACCATTTCCTACATGCTTTTTTACAGAAAAGTGTAGCAATGGTATAAACAGGAAGCTTCCAGAACACCATGAACCAAATGACCAAACATCTCGCAGGTCTATAAGTTCAGATGCAATTGTACTGATATCACCACACGTTTTAAAAACTGAAGCTGACTAAACGAGATTGGAACAGTAGCACGCACCCGCACACACACACACATATTGTGCCATTATCACTCCCAGCTCAAGTCATCTCGTCGTAACGTTGTCTGAAGCTTCTTCATGTCTTTGAGTACATTTAGAGTTGGAGGTGCTGGCTTTTGTCTGTACAGACAACTTTTTCCCGTAGCACTGTGAGATCTGCATCTGTCACTTTCAGGGGATTTGTGATTATTCGCAAGACGGCCCATAGCTGAATGAGGCCGAGGAGTAGCTTCTGATGAAGCTGTCTTCTTCCCATGCTTTCTCAACTGTCTCTTGGCATCCTCTAACTGTATTTGTATATGAACAGAAAACAAAATAAATCCTGGTAACAGCTGTTCAAGAAATAACATCTCTAAATCTTGGCTGGCTTTACTTGCTTTACTTGCTTTGCATATTTTATGGGAGATAAAGTGTGGATAAACTAGTGGTTAGACCAGTGGGTTCCAAACCCATGGGAGAGCATATCAGCCAGTTCAATAACCAAGTGATGGAGCGCACTTTCACCAACTCACCCAGCTGTGAAAGGGATATCCAACTTCATAGAGGATTGAGGAAAATAAGGCAACAAGGAATAAGAAATGAGTGCCACACTCACACAAATCTGGCCTTAAGTGGGGACTCTAGCATCTCTCTTTCCTATGATTAAAGGTTATGAGACCACTTTTACCTTTGTCTTTGTATATTTTATATGTGATCACACTTTCATGTATGATAACACCTAGACACTTTTGTTCTACCAGTTCCATTTGCAAAGTTTTTGATATCTTCTTGTTCAACAAAACAAATCTTCAGCAATAATGAAACCATTTTGGTTTTATGTGGAACATTTTATAACTTCTTAGAAAATGAAGGCAATTACTACTACCAAGGAAGATGACAAAAAATGTAAAAACTGAACTTGAACCAGTAAAAACCTCACACAGATAAAAACTCCCCTATTTGTATAGAAATTTTGAACTTTACTCTTTTCCTATTTTTACCACCCGAACAAGAATGTATCCAATGTCCCCCATAAAAAAATATTAACCGTAAACACTTTAATCAACTCGAACCGATCAAGCTTAAAAGAATTTTGGATTATACCTTCTGCTGGTGAAGCCTGACTCTCGAAATTTGTTGGGCCTTGGCTTCCATTCTAACAACAAGACCGTCAAGCTCTCTCTCCAAGTCCTCTCTAATCCGAGGATCTCGAGCTTCACTAACCTGGTGCATCAGCTCCTGGTGTTCACTGTCAAAAAGCAGATCATTACCTCCTCTATCCCCTCAACAGCATAATTAACATCAAAATATAATGCAAGACAACCATTTTGTTTAATTCTTTGCAGTTCAGTTGAACATACACAATCAAGCATGTCATTCCAAACTGTAAAGAGTTAATCGAGACAGGATGACACAGATAAGACAAATATCTACAATCAATATGCACAACATGATGTCCCGAAGGAGTTAAGAATCAGCAGGCATTACTGAAGAGTGACTTGGCTGTGCTAACAGTGTACTTACAAACCAAGCTGACCAAGCTCATCTTGCAACTGTGACAGAAGGTCTGCCAAGTCCTGATCGAGACTGATACTGGAAGACGATGAGTGGCTAGGGGAGTTATTATGGCTTCCAGACCCCTCCGCTCCATGGTTGTGACCATTGTAGAGGGAAGAACAGAGGGCGAGATTGTGTCGCTTCATTATTGACAACACTTTCTGCACATTAGCCCCAACTGCATGGCTTGGTGTTGTTGCCTAGCGTAGGGGAGCAAAAACAAACCTGGACTCTTTTCCTTAATGCCTGCTTTGTACTGCAGGAGAGACTAATGTTTTCAATATTACAGAAATGAGATTCAGAGTTTACTAAAATTGAATTAACATCATCTTTCAATCACGGGACACTGTGGAATTTTCCACTGAAGTTCTCATTTACCAACTTCTTTGATAACCTTAGAGAAAAGTTCTGATTGAATTAAAAATATTGTCATAAGATTCTTAGAGATCACTGCAGAAAATAGTTTTGAATGTAAATGAAAGTCCAGTTTCATGCATGCACAACATAATCATAACAATGACTTTCATGCTGAATACTCATGATCAATAGTCTATTCAGAAAGCAGTTTACTTTAGTTAAAAATGAAAACACATTTGACATTACAAAAAATTGCAAGATAAAAAGTCATCCAATCCCATATTCTCTCTCTTTTTCTTACACAAAAAAATATGCAGTGAAAGGCATGTCAATGAAAACTCTCTGAATTACCTTCCCTGCAACAAATGGAATCTCTGCCAAATTTAATCGATAGTGTTTCATTGGCTCAGGCTTGGCTAATGCTGTCTTCTTTCCTGCAACCTTTTTCTTTTTCTTCTTAGTAGCTACAGACCCACTACTGTGTGTCCTTTTTTTTGTGCTTTCATCTCTCCTTTCTTCAGACTCTGGTGTTGTGTCAAGGAGCAGTCTGTGGGAAACTGCTACACTTTCCAGCTAAGAAAAACAATGACAATAAGGAAATACTCAGACACTGCTTTTTTCAGAAACTTCATCTTGTTTTCTTTAAACATCTCTGATTAGAACTACATAATTTATCTCTAAAGAACAGTGCACATAGATCAAATAGCTTTTTAAAGTGTTCCATGCAATGGTAAGAGGATATGAAAATATACTTGACAATGTCAACCAGTCTGACAACTTGTTAGAACGGCAGGAAATATCTATCAAGAACCATAATTACAAGAAATTCAATAAAGTTATCTTCTTTGGATTACTTATATTAAGTGAGTGACATACTAAATGGTTTCATACAAATTTGACTGCTCTATCTTGTTTCAATCGGATTTGGAGTCTATTTAAAAGTATGGGACAAATATGTCCCTTGGTCCTCAAAGGGTTCAACTTTTGTTTCTTATTATTTTTCTCTCACCCTTCTCCACCTCATACATATTTGCATGCACACATACTCAAACACACACACATACGTGAGAGACACCTATGTGTCTGTAAAGAAAACTACTGTGAAACATGAGGAAAACTAAAATGAAACAAAAAAAATGTAAGATAGAAAGTGACAAGATGAGAATGGTAATAGTATATTAAGATATATTTAGCCTTTGCCTTAACTCACATCTATTGCTCTCTCTTGCAGCACTTGCCGATGAAGTCGCTCCTCTCTCAGCTTTTCCTCTAGTTCCTTTATCTTGGCCTTCAAACAGAAAGCAACAATAACTACAGTGCCTATCACTCTCATCTAATTAAAATAATCTATTTTACACACATGTAAGGGCCAGCGGTGTCATGTGTTCATCTACTTTTAAATCAACCTAGTTTAGAGTTGTATACACCTTTTGAATTCTCTTTAACAGTTTAATATGCAAGTTCCTCTGTTTATGTGCATGTGTATACAGAAACAGTTTGTGTAGTTTAACAGGTGTATGCACCATACCAGTCTTCTCAGGTTTGATAGTTACTTTTGTTAGTGCCCAGTCAAAGCGGTTGTTACTCTTTTGAATGCAATGAGTTAGCAACCAAAAATAAACCATTACAGATATGGAATCTTGCCCTCTATTTGAATTGTGGTCTGTGCCCTATCTTAATTTATATCTTAAAAAGTGACAGCAAAGTGTCACAGAACATGAAAATTACTTTAAGGCGAAGATGGTTCATTTAAAAAACTGACAAAAATAAAGTGAAGGGAATCAGCAACATTTTGCACTGCAATGGAAAGCAATGCAGGCTTGTTGATCACACATTTAAATCATGCAGCAACTAAACTGCAAACGATACAGAATAAAAGAAAGAGTTTAACTTTCTTTCGAACCACATTTTGTTTTAATATGTTAAGTAGGAAAATTAGACTATGGAAAAACGCCATTTTGTTGTTATAGATTTTCTGTGCAAACTACACATGACAGAACTGCTTCTTTAAACTTACTGATTCAGATTGTCTTGACTAAGGATTTCTCTGTGAATTATTACGTAATTTCTCCTTGTAAACTTATAAATCACTTCAATTAAGGATTTCTCAGGGAATTTTTTACAACAATATTTCCATGCAAATTGAGATATTTAATTACCTCAGCTAGTGTCTGTGTGGCTGTCAGCCGCAGATGGTCTCGCTCCAGCTCGCTTATTCTATCAAGCTGAGCATGGTAATCTGGTTTCAATGGCGACTGTTGGTGTTGATGCTGCAGTGTGTTGGCTTTCTGCATGGCTTCTGAACGGTCCCGTTCAGCATTGTGCACCATTTTACGCATGTAGTCCAGCTGTTTTTCCAGCAGCTGACATCGTGTTTCTGCTGAGGACAACTGCAACTCCAAATCTGCACAACAACAAATCTCAAAATTTAATGGGATATAAAGATATAAAC
>SRHC01002000.1:463966-485386 GCA_004794325.1 Pomacea maculata
CCATCACCACGCAGGTTCAACGAAGGCGTTGGCGATGGATTGGACATGTGCTCCGCCAGCAGACAGCAGACCTTTCCAGAGTCGCCCTACGATGGACTCCAGACGGCCGAAGAAAACGAGGTCGCCCAAAGGAAACCTGGCGAAGAACAGTGGAAAGGGAGATGAAAGGAAAGGGCTGGACATGGGGTCACCTAGAGCGGGTTTCAGCCGATCGACATCGGTGGCGGACTCTGGTTGAGGCCTTATGTGCAACCTGATGCACGAAGAGGAATAGATAGATAGATAGAAAGATATAAACATATTTTTTCTTTTAATTGTTTTGATCACAACTCCTTACAACTTCAAAAGTAAAAATGATCACAGGCACATTTGTAAACAAAAAATCACCAAGAGATTACAGACACAGTTTTAAATGAAGGTCTTGTTCTGATATATCCCACCAAGTCTTCATTACAGTGGCATTTTAGAAAAGAAATGAGTTGGTATGCACTAGCCAGTTTCTTAGATGAAATGTGTGAAACTATAGCTCCCTTTTGATAGTGTGGAAAATGTGAAGAGGATTTATATCTTCAGCCAGAATATTATGCCAAGCATGACGACCCTTGCGCTTCACAGATGAGTCTGTTAGACTGCGCTTACCACACAGTTGCCTCACTTCTCCTCGCTACACACTTAGGTCAGCCATCAATCCCTCTACTTTTAATACCATGCATGCAGTCTCTACAACGTTCTTGATATCATGTACTTTCAAGAATAATAAATAAAAATGCGGTCTACCTTTTGTTGGAAGATCTCTCAGTGATGGAGGAGTGCTGCTGCTGTTTGTCCCTGAATAAACAGCCTCCCCACGTGGTGTGTCAGCATCCTGTACCTGGCCATTTTGGTTCAAAGAGTTTCTGTACACATCGGTTTCTATTTCCAAAGTATGAAGCTTTGACTCTGCATTTCTTTTGTCTAACTCTAATTTCTGCATCTTTTCCTGCAGTGTGCGTAGGGCTGACAAGACTCCTGTAAACATCAATAGATAATACATTTATGTTATTTGTGACTTTTTGCAGAACAGATGTTTATATGAAGTTGGACATGCAAGTACAACAGTTGTAGGCACTTTTACTTTAAAATGCTTTAGTTTTGTAATCAAATATCACTGCAACTGAATACATTTTCCTGTGTTGCAGATTTACTGCTCCTTAACGTTAGTGCTCATTGTCACTGTGTACCAGACTGAAAGAAATCTCTAATAATTACTGCTAATAATGGTTTCTTGACTTCAGAAAAATAAAGGAAAGTTTTACACAAACCAGTCATGCTGCCTAAGTTTTTTTTCCCCGATGGCATATTTTTTAAAAACTACACAAAGGACACTCTAGGGAAGTGTTATCTATTCTAAACTATGAAGTGTTTTCATAAACAAAAAATTGTGAGGTACTATAATTCCAGATACAATTCCATAATTTTCAAGTACTGGGTTATGTTGTTTTAAGTTCTATTTCAAACCATTTTCTGCATGCAATGACCACAATTAAAAAAAAAATCTCTTCACATTGAAAAAGAAAAAGCAGAAGAAGCTTTTCTTAACACAGAATAAATCCTTACCATCTCTGTTAGTCTCAGGGTAAGACATGACTGCCTTGCTGGGGGAGCGCTGGTAGCTGGAGTTAATAAATGGTCTGTGAGGAGGATACCTGAGAAAGGACACATCTACAGAGTTGTCCAGCCCGTTAACTACCCCACTGGTCACAGCAGCAGACATAGGGACCTCCACTCTCGCTGGCTCCTGCAGCAGTACAAGCAAAATCAATGCTACTCATATGCATTTGTCTAAAGCCTCAGGTGAATCTCAACAAGGGGCAGTATAGGAAAGTGGGAAAGTGAGCCAATGCTGTCCTGCATACCAAAGAGTGATTCAAGACTTCCTTGATGAATAGGGATTAGAAATGTAAAAAAGCACAAGTCAGCCAATGATCAATTTTCAGGTGTTTTTAAAAGAACTAAATTCCGTTGCATACAAGTAAGTGTAAGAAAATGTACAAAACATAAACCTCAATTTCTGGTGTACAACAGAAAACACATGGAGCCAGCGTACTAAAATAATTTTTTTGAAAGGCAGAATTCTGCATTTACTTACACTGAGAAGATAGTTTAGCAAACATTTGAAAATGAAAATAACAAAGCAATCATCTCACAATCCCAACAGCAGTGAGCTGGTTTTGACATTAGTTCCATGTTTTTTAATTAAAAAAAATAATCTAGTTTTGTTTCTTATAAACTCTTCTACTCTTGAGCCCCACATTTTCTTCTGTAGCCCTCAAAACGTTTTGTAATTACTTGGTACTATTACTCTGTCCTGTTCTGCCACAAATACCCACGGGAGTGGCAAGGGAGGGGTGCACACAAAGTGTTAAAAGATTCAGGGCAAGCAAATTATCAATGCATGCACGCCAAGAAGTTAAGCTTACACCCTATTCACCCAAACCCATTCTTCTATCTCCTCTACATCCCCTAACACTTACATAAACTTCAAAAACAAATAATGAGTCGGACAGACAAAATATGTGTGGGAAAAAACTACACAATAAACGTTAGATAGGACAATAAGAAAGGTTAAGAGCACCGGACCCGAGGCTCCGTGAGCTCGTGACAGAAAGGTGGAGGAACGTGTCTGGTCTTGACGCCAGCCAGAGAAAGTGAAGTCTGGGGTCAGGTTCAGTTTATCTTTTGCGTCACCTTGCCGCTTCACCTGCAGCGAGAGAATAACAAGCGCCCTCATGGGCGGCGCGTGTAGGCGGCCTGCGAAAAGCGAGAAGCCACTCTCGGGCATGAACTCACCTTCTCACAACTCCACCCCGTTCCTCACCTCGGCTTCAGTCCGTCGTCCTACCTTCAGTCTATCCTCTTCTTATTTTTTCATCCCTCAGAAGTGCGACGTAATACATGCGCACATATTCTCTCTTTCTTCCTAACTATAAATTTTCAGGAAATTTTCTTACTTTAAGGAAAATAAAACTCATAGAGTCTGGGATGACACCACGTGCACGGTTAGATGCAAAAACAAACAACTCTGCACAAGTGTATGGGACACATCCCTCTCTCTCCCTGCTTGCCCACATAACTCTCAATACCGAACCAAACTTGGCCCCCCTTTTCTGGATAGTATAGCGGGGTGGACTTTTAGCCGGTGCCGCAGGAGTGGCCCCGTTATAATAGTATAATAGAACTAATCTGGCCGAGATATTAATCACATAGTTGTTTCATGACAACGCCACCAGCAGTCACGGGACTCCTGTCGTTTGGGCCGACCATTCTGAACGGACAGGACAGCTCTTTTATTCTGTTTAATCTCTTAGTTCCAAAGCCTGTTGTAGCGAACTCGTTGGTCGCTGACTTGTTCGTGTGGTCTAGTTGAGCCCCTACAGTTTTTTAACGACACGTCGTTTGCGTGAACGTTTTCACCGGGTGTCTTGACCCTTGGTCCTCACCCCACCCTGAAGCAACACCTAGTTGGGGTACACAGCAGGCACTGGAAGTAGCTGAAGAAACAGGTACGCTGAAACCACTGGAGAATTTATTTTAGAGCGGCGTATCTGAGCGGTTATTCGCTGCACTTAATATACTCAACTCTTTTACAAGTCTTTTAGAAGGATAACGAAGCACTTATCACAAATCCAGGTTTGAACTTAAAACATGTTACTGTGATTTATTTCTCCTTCTGGGGACTCTAGGCCACGATGAAGACCAGAGGCATAATATTTCATAATGAACTCTAAGATTAAAGGCATACAATGAATCTCTCTGTAGACTCTAGAAACTTTCTAGTGTGTCTTGACAGTGTTTCACCATGACCCTCTATGGAAGAACTAAACCACCTTTCTAGAAACTCTAAACATTATATTTCACACTGAACTTATCTGATATTTCACGATGAGCCCTGCTGGAGACTCAAAGCTTAATATTTCCCCATGATATATTTCTGTATTTTGAGACTGTAGACTACTTCATGCCTGTTGTACATTGTAGACAATATTTCACGTCCCACCGCCCAGGCGACTGACCGTATTTCATGGTGAACCTTTCTGAGACTCTACACTCAATATTTCACGTCCAGGTGCAAGAAATACAATCCCAGGACACACAATTATATCCCTCCCACCCTCCTTCTCTAGTCCCAACACCACACGCATCTCTTATCTGAAATCAGTGAAAAATCAGATTTCATGTGAGGGTATAGATAATGGGGAAAAAAACAAACAAACCCAAAACAAAGAGCTGCCAACACATCATGGACAGGACGAAGCCTCTATTCGACGAAACGATGCCGCGATACCCGGTCATGTCCACACCATTATTAAATTGAAACTGAAGGCAAAATCCATACCGCAAGTCAATACGAGCTATGAATGATTACATACCCTCTGGCTGTCGGGGCGTGGTACCTCAGTCGTCAGCAAAGCGCAGCGATGTCCAGTGTCAGGAGCTAACCCACTGCCGAGCGCTGGCCTCTAAACACCATTCTGTGTTACTACGAGATGACTAGTGGGGGAGAAGGGGGAAATGTCCACAAGTCCTCGTCAGCCCTTCAACGACACTCGACGGCACCACTCCAGTCTCGGGAGGTGATTCTTCTTGTCCACGAGATTCCTCCCCCCGCTCTTCGACAAAGATCGCCGTCGTAAATAGAGCGGCGAGGCAGAGAAGGGAACCCGGGCTTTGCCGATCGCTCGCACATAAATCACTGGCTTGCGGCAAAAGACAGCCAGTGGTAGCGGCACCATTCGCTTTCTCTTCTGCCACCCCCCTCTCCTCCCTCGGTTGACGAGAGCTACACCCCTTCCCCACCACTCCTTCTCGTCTTCTTGTCGCCTGCCTGCCGAGCAGGATTCTCTTTCACCCGTCTGTGTACACAACTGATTAAGGCTTTGATACGGGCAGTGATGAACTTCTCAAGTTGTTTACCCTTCCCCCTCTCCCCATATAGGAGAAGTGAGGTTCCTAATAAAGTTTACGACGACCACGTGCCCACCATAAACATGACACCTGTAAATGACAGACTTACTCCACGTAATTAATATAAGATGTGTTAGGGCGTGAAGGTTGTTTGCAGAGGTGTCCAAGATTGTTGGTTTGGAGGTTTTTTCACCTCTGTGAGTATTATACAGCAGAACGGAAGAGCGCAGAAGAGTGTCAAATAGCATAAAAGCTGATTTTATGACAATACACACCGTTTCAACAGCGGCCACGAGAGGGATGAGCTGCCACCAAACAAAGGATAATGTATGGTCAGGCGAGACACTGTTAATATGAACAAACTTGACCTATAGTCAATAGTGGCTATAGACGATCGCAGAAAACATGTTTCTTCTTTGTTCCCTGATGGAACCTTCTATTAAAATCAAACGAAGATCAGAGGCAAACAATCAAACAAACAACAACCGTAGTAACACCTACTTGGGCTCAGCCCGCGGCACAGACCATTTACCTGGCACTTGCGCTAACATCACAGGCTTATGCCGGCGCCGGCAGGTGAGCCCACACCACTCACCAGAATGGCCGCTGGCGCTTGGTGGTGGCAGACATCAACATATTGCAACTCTGCGTGCCTCACAATAAATCCCCGGCAGTGGTCTGCCACGACAGAGGGTCTACTCGTAGATCGACCTACACCCAGCACCCCGCTCGTCCTCGATGGTCAGGAATGCGATCACTCACAAAAGAAGAAGGGGTAGGTGGGGGTAGGCCAAAAAGAAATCTTTAATAATGCCACGCACACGTGCCAAGGTGCACTCCGTCTAAGTATGTTGGTTTTTTTTAAAAAAAAAAAAATTGCAGCCTAGTTATGTACACCTCTCCGAAGCGAAACTCGTGTTTAATAAAAGCAAGGGCAAACACAACAGTACGCGGATTGTTCGCAATTCTGTAAGCCATTGCATGGGTATTCGACCCTTCGCTACAGGGCGATTTGCTTGACAAGAGAGCGGTGCCGTGCCAAAGAACGGTGTGTCTCCCACAACTTCTTTTTCTTTTCTTTATTGCAGGCAATGATAACAGACAACATGGTAAAACTAACCATCAAAATAAATAATTTGTTATTTGCTTCAATAATAAAACTCATGTATATCTAAATTAACGTCAGCGGATTTTTCTGCTGGTATATAGCAGACAAAACGAATCAACGTAAATAAATACATTTTTCGTTGCTATTCGCTGAAGCTCAACTCAAAAGTCAACGGGTAAGACTTTGGATAGGCAAGGAATAGGAGGCTGCATGCATGTTAACGGGTGCATTACACCGTGCAATAGGCGGTTAACAGGTTGAGTGCCCCAACAATGTTGCGAAGTCGTGCCAGCCTGTTGTTAAATCAATCTAGTCTGGACATCTGTAAGAGAGGCTTGTGTTGGGTGCACCTACTTTCGTGCCAACCCATCCCCCATCCAAGCCCACCCCTTGAGCTAGGCGTGCGTGAAATGACCGTGTCGGGTATTACCGCTGATTGCCGTCGCACCACCTCACTTCCTTTCCACAAGATGCACACAAGCCACGAGGCTTAGCAGCTCTGTGCGCACAACCAGGGGTAAACACAAGACAGCGAAGCGCAGCCGTCAGGGGCTGTCAACTAGGGATGCGAACATCTGCACTGATGTGTCATCTTATGTCTGTAGAATGGACCACTCATTTCAATGTTGGTCCGCAGGCGGTCAAACACGAGGGTCGGAGCCACGAAAGCTCTTGTTTAATCTCTCTGCCGCCATCGTGGTAGTGGTTTAAAAAAAGCCTAGAGTTTGTCCCACTGAGTGTCTAATTCTTCCTGCTGCTGCACAGGACGCCACTACGACCCCAGTACTTAAGTCGCTGATATAAGTTTTTAGGCTTAACTTTCAAAAATCTTCGTTGGATTGGGAGGTCTTGAAAATGAATCGCCAATCTTGTGGCAGGTCGGCTATTCAGACCACACTTAGCAAGTCTCGTCTCTGACTACACATAACTTTCGATCACTGACATAGGAACGTTTATAACCCAACAAACATTCTGTAGCAAGAGACCTACACTATAGTGTATACATGTCTATGCTTGTAATCAATCTGCCCCTGCATACCCACCTGATGCCTGCCTTGCAGCAAAACAAACAAATAAACGTTCAACAAAACTTCTCACACAGCAACTCAATCCCATGACAGCCAATTTCCAACGCTCTAAACACGAGGCAAATCAAGTCTGGTTTTAATCAAGGTCGACTGGCAGAACCTTGGGTTCACTGGAGGGAATAAACTGCGTGTGGTAGCCTTACATGCTAATTGTCCAATTGAGCACGACAGGAGAACGATGTGGAGGTGTTGAGTGCGCGCACGTCAACCTTTGTTGAGCGCCATGAAACATTCGACAGTTAGGGGATCATCGTCTGTCAACTGCACTTGAGACTTTCGGCCATTGTGCGGAAGTACCAACGGCACAATGAGCTGAAAGTCATTAACATCATCGTGTAATGATGATATGTTTATTTAAAATTAAAGCCATACATCAAGCAAAAATGCTTTTCCTCGTTCGTTCATGTCTGCTATGCATTCATCAGTCTGCTGACGCTTGTGTTTGTTGCACTGTTGTCTGTCAGTTCGTTTTGAAGTCTTTCGTTTACGCCGCACTGAGCTCGCCTCGTAACGAGGAAATCTCTCTAAAATCATTAATTATTTAATTTAAAACATAGCTGAAAAGTTCTGAACAGCTATGGTACGAAAGACTAAGGAAGTAATTCTGATGACGGGTGTTCACACGGGACTGACAATGCAACTCAGCTGTTGGCAGACGGGTCTTCTTTTCGTTATCCTATTAAAAAGACAGGCTCTCCAAGTTGTGCGGGTTGGTTGACTTCAATTAACAAGGCAAAAGTCATTTTGTACTGCGGGGGTGATGGGTGGGGGGATATAAGAGGGACAAAGGGGAAGGCAACCAGACTGTATGAGAAAATGCCAGGCCAGCATTCAGGTGGGCATGTCCAGAAAGAACATGTTATCAGAGACACGATCTGAACCCCCGATCTACGATTCTCACTGTACTCGTAATAAAGCACCAACACGAGCTTATATCAAAAGCTAGCTGGCTACAGAATCTTTTAAAGTTCAAATAAAAAGTAAGAACAGTCCTGACGAGTCGAACTTGGAGGGTGTGGTGGCCCAGTGCTAACTATCACGGTAGTAACATGCTCTGTTGCTTTTGGCTTTCTGTGAATGGCTTCTCAGAGTAACGCCGATCACTTCCACCACAAGGCAGGATCAGATGTGTATTCAATCTTTGGAGAAAACCAGGAGCTTCGAGAACATATGAAAACAGCTTGGAGCAAACTGGCGGCTGTCTTTCTGTGTGGACAATCTGTCCCCACCAAATGCTAAATCTGCTCCAAACCACCCGTAAACCAATGGTGCATACACAAAGACCAGTCTTTCCACGTTCACACAACCACCTGTCATCCCACCTTCCCCACTGCTTGCCAGCCATGGCAGAATAGCGAGGTCTCAGCATCGGTCTCCTGTTCACCGAGCTTTAGTGCCACTCGACACTACGGCAGCAATATCGGTGAAAGTGCGCACGGGGAGATGAATATCCTGGTATTTATCTATACACATACTCAAGACGAAAAAAATGAACATTGCAAAATGTAGACTTCAGGGGACTTTAATGCCAGAATCACGTGGTGTGCATGTCATGTGTTTGAATTCGGAAAAAAGGATCTGCATATTTTTTCTTTACAAAAATTAAGATTGGCAGATGGATATTCTTTTCGTTATTCTATTAAAAAGACAGGCTTTCTAAGTTGTGCGGGTAGTGTGCTTGGCTTCGAAACAAAAATTCGCTTTTCGAAATTAGCCAGTGAAATCACACCCCCACCCCTCTCTCTCTGTCCAACACTTACGGTCATCAACGACGGCACGAGGGCGATTGACCGAGATGACTTCCTCCTCCACATGCCTTGCCTAGAGACGGTGAGCCACTTACAGTTCACTGCTCCTACATTCACATGGAGTTGGTTCATTAACCTCATTATTGGTTTTTAAAATTTTTTGAGTGTGTTCACTTAACACAGAAAGTTGTTCTTGGACAACAATCAAAAAAGCGTTGAAGACCGATAAGACCTCGTCATACCGATGATCGTTCCCAAGGCTAATGTTTCTTCTAACAAACACCATCGACTTAGGACATCGAGACGCTTTTTTTTTTCCTCAGAAAAGAGACCACTGCGGCCCCGTCCTCACCATGAGCGTGCATAACACGTCTGTATTTACTTTGTAAGTAGGTGTCTACTGTAGAAGTAACAAGAAGTCTACTGTTACAAGCGAAAATGGATGTATGTCTGTTAGTGATTCCGTTTACGTGGATCAGGCTATTACTTCTGAAAAGCGCTCTGAGCTAATCATTGGAAAAGCGATATAAAGAAATGTTCATTATTAGTTTTTTAAGCTTTACAATTTTAAAAAGCAAATTTTAACAATTGCTTCGGACTTTTAACAAGTGCTCAAAAGTTATCACTTCCCGAGAAACTAAATGACTTCTGGCCCTCCGTACACTGTCAACTGGTGGACGCAGGTTAAGTGCTGGAATAGAGGAATGGGGCTGGAACGAGAGTTGTGTGGACTGTCAGCCATTCTCCGCTGGCAGGCTGCGACATGCCGACGAAGAGGCGCAAAGTTTCAGATACCGTGCACAGACAAAGACCTTCTTAGATGCCCAGGCTGGCCACTAAGTGTCGCACCCATGCACCCCGACCTTCCCCCTTCTCTATCCCATTTTCCCAAGTGGCATTAAAACGACAGGCGTTTGTCTATTAGACAGCGCACTGAAGAGATCTGCTTTCCTATCAGTTGACAAAACGAGATACCGGGTGGGGATGATGACGCCGACAGCTTGTGCCAAAAGAGCGCGAGAACCGTGTCTGGACAAGCCAACAGGTTCGTGTCAGATCAGGGATATACAAGCTCGTGGCTGATAGGGATGCCTGAAAAAGATATTCGACTTCTTCTCTCAATCGCGTCACAACAGAACTGCTACCGCTACTAAACGCTTTGGTAATTTAAATTATTATGTTGGGGTGAAATCTTCTGTGAACATATTACAAAGGGGCATACATTCCAGTTGCTGTGACGATTTGGGGTGAGAGAAAGAAATCACCCTCCCACCAGCCGGTTACGAGTCCTGAAATAAAGACCTCTACCGTTCTCTCCGATGACATTACCCACCACATCAGTTATTTCTTCTGAAGTAAACTAAAGGGTCCAAGTCGCAAACAAATAAGTTTTACTAACACAACTGTTCCTTCAGCTCATACTGGCAACACCAAAGAAGTCCTGCAGGTGAATGAGAGACTTCGTGAAGTGTTTGAACGATGACGTCTCAGCGAGAGCAAACCTCGTCTTGCATCAGGTTCAGGGCATTAAGGACCGACCCACTAAATGTCTTGCTTGTGCTAATGGCCCAGCCTTGCAGCCAGCGATAAAAACAATATATGTCCACGATTAATTCGAACAACAGGCGAACTACTTGGCATCTATTGCCGATATAAAGCAAAGGCAACGTGAAACTGGCATATTAATCAGTATTTTTTTCTGGAGAGAAAAGGAATTTAAAAAACCTGGTCCGATGTCTTTGAGTAGCATTGCCTATGCAAAATCTGTGATTTTATCATCCAATCAAGTGTTCTTGAAGGCGTGATGTCACAGACGTAGGTGACATGCCCATCGATCAATTCACTCATGGAACGTTTTTGCAGGCGACGGTGATTACTGCTGTATGGACCACACGTCTGTTCCACTTGACAGCTCAGCGCACCATGGCCATGGCAACAAGAACATTGAGCCGCCATGCTTGGTATACAATAACAGTTGACTTTATGACATAAACGCATACACTTTGCCTTTATCAGACCCTCCGCCCTCTCTCTCACATACACACACACTCTCTCTTCACCCTAATGATTAGTCATGAAAAGACAACCTTCAGTTATCATAATCTATCATCATATTGGCTAAGGTAAATAGCTGTTTTAACTGCCACCACAAGGGAACCTAGTGTCCTTCCAAAGTCGCAGTCAACTCAAAGGAGGAGTTGGAGTGGACATGGGAGAGGGACTCATAAAGATATCTGAAGACCAACCTGGATTCAAAAATGTCTAGTACTGAACCTTCCTCCCAAAAAGACCGAAGCAGTGAGCTCAAGATGCCCCCACCCCCCGCAATGATTCAATAAGGCAGGGCCTGTTTCTTTTATCTTGATCAATGGCTCAGGTCTCACAGTTAGCCAGTGTTTTGTCAATTGGCTTCAATCTTGACTTTAAACGACTAAACATTTTCTTGTAATGTTAAAAATGTTTTCCCAATCCCTGTGACTTTTAAAATAAAAAATTTCTGGTAGTGTCCTAAAAAAGCACTAATTTCAAACAGTTTCCTGGTAATAACAACAATATACCAACTTTAAGCTTGTAAGTGCTGCTTAAATATAAATAGAAAAACTTAAGTTGAAGACTGCCATAATCTGCTATAATTATAAACTTGTATTATGCACGTCTATGTAAAGCTGCAGTGTAATCCAGCAAATGCTATTCATTGAATTTCTCCCCAACAACAGATATAAAATAACAAGGCTTCACAAGAATCAATAATGCCTTATGTGCCCAAGAAGACTGGTGATATGCAAGATTGATCATGAAAATGAGGACTGACAAAGAGTTCTTCCTTGTTCAACAAGCATACGAGCCAAGCCCAAGTCGCTTCTTAATCCATCTCATTTACTGTACTTTGGAAAGGGACTACAATTTGTTTTGTGAGACAAAGACAGCAGTGCTTTGCTGTGATCATTCTATAAAGATCTCAGTATGCATGATTCAAAATCAGTTACTGCATGGCTCTGAACAGCTAAAACACAATTACAGAACCCATATTTTAGATTTTTCAAAGTCCCCCTCTTCCACCTCAAAATACATGTTACACAGCATGCTATTACATGCTGATGTAACTTTAGGATTCACATAAAATCACAGTTCTATCCATGCAAACACAACAAAAGATGAAATGGAAATCCCTGGCATGAGATAATGAAAAATTAGAGGTAGTTCAAGAATCATTCTCTGCTTAACAAATAAGATAATAACAATCCACTGTCTGTGACTATACTGGCAGTGCACAAAGACACAAAATATAATTTAGGAACAAGTTTATAAGTTTTGCAATTCCAACCTTTGAACCTTTCTGTTTTGAAAGAGTAGAAGATACATGGGATTCTCTACACACAAAAACTAAGTATATCAACAAACAGCTTTAAAAATAGTACAATCTCTCATCCTATTGTATGAAAGCCAGTTATGCCTTTCTTGCTGCTTATGCTCCTACATCTTCATCCAACTGACAGTTTTTAATAAATTATGATCGAAAGATCATCATGTTAAATCATCATTTAGGGCTACTCAAGAGACTGGAAAGCAAGCGATGTGGTAATGTTTAGGTGTGTTTAATTGAACAGCATTATCTACTCGTGATTTTGCAACTGCAAACTGCAGTTCCAAGAATACGTCTTTTGTGTATGAGAAAGTTGCAGTTGTTGGTTGGTTGGTTGGTGTATTCTAAGATCATCTTTATATTTATGTTTATTATACACAATTATAAAATGTCAACCATTGCACAAAATTTAAAAAGATGTTATATTGAGCAATTTCTATGACATCTGAGAGAATGATAAAAAAAAAAAATGAGAATGAGTGACATCACTTCAGAGGTGCCATACAAGAGAGCCTGTGAACCAGTCAATGAGACATCCTCACATTATAATAATAAAAATAAATGAGTTATTTATATAGGGCATAAGCACACTCATGAAGAAGCATGCTCTCAGTGCTTAAGTCAAGAGATATGGACAGAATACTAAGGATAGAAGGAGAAACATCTGTGTAGACATTATAATAAAAGACAAACATAGAAGACACAAAGAGGAATCTGGGAACAAACAGTAAAGATGGAGAGTGTCATAAATCTGCTGAGGAAGATGAGCAATCTGGCCAAAGGATGCACCAAGTGCTGAAAGTCTGTTATGAGATGGAATCTTACCCAGGCTAAGCTATGTAAGCATATATCATAAAAACGTAGATAAAATAATATGAAACAGTGTGATATGAATTGGAAAGTTAACTTATGTGAATATACACATTTATATGGAGAGAGAGAGAGACATATATAGAAGCATAATCAATGTATTCACATCCACAAGTTTATGCAGACTGGTATGCACGCGCGCGCACGCACACACACACACACTGATAGTTGCAAACAAGTGAATAAATCATGTCTACAACTAAAGTAGATTAAAGTATGTGTACGTGTGATCACTCTCAAAACTAAATATTTTAGGTCGTGCTACGGATAACAGCGAACTTTACAGTATTTTATTTTGGGCTGTCGGTTTCCAAATACAACCTATTCTTTATGTCACGTAATCCTTTGATTTTGTTTCTGGTTTGTGACTGAAAATTATCGAGAGCGTAGATAATTCAATCTGCAACGTATGTTCGGCATTATATTTCTCATTTGTTGTCGACTGATACTTTATCATGTAGTTGTCAACGTAAATAACTCTCGACTCCGGTCTTTTTCAACATATAAATAACAAAGTTAAAGCAACTGAATATATTATATAAAATAAGGAACGCTTATTCTTTGATTTGAAAGCACGTTTCTGTTTTTGTGATATAGTATAGGACATTTGGTTTACCTATATTATACAAACGTCTTACATTTTTGGTTTTAATCTAGCATAAGAGTAGAAGGCGCCAGATTTAGAAGCAAGTTAATAGTTATACTCTTATGGCTCTTGTCACAGGAAAACAAAGAATGATACTTTTATATGCGTTAAATAATGTTGTTTTACATACCCCCATTTGTGCTTCCAGATGCGGCGTTTAATTATATGATCACTTCAAAGGGACCAACAGTCTAGATTCCTTTTCCAGCCACATGGAAGTTGTAAACATCACTTTAGGTCACATCCGGGCACGCAAAGTTACTATTTTCTGCATATATTTTCATTTATAAAAAGCAAAATAAATTAAAAAAAAAACGATTTCCAAATTAGAGATACAACCAATTAAGATGTTAAATTTAAGAAATAAAATTGTATGGCATTCATTACTGGAATGGATTGATGATGTGATCTGTCTTCGCAAGACCTTTATAAACACTGTTCGTCACACAATCGAAAATAGATGGATCCTTTAGCATAAAAATGCTTCATTTACGTATTTTATGACACAAAAAATATTAACATATAATAATATTGCTTGTAATTAATTTAATTCTAAAGAGCTAACAAAACCGAACTAATTTCAAGTCCCTGAAAATTTTTTTCTTTAGAAAGTTCTGCGCGTGCGCGTCAATGTCTGCTTCCGATTGGGGAGGCGAAGCTTTTGATAGATCGAATTGCATTCACAAAGAGTGGCATGAAATCTTACTAGAAGTATATTCTTTAAATGGCTGCCTTATTTGCTTGCACAAAATGTCATCGGAGATTTCCTTTCGATGACTTGTCACATGGTGATCAACTGTGTAAAGTAGGTTGTGGTTGTATTTTGTCAGTTCCTAAAGAGGAATCTGTGTTGATGCATTTCCACACAAAGCAATAAACATGTAAAATTAAAGCTATATGAGAATAAAATGTGCAGTATAGTTTGTAAAAGAATGACAGTTGGATGAAATAATAAATATAATAATGTATTTAGCATATTTTATTTTCGTATGAGGCTAAGTAGCACCAAAATCGGTAGAAGACAATTAGAACTGTGTTTGGCATCAGATCAGTATTCCTTGAAAAGAAACTACGAAATTAGAGTTTCGCTCAGTTGTTCGGCTTTTTTGCTATTTTTAAGTATTAGTTTCTGAAAGGGAAAAATGTATTCAGTTACAAAGTATATAATATTTGCCTTGCAGGAATGTCGGAGCAATTTTCCAATAGTGAAGTGTACATACTGCCGTGCAGAATTTCAGTTAAACAGGTAAAGCACAGTGACAAAGACATCAATAGTATTTATGTTGTTTAATGTAGGTTCTCTATTGTGTAGGTTTGGTCAAAATACCAGCATTCACTTTAGTTTAGATAGAAATATAAAAGCAGCCAGGCCGGGCTACATGCATCAGAATGCTTAATCGATCCTGCCTTTTAATAGTATATGACACTGGAACTTTACATGCAAAGAGGAATGATTAAGTCCATTAACTGCTAGAAATGTCTTCATGCATGTAAAGAAAGACTGCTTTCCTTCCACCCAAAGGAAAATAATTCTCACTCTACACAAAATGTATCCCTTGTAATTGAGAATTATGCTGTGTAAGTGTAAAGAAAAAACACTCCTAATAGAAAATAATAATTGTATGCTACTATAAAGCTTCCACTGTCCCTAATACTCAGTTCTTTAGTGAATGAGACATTTTTAATATTTTGAAAGTTATGCATTTTTAAAAAAATCCACAAAGCATCAGTTCTTCTGTGGCTGTAACTGTTCTTGCACCATGTTTAAACTGCTATTATCATGTAACTTTTGTGTGTGTGTATTCTTTACTAGCCTTAATTGTTATGTACAACATGTGGTATGATATGAAATAGACTTATTGGAAAAAAAAGAATGCTTTAAAACTGAAATCAGGCAACAGAAACCAGTGTAGTTTTGAATAATAAAATAATGAAACGTTTGAATTTTTTAAAAGTTGATATTTCAAAAAAAAACCTTTCTTGTATGGTTTCAGCAGTGTTTTGTGTCTGTATTGTGTTGACTACTGGATAAAAAGTGTGTAACAATTATATATCACAGATTGCATATTTTTGGGAATTACTATTTTAGCGAGTATGTATTTTGAAAATACAGCTCTGATCAAGCTAGACTAATCTTGTTGAAATATCTTGAAGGCATTACTGTATCACTAATCTTAGATTTTGTATTTTTATTAATCAGAACTGTAAATAAAACTAGGATGAAGTAAGCTCTTATTTATTTTATTCATTACTTAAAACAATGGATGTAAAAGCAACCTATATCCATGTTTTTTAAACTTCTTTTGCAATGTTTGTTTTATCATAAATTTCACTTAGTGGGTGACTATGACATGAAAGTAAGGTACATTTTAAAACTAGTCAGCTCTTTAATGTTGAGAAAACATGTTTCTTAAAAATAAATTTGCAGACATCAATCTATGCACATCTAATTTTTTTCATATGGTTAATAAAGACTTTTATGCACATTCAGAAATCTTACGTGTACTAAGCTGGTGTTACCTTAAGCAACTGCCTTATGATATGTGTAAAGGGTAATATTTTACTTTTTTTGTATATTTTTTCCAGTAAGGGCAGCACCACAACAATTTGTGCTAAATGTGCCCAGAATGTAAAGCATTATGGCAAGGTAATTATTTTTCTGGTATTTGGAATTTGTGCATTCGCTCAGATTTGTGCAAACCACTTAAACTCAGATTTAAACCCTAATTTTATTGCACGACAAATGTACACAAAGAGGAATTATTTCTTCAGGACAGCAGCAGCAATAAGATGTTACATGTAACATGTAGATATAAAAAAAATTTTAATGTTAGTGTGTATTGCAGTAAAACAAAAGAAACTAAAGATAGCAGATAAAGATAGTCAGTCTAAAAAAAAAAAGATGTTGGTTTGTATTGTTAACTTCAAACTAAAGGTTACTGTTAATGTCTTCTCTTATTAGCCAACTGCTTGTGAGTACTGCAGCATCCTGGCTGCATTTATTGGAAAGCGATGTCAGCGGTGCGTTAACTCGGAAAAGAAATGGGGACCACCACTTGTATGTGAACAGTGCAAGCTAAAATGTGCATTTGACCGAAGTGAAGAAGGCAGAAGAAAGGTAAACAAAACACCTTAGTAACAATTTTTTAGTGATCTATAATCTCGTGTTAACAGATGTGTTGGAGATGTAACCAAATTCATATATTAATATTGCTCTTGATGCTGTTGCTATTGTAAGTCTTTAGTGTACTAGCAATGTAATTGATTTTTTTAATTTTGTATTATTACTTACCCCATCAAAAAGGATTAATGTAACCTTACTAGATGTAACGAATAAGAGTGAGTTCTGTCTTTTTTCCCTTTCTTTTGATACTGAATGTGTATACTACCTTAATCAAAAATCTTATGTTTTGGTTTTGGTTTGTTCTAATTTAGTTCTACAGTTTTCCCCCTTTTGTATATATAAGGTGACCAGACGTCCTGCATTAGTCGGGACAGTCCCGCTTTTGACCTCGTGTCCCGCCTGAATATCGGACGGGAAGCCCAATGTCCCGCTTTCTGGAAGTCCATCAAATGTCCCGGTTGTCTTTAAAAATCTGAATACCGTACGCTGATACACCCCCCACACCCCCACTTTTTTCGGCGTTTTTTGTCGGTGATGACACCATCTTCGGCACGTGTCCCGCTTTCGCTCCCGAAACGTCTGGTCACCTTAGTATATATGACCAATGCTTTTTAGTACAGTTCTTTCAGCTAATATTGGTGCTCTAATGTTAATTGATCATAATTGCTTCTATTTGTCTTAAATGATTATACTAACCGAAGTTTATTTTTCACATGATGCATTTCAGTCATGTAGATGAAGATGATAAAAAGGTTGAAGGTTATGGCTGCTGTGCACTTTCCCCTTGACATAAGCTAAGGTCTATTAAATAAGGAGTTTGAGCACATGTTGATCTCTTTTTGTAAATTTAATGTCAAGTTGTACCTTATTTGTTGCTATATGTCTTTTTTTGTTTTATTTTCTTAACAGGTTGATGGTAAAGTTCTGTGTTGGTTATGCACACAAGCTTATAAGCGTGTATTGGCAAAGACTCGCAAAAGTCAGGACTTTACTGTTGGTCTCAAGCACTCATCTTCGCTTAGAGAAGGTCAACCAGGGGAAAGTCTTGAAACCCGCATAAACCAGCTAACTTCCCAGTCAGAATCATCTGACAATAAGTCAGGTCTTGCTGCTGTGATCATGCAGTTAGCCTCCAGCAACACCAAGTTCAGCAGCACATCAGGAGGTGGCAGCAATGAAAATCAGGCCACAACAGTTAGTGCTGGTGTTGGTGACAAAGGTGCCTCCAACGGCCACCAGCACCGAAAGCATGGTAAGACCAAGTCACTGTCTGAGAAGACATCCAGCCTCTTAGATCGCACCACAAACTTGATGGAGAAGGGGGAGGGGCCATCTTTGGGTGCTACTGGTGGTACTGCAGGAGGCCCTGGTAGTGGAGGAATTGAGAACATCGAATGGCAGGGAGATAGGCAGCATCGTGCCCATCACAAGTCAAAGTCACACCACCACCACCATCATCACCATCGGCATCATTCCAAACATCATCACCACCGCCATCATGGTGAGAACAAGTGAGTGATTTTAAAGCAGTAAATGTCTTACAGCCTGGATTCGGCCCATGTTAAGAAATGCTTCAGAAGCACTGATTTTGGTGGGAAAGGGTCATAATTGTACAGTGTGGTGCAAACCTACCTGCCTCACTATTATTAAATTTTGATTGGGTTGGTATCTTATATGAGTCAGTGCATGATGTAATTTTCCTAAAATCTAAGCTTTGGTTTTTGGTTGACTGAATATAGCAGCTATAACAATTTTGCTGTGATTAAAAAAAGTGGGGAGAGGCTGGACATAACACACATTTTGAAACTGACCTGTGGTATTTGAATGATTGTGTCTGAATTTAGCAGCTATGTGTAGTCTCTCTGTGGCAAAAGAAAAATAATATTTATTTTGTGTTCTTTGTTTGCAGAGAGGAGATTGAAGAGCCTGGTGGCAAAAGACCCAAGTTGGAAAAATCTGTTTCCAATGGTGTTGCAGTTTCTACTCCAAAGAGGTTTGTACACTATGTTGTCATTCATTTTCCTTTATGAAATGGTTCTTCTCATTACTCACAGATCTGCTGCACCATTGAGTTAGCAAAACAAGCAAAATAATAATCTCTCCACCCCCACCCCCAAAAAAACAGAATTTTATCTGTACATTATGTCTTATTGTGTTAGAATCATTTAATTCTCAGGCATCTTAGGTTGGTTCTCAGCTTTGACTCAAACATTTATGTGGTGTTTTGGCAAAGAAATTATGAAAAGCATCAATTATTGACTCCCATAGATCTTTTAATGTTGCAGCTGACAAAAATGCATTTAAAAGAATTTGGTGTTTATAAATTTGTGACTTATACAGGAGCACTTGCTTTGATACAATATTCGTTTTTTAAACTGCATTTAGTGTTTTTCTTTGCAGCACGGGAAGCAATGTATCCGATGCTGGTGTTGTTGACACTGGAACTTCAGATAATGTGATTCTCATTACTCAGCTACGGGAACAAATTGAGAGCTTGAAGAAGCAGATTTCTGCTAAGGATGCTCAGCTTCTGGAGAAGGACAAAAAGGTGATGTTCTGAATTGTCTTCTGACGTGACATGCAAATGAACTTGAAGTTTAGTTGGTAAATGTGGGATAAGTTCATGTTAGATTTTATTTTTTACCTCGTCTTGTTCTGCAGATCACGGAATTGAAAGCAGAGCATTATGAAGCTGAGAAAGATGCACGGTTAAAGGTCCAGAATCTTCAGAAACAGCATGAAGAAACAATAAACAATCTACAGGTATACTTTCTTTGGTAAAATTCTAGTTTTAAGTCCTAAAGTTTACAGTTGATTTTTTTTTTTTCTTTAGTCTAAGTTCAGCACACTTTGGTGCTACTTCTTCACTCATAAACAGGTGTTGATAATTAAAGGATTTTTGTTGTGTAAGATTTATGGATTTTTTGTTTTTAACTTTTATTAGCAGTGATGCATAAATTCAGACCTAATTTGCCTATGTTAGCTGTTGACCATTTAAAGTCTTTTAGTTATTCTAATGATGCAGTAAATTTTCCTTTATATACATATGTGCCTAGATTTTAGCTATCAGGTTCATTGTAGGATCTCCTCACTGACTTAAACCTTCCATGTGAAGCGCAGCAAGAGGTGCATTTCTTCAGATTTAATGCTTAATCAGATTTTCATTGATTTTCCAGTGTTTCTTTGTGTGATATCAAAAATGTATTACTAGCCTTTTGTTGCAGATTAAAAACAGAGAACTTCAACGTCAAGTGACCAAACTATCAAAGGGCGTTAAAAAAAGTGTTTTAGAATCTATGTCAGGTTCTAGTTGAGAAGCAGTATTAGCCTAATAGGAAAGTCTGTACCTAAGATAGCTTTTTTCTTTCTAGAAAGTGATACAGCTGAGAAGGATTTACCTCACTAGGAAAGGAAGAAGGTATTTGTAATTATTAATAAGTATTCCTTGAAGACTAGACTACTGTACAAGAGAAATTTACTAATTATACAGTGAAAATACAGTCAGACTCAGCAAGACTTATAAGAGAACCTCTTAAATTTAATCAGCACTATACTCACAGGTTAGTGATCAAGGTTGCTTAATATAGAGAGGTATGTCTGTTGTACTATTCTTTCATGACATTCAAAAATCTCTAGCCCAGAAAGTTGGGTTTCGATTTGTATTACTTAATTTACTTTGATTACTTAGTTTGGAAGAGTCAGCAGCAGAGTCCAAATGTTTGTCTGATAAACCATTTTTTTTTAAAACTACAAAAATACATTCAGCTTACATTTTACATTCTGCTTGAACTGCTAATATAGCAAGAAATTACTATGGTGTGATGAGTGGGAAAAATTGAGTGGTGGGGAAATGCAAATAATTTTAGTGCTAAATGTGTATCCATTTTCATTGTGTCATGCCGGTTTGTACACAGGTATGCATAAGAGAATGTAGTAACCATGTTACACATATCATATATTTGAAAATGGGGTGAAAGTTGCCCAAGAAGTTTTTATCTTTTTTCTTTTTAAGCACAATCTAATTTATGTATTTTATCAGAGTGTAGGTAGCTGTGACTACTTTGTTAGTGCCATATTTTTGTTGTGGAAAAGACAGATTAGGTCAGATTTTTTTTCCCTTCCCCATCCCACCCATTTAAGATTCAGTTCTATGTTGTCATATAACCAAACAGGCATGTGAAGACATGCTCAGTTATTTGATCTTTATTTACATTCTTTGTATTTAGTCAAGGTGTCTATGTCTTACTTTCCTCATAAGCTTTTATTCAGATGTTTTCTTTTAACCAATAACAATTTAGAATAGACATTTTCTTGGGCATAGATTAAGCTTGCATTATTTCAATTGTCTACAATTGTAGACAGTTGTAAACTTTAAAGTGAGCCATGCCAGGGTAAAAAAAATACCACCTAATTAAGCTTTATAATAAATATAATTTGTTTTAAAAAGTCATAGGAATGCTGATGAATTATTGTTTTTGTTTTTTATAACTGTCTCTAATGCTATGACTATCTTTTACCTTTTTTCCAC
>SRHC01002000.1:485827-497492 GCA_004794325.1 Pomacea maculata
CATAACCACTTAAAAAAATTTTAAAAATATAATAAACATAAGATTTTGGTTGATCAAAGTTAAAATTGATAATATAAAGCTTATTGATCTTGCGTGTAAAATTTAATTTCTTCAATACACAGAAGATTTCTTGTTGGAGAGTAGAGCTTTACTACCATTTGTGAAGATCTCTGTGTGGCCGTTTCTTTTATTTTATTTTTAAATCATGCTAGCTCTCTTTTTACACTATATTTACTCAATCTCTTTGGCAGTAGGTCATATTACATTAGAATGTGCTAATGTTGTGCAGTATCATTACAATGGTCATAATGCCTCAAATATACATTAACAACTTCAAAGCTGTAGATTCTGGCCTTCAGCCAAATGGAATTTTGACTTTAATGTTTCGACGATTATGAAGTTATCCAGTCTTCCTTTTGCATACTTTTATAAGAATGGAGGCCAGAAATCCCAGTCACGTATGCTTCCTGGTTCTTTCAGCATGGTTTTTATCAGCGTAGTGGACTTGGTGCACATTACTGATGCTGTTTCCAGCAGAATTTATTGATTACTATAGAAGGATCAATTTTGTTTCATTATTTTGTATATACAAGTGATTTATGATTATCATTTGCATAATTGTTGGAGTGTTTGTCAACCTTTTTTTGTAATGTGTAATCAAACTAGAATGAATCAGTTGGTTGTCTCAAAAGTTGATCTGAATTGTTTTTGTGTATTCTATTTTTATGAATCCATTTAATCATTAAATTTAGTGTTGACATTTTATTTGCCAAATGCCTCTTATATGATTAAGATTTTCTACTTTTTGGTTCATTTCTGATTGGAAATTTTTCAGTGCCCTCCACTCACCCTTTGAGTAGAGAAAGGATGGATGTTAATGCATGTGTGAAGAAGTGTAGGGGAAAGATGGAAGTTTATTAATACATAGTCTTTTTTGTTAAATTTTTTTTAAAAATCAAAACTTACTATTTATTATTTTTTTTGCATTATATACAGGAGACTGTTTTAAATGTTCTGTTTTAATAAGGCTAAAGGCTTTAAAACCTGATAATTTTAGTGTTACAAAATTATTTTTATAACTGCATACTTCACTTGACTGCTCAGCAGATTTCAGATTTTGTAACAATTTATTAGCTGGGGAGAATCTGTTGCTAACGGTTGTATTTATCAGGTAAATGTCTTGCTAACACCAGCTCCACTCAAATATTTGCCATTTATTCAGTCAACTACTTAACTACTGTATTTCGTGGCATGTAAGTTGCAGTTTAAGAAGTCATAGTAATGACAAAAAAAATTGCGTTGCTACAACTTAATCTCCATATACAGTGGACTCATGATTTGCGTGTGTTTTTAACTCTAAAAATTTGAAATAACATATTTTTGGACATCAGTGTAATGGTTAAAACACATGCTTGTCACCTCTGTTGTTAGAGGCCCAGGGTTCAGGTCTCGTTCTGGGACACTATGAATGTGACACCTGTTGATAGGGCTGGCCATCGGGGGTTTTCTTCAGGCACTCAGGTTTTTTTTCCCCTCATAGTGCGAAATAGCCACTTGGTGGAAGCACTTTCCTGTCCAACCAACCTACCAGCCACTTGTTATTATTTGACAACAACAAAGAAATGTGACTTAAAATATGCTGCACTTAAACTTTGATTGATTTTTCTGTCATTTTCTTCTTTTAGTTGCTGTCATTTAGTGAGCATTATACTGTCACAGGAATGAAGCTGAAAGAGGGACAAAAATGCTCTAAAAAGAAGTAAGCCTGCAAATATTGTCAGTCAGTCTTTGTGCTGTCTCTGATTAGCTACCAAAATGTTCAGTGTTCGCCCTGTACAAAACATTGTTGCATAGCCATCTAAGTAAAATATGTAAGTAGAGGACACGTTGCAGGCACAAAGTGTTAACTTGATGTGACCACAGTAAACAGCATATAGAAAAAAAACTGAGGATATATGATATGAATCAATTGTAATGATGCTAAAAAAACCCCATCAAGTAGAGTACATAGACCTCCAGACTGTGACTATTATTACTTAAATCACATACTTAAAGGTTTACACTTGGTCAAGTGGAATGCATCCCGTCTATAAATCACAAGTCACCTATATGTCAAACCAAACATGTTTGATGATTGTTAGATAACTTTTTCACAGTTAAATGATTATAGTTGGAAATACTATTAATGAAAATGTTGGATTTTATTAGACTATATTTTCCTAATGTTATGTGGAGGTAAAAGTTACTACTGTATGTTAAATTTTAGAGCACCAATAATAACCAAGAAATAGTTAAAATAGACATACTGTACTCTTAAATTCTTCTTCAGCATTCAGTAAATTGTTGGCCTTTAAAGAATCTACCATCCACTCTGTTGTCATTGGTTCCCCAGACCCTTTTGTTTATTCTGACCAACAAACTTCTGGTGTACTTTTTCTAAATTGTTTGGAGAGCTTTTGATGTGCAATACTTGCCTTATACAGGCTATAACCACTTCGCTGGCAGATATTTTCATGGCACTTCAGTGATGGGTTGAATCTCTAGTGTTATTCTACAAAAGAGTTTTAGTCGTTTTTGACATTACCAGAAATACATTGCATTTTTTTATTAAAATGCTTAATCAGACAAAAAAAACTTGTTAAATCTTTGTATTTTTTACTTTTTCCTTTTGTTTCATTTTTTTTTTAATAGCTTAGAAACTTTCAGCCTCACACAGATATGAAAAATATTTGAACACACGAGGACTACATTTTAAATAGTGCAGTCTTTTGAAGTTTAGGTGTGGTTCATTAATTTTTTGAAGATTAAGATTTATACTGGGTTTGGTTTGACAGGTTATTGTGCCAATTAGTGAACAAAGAATGCCAGCTGACATGTTAAAAGTCTGTCCTATGTGAAGTTATTATTGATCACACCACTTGTAAATATTAAAGAATATCACTAGCCTCTTCAGCCAACAAAAGAAGGCATGAAAATTTCAGAGGAATGTACATAATGCATTCATTCCAAGACAGCTAACTGATGAAGACTGTAACTGCATGCACATAAGAGAATGTATTTGCACAACAAACATAAAATTGTGAAAGCATGCATATGTATCAGAACATTTAACACTTAATTGATGGTAGTTCTGTAATAGTTAGTTTTTTACTCAAAGCATTTAACAAAAATGTTTATTTGATTGGAAAGTAATATAAACATAAAATAACCAAAGGGGTGGCATCCAAAATATTCAAAAAAAAACAAAAAACCAGCAGACTTGCTAGATAGTAACTTTTTGTTCGGGAGATTAGGCATAAATTAAACTTTAAAATTGTCTAGATGTCGGAGTTTATCCACAATGAGTGTTATACATGCTAATCAGATTTTAAAAAATATTCCCGAGTCAAAAACTGCCTTTAATATGTCAAAATATGTGCATGTTGAGCCATACTGTTTTGTAAAGAGATGCAGCCTAAATAATATATCTATAGAATATGATGAAAAATATTTGTCATACAGAATATTGCTGCTGTTTAGAAATATATAGGCATGCCTTGGGTCATTTTTTTTTAAAGTTTCCTCTTTGAATTTTTGCAAGAAAAAAAAGCTGGGAAATAATCCATTCCTAGAATTTTATTTTATGTGTAGCAGGCTGTTTTAGTCACATTTCGTTAAAACAAGACAACTAATTAATATAATCTCATTAATATTTAATTGCCATGGGCCTGTTGGTCTGCTTCATTCGGGTTTGTTTTGATCATTATTTTAGTAATCTATGTGTGTATGTGGTTGCTGATCATTTAGACTGTGCGAGTGCTGTTTGTCATTGTTTTAGATAGGCCTACTTTCTCTTCCTGAGCCTTGTGAATTTCTGTTTTTCTAAATGTTTATAAAATCATTGTCAGTTTTAAAAAAAAAAAACAAAGTATATGTATATATTACTAGTGTTTGTGGAAAAAATATACAAAATAAGACAAAAACAGCATTTGTATGAATAAATTTTTATAAAAATGTTCTCTTTGAGTTCTTCCATAGTCATGTTTTAAAAAAAGTAAGCTGCAATAGTAGATATGACTTCGCACAGAATTAAAACTTTTCATATGAACAAAATATATTGACAACAGCATTGATAGCATTCTCAGTCGTAGATCATTTAGTATCGTGCTGAAGGTCATACAGAACTGCATCAGCACCACTACAGAGGATCTGTTAGCAGAACAGGCTGGCCTCAGACCATGTAGAGGCATGAGCAGATCATCAACTGTCGCATCCTTATTGAAAACCATCTTCAGCATCAGTGAATCCTCTACCACAACTTCACTGACTTTTATAAAGGCATTTGACATAGACTGGCACGTGATCGGCGTATGGCATGTGATGCAAAAAATTCAACATTGAAGAAGGCCTTGTTCAAGTCACTAAAGTGCTATACAATAGCTCAACGAGTACAGTACGGCTCAGTAACCAAATAGCTTACTTTTACACCACAGTAGGCGTACAAGAATGTCCTCTATCACCGGTGCTATTTAATAGCTTCTCCGAGAACATCTTGCTTGAAGCTGTCCACGACCATCGTACTTCCATCTCCATTGGAAGAAGGTCGATCTGACTGACACCTGTGTTTTGTAGACAACATAGATCTGTTAGTAGGCGCTAACAAAGAACTGCAAGACCTCACCAACAGACTGACAGAATGCATATGGCATGGAGACCAGCATGGAAGAGATAAGCAGCTTGGGAGCTACTCAGTTCAAGGGCGGCAGCTCCTCACCAGATATCTGGATCAGGATCGCAACAGCAGCAGTGGCAATGGCTAAGCTAGATACGATCTGACAACCATAAGATAAGGTTCACTACCAAGTACAAGCTGTACAAATCCTTGGTAATACCGATCCTGCTTTACGGGTATGACACGTGGACTCACCGAAACGACAGGAGAATCCAGGCATTCGAGAACAAGTGCCTGAGGAGGGGCAGTGCTGGGCGAGGGTGTTCCAAGCTACAACGTCGCCAACGATCCCTGGAAGGGCGTGGAAAGGCAAAATTCTGTGCACAGAATCGTTAATCATCTCGGAATATGTACTGACCAACTGAGACGGATGCATAAATTTTGAAAACTAACAACAACAACGCAGGACTACCGGCCCTATACACACATCACGGCACGGGTGTCTCAACACACTCTGGCAAACGACACCGCTCGAAAGTTATGTGGGCGAGGAGAGGGGAAATAACTAGCATAAACACAAGCACATTCCTCAGTTGATTCCCTTTGGCGTAGCCTCACGTTATTCTTTTTAATTAAATTAATATCAAACCTAAGTTATTTATAGTAATAACACTACAACATTATATTAAAATGTATATTATTTAAATTCCTTAAGGGAATATTACATCTATTTCAAATTTTGTTTTATAAAGATAATTAATTTAATAATGGAATGACAAATACCTTTATGTCTATTAAAAACAGTTTCTATTTTAACGTGTGACGACCGTCTCACGTCATGCCTTAAACTAATGAGTAAGGAAAATAATGAGCTCGGTTAACGACGGGCTCCTGGACTAACTGTTCCAGAGGATTTTTTCACGGGTACAGGTCGCCCTCAGGTGGCCCGCCTACTTTGCGGGCTGCCTGTATGGATGTGATCTGCCCACCCCAAAATCAAATGAAATGTGATGATAGGGAAATTAAATCCGTCTACTTTGAAATGAGAGGCTTCACTACATTAATTACAAGCTATGAGTCAGCAGGCAGTGACTGTATTTTTAATTAATTCCTTGACAGCCTTCAACTGTTTTATATATCCTTTTACTTTCCTCATTTCACTTTATAACTCACATGATATTCGGATAGCGCTTGTCACCAATACAGTGAAGGTTGGCTGTCCTGGGTTCAGATCTCATCTCAGGCACGCTGTTTATTCTTTGCATGTGGCATCTGTTCACATGGCTGGTTGCCTTAGTTGCTCGCTCAGTGTAAAACATCAGTTCCCTCCCATCCACCCCGAGCGGCGCAACAGTTAGCATCTATCACCAATGCAGTGAGGGTTCAGATCTCTGCATGGACACGTTGGTCTTTCTCTCTGTGTGACATCCATTTACAGTGCTGGCTGCCTTGCCATGATAAAGCCTGACAGCATAAAACACCAGTTCCTCTCCCCAATTCTTTTCTTCATTTGTGTCTCTAAATAATGTAGATGTGGTTGGTGGAGTCCCTGGTGCTGTACGAAGGGAGGTCACGAGGGGAGGTTGTGTCATTGCCCCAAGGCAATACACAGAACTCATCATCAAGCATGCTGATCCCTTTGATGTCCTCATTAGATGATTTTGTACTGACTGGCATTTTCGCTAAATTTTGTCTAGGTTACTAGACTACCGCAAATCGCTCATCTTACCTAGTTGTCACGAGGCCAGTTCAGCATTCTGCTGTACACCTTATCACCATGAAGCATGCTGTCTTTTAATAAGACTGCATTGCCTGTATCTGATTTTACATTATCTTTTGTGTAGCTCTTATACTTACTTTTCTGGTCTGGTTTTCTAATTACCTTTCTAGTCTGGTTTCCTAGTTAGCTTTTTGATCTCATCTTTCTCTCTTTACACTCCACCTTGCCCCATCGTTGTTTTCTGTCTCTAAGTCACTTTAAGTGTGAATCACACAGATTACCTTTCTTTTTCAACCACAGACCGATGCTCAGGAATTCTTTTCTCTACAGAATAAACAGTCATCCTTAATCGCTACCTCAAAAATGTACCTGTTCATTGAATAGTAAGTAAATGTGTCACTGGTAGCATTTTGTTTGTGATGAGCATGTAATAATTGTCATCGCTTAAAGGTAATATAATTGTCATGTCTTATAAATGATGTTTATAGTACTAATTAAGTGTGCCTAATACCATGTACCTTATAAATTATGGTAATTATTAAAAAGCAGTGGACTACATTTTAGATCTAAATAGGCTGCATTTAACCTTGCATAAAGGTATAAAAAAATCCATTTGCTTTTATTCTTTTATTATAACAATTAAATTGAATTTAAATAATGCTTTACACTTCCTTCAAAGGTTAGCTCAAAGTACTTTACAAAATATATGAAAATACAGACATAATAATAACAGTATCAAAGCAAAGAGTTCATTGTGTTCTCAGTGTGACTACTCGTGTTAAGAAGAAGGTGAATGCCATCAGCATAGATGAGGTTTGTAGCTGGAAGTTCCAAATAAGCCACAACCTTCACATATGGGTGCCTAGATAGTATACTGCTTCTGACCATGTGCATTGTACCACTGTTACATTGTGCTGAAGATAAAAAAAAATTATTTTGGCTCCAGATTAAAAAAAAATTATTTCAGTTTGTATTACTTTTTGCATCTATCTTGGCTTTATAATGATAACCTTAGAGAGAGGTTGTGGTCTGAAAAAATAACCAATGTCATTTCTTTTGCCTGTAGTATAACTGCTACATAATATTTCCCTTGCTGTCAAAATTTTAGGTCAATTTTAATTGCATAGATGCTAAAATTTGTAATTTTACCTGTCAATTATAAGAATACCTCATTTTAAAATCACTAAATGAAAGGTAAGTATTCCTCAGTGCAAAATATGCACAATGTCACAAATATGTAAGCAAACCCAACATTATGTGACCTGTCATATCATGTTGACATTTCTACTACTGTTTTTCCTCGATTGTGTCCTTTTTCCACATTTGCATATGCTTCTGAGAGCTCCTTGAATGGGTACACTTGCTCAATTACTGGTCTTATCTGGAAATATAAGAAACAGAAAAGAGATTTAGAAAAAGGGAATGAAGACATTTGATATCTTCTACACATGAATTTGTCATGATTAAAAAATGCACTTCATTTAACCTCATATTAAATCCTGACTTTTAACATGTTTCTCCCTGTATAGCTTAATTATCTTCTTTATTTGTAAAGGTACTGCATTGGACAAAAAAAATTCTATCTACCATGAACTTTGTTTTCAAAAGCATTTTAAAATAATGTTTCTATGTATTGTTTAATAGTTATCAAAGTTTACCGGCATTATTTGATTGTTATCAATCTTTTCAGGCATTGTTTAATTGTTACCACTATCTCAATCATAGTTTAATTGTTACAGTTTTCACAGTAATGACTACTATCTTTTAGCTTATTTTTTTACCCTAATATTTGAAGCTGCCCAAAAAAATATACATAAACAAAATTACCAACTAACGAATCAAAGCATGAAATTTATAAGTTATTTCCCTTCAAAACCGCCTCATGTCGCTTTTATTAACCTTAACAATAACAAACTTGACACAATCACACTGCCTTAAACTAATGAGTAAGGAAAATAATGAGTCCCAGTAATGTAGGGCTTTTGGTATATTTAAACCAGACCAAATTTATGTGAGGTACAGGTTGGCCTAGGAGACCCGCCTACTTTGATGGTTAACCGTACGGATGTGATGCTGACCAAAATCTCAAATTAAATCTTGTATGCCCTTTTATCCTGCCCCATGGTCACCAGTTTTTAATTTAGCAAGGGGGGTACTCGGAGTGCCCCAGAGGTTGATTTTTTAGTGATCCTGCCAGAACAATTAATTTACTCTTGATTTTTTTTTATGTGTCCTGCATCGACTTAGATAAATATCATATAGACATAAAACCATCATAAAAAAATTAAAAGCAAATGTTTTGTCTGTGAGACACATAGAACCAACACAACTGTGACATGTGATAAGGACAACTGCAACACATGAATCTGGAGCATTTATTTTAGTAAAATGAAGTAACTGGCTGCACATGAATATTATATTGCATTTTTATCGGATATAAAAATTTGTTGTTAAAATTATTTGATCAGTTTTATATGTAAAAATTTAGACACTTTTATGAAGAAGCATATATAAATTTTATTGGCTAACTATGGAAACAAACAAAATATTTAATGCTAAAAATACTTGTATCATTGAAATATAGTTTCAGAAACCCCCATAACCCAATTTTGAGAACCCAAACAGTTGAGAAATTAAAAAAAAAAGACGGGGTCCTCTGAGAACCCCAGCTTGATAAACAATGTTGACGATGTAGGCTTGGTACGTTAAGGGTTAAGTTATCATCTCCCAAAGAGTATGGGGCAAAAAAACCTGCCATTTAGTAACAAACTCTACTTGTAAGGAGTGGATTTTAGGTTGATTTTGTAACCCAGCCTGCCATCCAATAACTTCTGATATTCATTCTGCAATGCATGTGCTGACAACAGACATATAACAATTTTTTCCACATTACAGGCTTACTGTATATACTGACCTCTGTTCCTTGAACCAAGTGTCCCACTTTACTCAAAGCATAACTGTTTGGGACAAATATGGCCCAACGATAGTGCCGACCTCCAGTGACACCCTGCAATAAAAAGAACACAGAACAAGTAAATGTGTACAATGGAGGCAACAGTCATTTACAGAATCAGACTATGTTAGGCATAAAAATAAACTTTTTGATTTTTTATTTCCATAAATACATACTTTTTGTGTTCTACATATGATCAAGAGTTAAACTTTAGGAGAACCTAAAGTTACTTGTGTGGATTTTCCACATTCATGCCCCTCCTGACGTGCCCCTAATCTCACAAATACTAAGAACAGACAGAACAGTTTATGAATTGCTACAAAAGCACTGTGTGCATGGATGGACAGATGGACAAATGGTGACTAACATTCCAGACTTTTCAGTTAAGTGGTGATTTACTATGCATCATGCACATACATTTATGCATGGGTGCATTAACATCAACATGACAAAGAGAGAAAGAACCTATCCAAATGAATATATTTCACAAGATAATTAAGTAAATCATCTGATTTAACATTGTTGTCTGAAAATGCTTTACCTTCAGCAGGTTGGATCCCAAAGAGAATGCAGATTTAGCAAGTCCTGGCACATAGCCAAAAGTGTCAGCATTCCTCAGAAGGGGTGTGATAATTGTCACCAGTTTGGCATTCTTCCATGTAGCCAGTAAATCAAAGGAATAGTCTGCTACCTGACCACCTACTGTGTCCAAAACAAAGTCATACCTGAAAGTTCACAAAAATAAGTTGTTTCTCAAATTAGTCAAGATGAGTTGTGACTATATTACAAAATCACAATAACTCTCTTTCACCACAAAACATTGGATCACGATGATGAATATTAATAGGGCACATGTAAAATAAGAGAAATGAACAACCATAGTTCATGAGTATGGAGCTTAAAAGTAAATTAATAGGTTCCTCATGGGTCAAAAGTTAAAGAGGTGGTTAAGTTCAAAGAAAGGAAAGATTTATTTTGTATTAAGGAAAAAGTAAAACACTCCTACATAATAACTTTCTAGGTTTCACCATAACATGGATACATACGGTTTTAGCCTGGAGAGTTCCTTTCTGGCATTCTGAGTCTTATAGTCTATGACAACATCAGCTCCAAGATTCTTCACAAACTCCACAGCATCTGTGCTGCATGTAGCTGTTACATGAGCATCCCATGCCTTTAACAGCTGTTGGACACAATACAAAGTTTGTGCAAAAAGCAAATGCCTTGTCTATTTGTATCGGTCTTATGTGACTCTTTAAAAGGCAGAGGAGTATGCTTACCATAGTAATAACAACTTAATTTTAAGAGTGTGTTTCCCAATGTGGATCGAGCTAAATCTGTCGTCCAGGAAAGATCACAAATGAATCAACAGTAAACCAATGCCACACAAGAAATACAAACAGATGACACCAAGAGAAAATATGAATGAAGTGCATATATGATCGAGAATTGAGGAGAGAGTGGTAAATAATGATTTAACATGCTTGCACAGTAAAGTGTTTACAGTCACAATTTTACAGTTTACAGCTATAGATGATTACCTTAAGATGTTCTGTCTAAGGAGTACATAATAAAGCAATGAGTATCTAAACACAGCACGCTTTGCATGTTCATATTTTATGGGATTTGACACCATTCAAGACTAAACAGTGTTCTATGATAGGAGCAGAAAAGGTGTCAAAGAGAGACAAATCTTCCAAGTAGTCATGCACCATAAATTCTTCCAGCTTCATTTGCTTTTGATGCCAATAGTGATAGCTCATTGAGGTGAAAATTAGAGACAATAAATTTGACAAAAACTGTATACTGCTACATTCAAAGGTAAATATCTTAGATTATGTATGACAATAATACAAATCAAAATATCAATGATTTGCAGTAGTAGTATTTTTTATATACCTGTATTGAAAAACTTCCAATTCCCCCTGATCCTCCTTGAACTAGAATTCTGAAATAAAAGAAGTTTTTACCAAATTAATTTGTTTGCAATTCCACTTCTTTCTTACTGTTTAAATCAAAAAGCTGTTTTGTGCGTGCGTGTAACTTTTTATAACCAAACACTTATCTACAGGGCACCACTGTCAAACATTGAGCAATTTGCTGTACTTGAGAGCCCAAGAACCCTATAAAAGCTTTATTTTAATAATAATAATAATCATAACAATAATAAAAAAATCTTAAATTTGTAAAGCACATACTCACACTCCTAAGGAGTATGCTCTCATCGCTTAAGAACACGAACGAAACATGGACAGCATACGAGGGACAGGAAAACAAACAAGGAGCATATGAACTATAAAAGAATCAACAACCGTACTAATCAAAGAATAAAATCAAATAT
>SRHC01002000.1:497809-514781 GCA_004794325.1 Pomacea maculata
CAACAACCGTATTAATAGAAGAATAAAATCAAATATAAAAAACACAAAGAGGAACCAAATAACAAGAACAAGAGCTGACAGTAACATGATATTGTAAAAGGAAGGGTGTGAAAAAGGACTAGCATTATGGGAAAGGTTGTTAGGAATAATGTTTACAGAAGAGGTGTGTTTTCAGTGCACGTTTAAAGGATTTAATAGTGGGTAGGTGGCAAATATGGAAAGGGAGAGAATTCCATTGTTTTGCTGTACAATAACTAAAAATCCTGTGGCCATATGTTGTTGTTTTGGTGACAGGAAGAGTAAGAAGACGATCATCAGACGAGGGGCGGAGTTGTCTAGCTGGAACGTAAGGGAAGAGCAGTTCAGAGAAATAATCAGAAATAATCAATAATTTTCTTTGAAGGGACTAGCAGTTCACCTCTTTCGACGAGCATTATTTTCTGATAGTTCTCCAACACTGCATAATGCAGCCCATGATGTCAAAGCAACATATGGAATGGAAGCAGCTTCTATATGGGTAAGGTTTTCTGGCTTTTTGGAAATCTGAAAAACGATAGTAACAAAAACTTTGAAAAATGCTTATTAATAAGCATGCACATAGATTATATTAACATGCATCTCCAGTACCTCAGTCATGACAATAACCATTCTCTTAGCAATTTTACGTAATCTTAAATTTTGCAAATGTCTTCTCAAAACTTTTATCACCTCTTCATGAAAGACATCATGTCAAAACTTGCATAGTTAACAACTGTAAATACAGAATAGATCAGAAACTTAACTCACTTCGTTTTCTGATGCCACTGTAAACTGTGCATGAGTTCCTTGTTTGTGGGCACCAAGGGCCCCCCATACCTTAATCACAAGATAAAAAAGAAAATCTTCAACCTGAAATCACTTACGATATAAATGTTTGAGGTGACTATACTTACTCAAATAACAAAAATGAAGCAAAGCCTTGACTGCACATAAGTCATGCTATCACCTTTTAAGTATATATTAGCAAACATTTATGCATTTCTTTTGATACTAATTAGAAGAAAATATTGATTGACCACCTCATCTCCAGGCTTAAAGTTCTTCACAGCTTGACCTGTTTCTACCACAACACCAGAAAAATCTCGGCCTAAAATGAGAGGAAATTCACTGCCAGGATTTAGTCCAGTCTGTTGCATTCTCAAAAGTTTAAGTAGCTTCTTGCCATATCCACCTGCAACAGTTTACAGCTGTAATTTTCAATCTGCATCGTTACGGATGGTTGACAAACTGACAAGAAAGTGTGCAATCTGTGTTTCAGAGATGAGTGACACCTGGGTACTTACTCCGCATTTTAACATCAATTGGGTTTACACTTGCTGCGTAAACCTTTATCAGTAGCTCATTCGGAGATTTTATCGTGGGTGCTCGTACCTTGTCATACAATGCTAGTTCATTGTTCCTACCGTACTGATGAATCAGCCATGCTTCCATTTTAGATGCTGATGATGTTGAAACAAATCTTTCTCTTCTACAGAAATTTCCTCCCAGAAACCATTTTACTTGTTTAACTCTATGGCAGTAAGATAATTTAAAGATTGTGCGCTGAAATGCAGCTACAGGAATGAGACAGTTCTGTGCAAGAGCCATTTCTTTGAAAGATAGGAAAAGGAACAAAATAAAATTACTGTCCACAAAAAGTTACATAAGTGAATACATGGGATAACAAAGTTAGACAATATTATTCCTGATTAATTTGTGCACAAATAAAGCGATAATCCAATTTTCAGATGATGAGCAAGGTTTGTTGATAACAGACGACGGAAGAGCATCAAGGAATTAGAGTTATCTTTCTTGCACTGATCCGAACGTGCGTGGTGTGACTTCTAGTTTTTACATTGTTATTGTTTACACGACAAGAAATTTCAGATCGCAATGAAGTCGATAGAAGAAGTAATGCGTCTTGATAAAGAGCAGCTTTCAGCTCCTGTAAAAACCATAGAGGTAAACGCACCTCTTCATGTATGTTACATCGTGTTTGTGTGTGATGGTGTCTTATGTCTAAAAGAGAGAAAAGCATAACCTGTGAAGAATGTTCGATTCAATTAAAAAAAAAGGGGGGGGGAGGGGAATGAAAAGACTAATTGCAATCTTTTGATATACCGACATCCTGAAAGAAGGAACGATGTATAAGGTATAGATTACAGAAATAGTCTTCATATTATTTAAATTATTAGAAAATGAACAATTAAACGAAAACTACATTATTATTTGCAGCTTGATCATTTTCTTTTTTTTTTTTTTTTTTTTAAATAGGCACCAAAGGACGTCTGTCATAAAACGGTGCATAGCAAAGATCTGTTTAACAGTGTGCAAATTTGTTGGCTTTTCACATATCGACCCTTGTTAAATAAAACTATTCTGCAGTGTACAATAGTTATTTTAACTGCAATTTCTATCAAATGTTTGCAGGAAAAATGGAAGCTTTTACCAGCATTTTTGAAAGTGAAAGGACTTGTGAAGCAACATATCGATTCATTTAACTACTTCATCAATGTTGAGGTAAGTTTTCAAACTGTTTAGTTTAGTTAGTTTATTCCTTAAATTGTTGCTCCCATGAGGAGCATAGGGCCGCAAGACCGCCTCGCCAGCGAACCCGGTTTTGGGCAGCCACCTTCAGTTGGGCCCATTTGGTTCCGATGTCCTTTGCCTCACTTTCTACTGTTTTTTTCCCAAGTCTGCTTTGGTCTCCCAACTCTCCTTTTCCCCTGGGGGCTCCAGTCAAGTGCCTGCTTAGCAATGGTGTAAGCTGGTTTGCGCAGGGTATGTCCTATCCAGCCCCATTTTGCACTGATTTTGATGTCTTGACTAGTGGCATTCTGGTTGGTTCTTTTCCACAGGCTACTGTTGGAGATCTTTTCTGGCCATCTTATTCCCAGAATATGGTGTTGGCATCGGTTGGTAAAGGTCTGATGCTTGCTGCTGATGGCATTTGTCACTCTCCAGGTTTCATAATCATACAGTAGGACTGCCTTCACATTGGTGTTGAAGATGCGGGTCTTACTGCTGAAGGATAATGCTCAGGAGTTCCAGAGGGGGTGTAGGCTGTTGAAAGCATACCTGGCCTTGTTAATGCAGCTTTTGATGTCATCATCCGCTCCACCGTCCTTGTTGACAATGCTCCCCAGATATGCAAAGCAATCTGTTTCCAGGATGTTCTCTCCTTGAAGTTTGCCATTATGAATAACTTGGCAGGACAAGTCTTCGTACAACCCTTGAATGATGTTTATGAGCTTAAAGTTTTCAAACTGTACCAAAGTATTTGTTTCAGTTGTGGTAATCTTGCATGTGACATTGCTATTGTCACTAATCAATACAGGAGCATACTATGCAGCCTAGAATGTAATAAAACGCTTTGTTTTTCTTCTGGAAATGCTGATGATTTTTTTCGGTCATAATACACTTTTATTGTTGTCAGAAGAATCATGATGTTTTTTTGTAAAAAAAAAGTTTTGTACGTGTTCAAGGAAATTTAAAAAATAGTTTGACACAATTCTTTTTTAAAATATTGACTTATATGAAGGATAAGACTGTTTTAGTTGATGTCACACATTTGTTGAATACTGAACATCTCAAAATTTCTTTTTGGCTATAGCTGAAGAAGATAATGAAAGCGAATGACAAGGTGACAAGTGATGCAGATCCTAATTTCTATTTGAAGTAAGTGAGAACTTTGAGGAGGGAACACTGTTTATTATAGAAACTAGAGAACATGTGTTGTGCATGACTATTCTTTTTAACATCATCAGAATGTTACACCTTACCTTCTATTAGGCAGTTATTGATATTGTTGATTTGTAGCTAGAAGTATATATTTGATTGGGAGTACTCTAACCACTTAGTGAACTGTTTCCCCAGCATCAAACCTGCATGTCTGCTACATTGTTGAGATAAGTCAGTTGCTATTTGTGTTTGCGTGGCAATAAATATCTGTCTAGTCAGTAGCATTCATCCTTAACTTATATGATTTGTACTTTGACATATATATATTTCATTCTATTACTACATGCTTTTGTAGGGGGTTATTTTTTTAATATTATTTTGTGTTGCTTCTTTTTTTTTCCACCAGGTATTTAAACATTTATGTTGGAATGCCAGATGTAGAGGAAGGATTCAACATCACCAAGCCCATCACACCTCATGAGGTTGTGTATCTGTACAAGATAAAAAGTGTTAAAGAGAGGTTTTTCTAACTTTGGTTATAGATGAGAACTGACTATGAATTATAAATTTAAAAACCCCAGCGATTGAAATTGTAATTGCATTATTGATTTACGATACTATTTCATAGTTAAATAATGAATAGAAAGAAACTAGTGGGTATTCTCATTAAATTTCCATTCCTGCCCTATTGGGTAGCACTGCATTATTTAGATGAAGGTCATGAATTCAGTCATGATGCTATATTTGAAATCAAGAAGTAAATAGTTGTTGGTCATGAGCAAACACCAAGACCTTCTTAAATTGACATTTCTATAGACAAAGATTGAGTTAATAAAATCAACGACTTTGTTTTATAGTGTAGAGAACTATTCTTGGAAGGAAACTGATTGGTAAATAGACAACAATGGGAAGATCTAAGCTAGATACTGAAGTTCTCATTAGAAAGTGAAGAAGAAGAAAACAATGTCTTCGAAGCTGGTATCCATGATTACCTAGACAGTTTTCAGTGCCTAAATTGTATTTGAGAAAACCTTTATTTTCCTGGACAGCATAAATCCATGTATGTTATTTTCCTTATGTGATTTCTTTAAAATATTGCAGTGCAGGCTTCGAGACATGACATATTCAGCACCTATTACAGTCGATGTTGAATACACAAGAGGATCGCAAAGAATCATTCGCAATAATCTGCCAATTGGAAGGTAAGCAAACTAACTGCAAACTGCGCAGTAGATAAAGGTATCACAAAGCACATTTTTATTATTCCCAGAAAATTGTTTAGCATTTCTTTGGATCTTTGTGTGAATCATTGTTGTGGGCTAAAATGAATTTCCAGACATTAAATATCGCTGATTTTGTGGTTATTTTATCTTCTGTTAGGACCTGGAACAGACACATAATCTGTCATAAATTCAGAGATGCATCTCTATTCAAAACTTTATTTCCCCCATTTGTGGTTGCAAGTTGCAGTTTTTAAAATTCCCTATCCTTGCCAGTACCTTCGGAATAAATAAGCAATAAGCATGTAATATCCACTGATGATGGGTTGTATATTTTTACAGGATGCCAATTATGCTGCGCAGCTCAAATTGTGTGCTAACAGGAAAAAGTCCCGCAGAAATGGCAAAGTTAAATGAATGTCCCATGGATCCTGGTGGCTACTTTATTGTGAGAGGCACAGAAAAAGTCATTCTGATTCAAGAACAGTTGTCAAAGAACAGAATGATTGTTGATATAGACAGCAAAGGAAATATTGAATGTTCTGTCACAAGGTATAAGCAGTTTTAATTCATCATCTTGGAGCACTTAACCACAAGTAATCGCAATTTTATGAAACTTTGAAAAGGAAGATCATGAGTTTTGGTATTTTTATTTTACAAGTTAAGTTTATAGATTTTTACAGTCTGATTTATTTACAGACTGGTTTGAGCTTTGTTGTTATTTGAATGTTTGTGTTATTTTCTTCCAGTTCCACTCATGAGAAGAAAACAAAAACATATGTTATAGTGAAGCATGAAAAATACTACCTCAAGCACAACTCCTTCTCAGAGGTTGGTCATCTGTAACAATTTTAATTTATGTATTTAATTGTTTTTTTCATGAAGCGTGAATGTACGCATAGACATTCATGTCCGTTGCATTTTTTCAGCTCCGTCGTTTTTGTCTTTTCTTTTCTTACTGACTCCATCTGAAACATGTCTTAATTCATGTGTGTTATACTGCATTTACATTTCTACATGTACATCTTTAAATTTCTTTATGGACAATGGTCACTATGTACAGGACTTGCCGGTAGCCATTGTCTTCAAGGCTATGGGCATAGAGTGTGATCAGGAGATTGTTCAAATGGTTGGTGGTGAGGAGGACATGTTAGCAGCCATGGCGCCCTGCCTGGAGGAATGTCATCGAGCACAGGTCTTCACACAGAACCAGGTGAGTACTGAATGAAAAAAAACCCACCTCATAATAAGGTGCTATTAACCTGAAACAAACACAAGCATTTCTAATCAAAATTATAGCACAGAAAGTTAAGGTTTAATTTTGGGTGGGGTTTATTTTCCATGGATTTTACCTTTTTATTCTTTTTGTTTGGATGTACAGATTTTATGAATGCATACAGATCTCTGTGTGTGCGCTCTTAATGTCAAATGAGGCTACATTATTCTTGTTGATCCTTTGCTTAGCTGAGATAGTACTTTGTATTGACTCAGTGCATATTTACAATTTTTAGAGATATATGTCATAATTGAAGGTAGATGTAAACAAAAACCAAGATGCAAATTCATTAGAGAAAGTATACAGAGATATGATGGACCCCTGGTTGTACTATAAAAGTAGTAGTACAGGTATCAAAATGTACCTTGTTCCAGAAAATTGCTTTCATGACATTACTCTTGTGGGAATAACTCCTATCATATTCTGGTATACTTGAATCCTGCACGCCAACCTAAATAATGTTTACTCACTGTATAAACACCTGCTTATCTATTATGCAGATAGGTCAGCAAAATAGAAATGAAGACCAATAGCAATTATTTCATAATTAACTACTAAAAAATTGAACATGAAGTTCAGAAGTCTGATGAACAGTACAGTAAAACCTCAGTATCTTAAGTCTTGGTACATAAATTCCCACCCTACGAGTTTTTAAGTCCCTAGAAGCACTATGTTCTGCTATTAAAAAAAACAAAAAAAAAGCAAGAGTCTGGAAATGAGATAAAAATTTGAATTCTGAATAGATATGTGTGAGCAGATTGAAAAACAGTAGGAACTCATTGTTTGTGCTTGCAAACAAAATCCTGGCATTTTCCTAACTTTTCACTTTTCATTAGAGGTTTGTGTAGATTATTTTTATAACAAAGGAAGTGTAACTGGCAAAGATGAGTGCAAGTTTTACAAAATTCAAAATTCAAAGCCAGATGGGCAAATCTTGCTAAAAATCACAAACCATACCTTTTACTTTTTTATTTAGTTTGTTTTCTTAAGAGTATGGTATAGCCAGTGAACAGGGGTATGTAACAAGCATAAAATTAAAAATGTGCTTGACTTTACTCCAGGCACTGAAGTACATATGGAGCAAAATTCGAACGCGCAGCTTGTGGGGCCAGAAGAAGAGCAAGACTGATGAAGCTAGAGAGGTGCTGCATAACCTTGTGCTTGCCCATGTACCAGTAAGTATTCATGTGGTTTGGCTCTCAACTCTTCTAAGTTTTCATATTTTGTTTAAGAGACATTTGATGAACAATAGTTGATGTTCGGACTTTTGTCTGTGTTCAGGTACCCCAGTGGAACTTCAAGATCAAGGCCACATACATGGCGTTAATGATACGTAGAGTCATACTTGCTCAGACTGGTCGAATCCATGTTGATGACAGTGATTACTATGGTAACAAGCGTCTGGAACTAGCAGGACAACTTTTGTCTTTGCTGTTTGAAGATCTCTTTAAAAAATTTAATGCAGAGGTTGGTAAAATAAACTTTTGAATTTAATTTAAGCAGCATCAAGAATAATTGAACTGGCTGAGATAAACAGACAGGACAATATCTGCAATAATCTACACTAGAGTGTGAGCAAAGAGATGTCAGTTTGGTACTGTGAATAGCTTAACAAAGCTCATCTTGTGGTTTTGGAGGATCCACCCTTTAGCTTTTGCATGACTTTTGGCAACAAAAATGATGTTAATATTGTAAGCTGCGTCACAGTATATGTGTGCTTGTTTCCAGCTGAAAAAGATTGCAGACATGACCATCCCCAAGCCAAGAGCAGCCCAGTTTGACATTGTCCGCCAAATGCGCCAGGATCAGATTACTAATGGACTTGTGAATGCCATCTCTACAGTAAGCTTCTTTTTCTTTCATCATTTTGACGAAAGAAGCTTATATCTGACCTTTGAGTGAAAAATGCTCTATGCAGAGCTTTTTTCAGCCACTTCATATGAAGTTATAATTTAAACAAAAAGGGAAAATGTTATTCATCATATCAGTGGTTTGTAGTGTCGAAACCTGACTTTTTGATATATTTCTTGTATCTGAACAGGGGAACTGGACAATAAAGCGTTTCAAAATGGAGAGAGCAGGTGTGACACAAGTGTTGTCACGACTGTCATACATATCAGCTCTAGGCATGATGACACGTATCAACAGTCAGGTTAGCTCTACGTTTAATTTGATGCCAAATTTTAATGCATCCAAATTTCATAACTTTAACATAAATCTTCATCCCATCTTTGAAAAAGATAAATGTAAAATTTTGAAAGTCTTTCCAGGGGGTTAAATGGGGACGATGTTTTGCTTTATGTTTGTATGCAGAGGCTTAAGCTAACATTTGGTGGCATTATCGATGTCTGATTACATGTAAAACTTATACCTGTATAATTATTTTTACTTATCTAGTTAAAAGCAAAAGTAATCTTTTGGAATAATTTTCTCTTTCCTCTTTAGTTTGAAAAAACAAGAAAAGTGAGTGGTCCACGTTCCCTTCAGCCTTCTCAATGGGGGCTTTTATGCCCTTCAGATACGCCAGAAGGAGAAGTAAGGCTTGATGTCATTTTTTTGTTTCTTTTGCCATATTTTGTGACTCAGCACTGGTCATTTCTGGTATTCTTTGAGTACCATGTAAATTAACTTTTAAAAATAGAAGAACATTTTGGTCTTTGGAAATAAAAATCATTGAATATTACCATGAAATTCCTAACACATGCATGCATTAAAAGCAGTAGTGGTTGGATGAGTTGGTTTTTGTCTGGATGTGCACGTGAACACATACATAGTACATATATATGAGAGGAAGGAAGAAGGGTGCCTTGCAGCCAGTCATTATTGTAAGAGAAAACATTTTGTGTCCCAGCTGATTTAATATCTGTGTCCCTCTTGCCAGGCATGTGGTTTGGTGAAAAATCTTGCACTTATGACCCACATCACCACAGACCAAGATGAGGCTCCTCTCATTAGGCTGGCCATGAATTTGGGTGTGGAGGACATACAGTTACTAAGCGGTGAAGAGCTCTCCAGTTTGCAAGTCTACATAGTCTTTCTTAATGGTAAAATGCTGTTCCATTATTGTTTAACCTGCCTGTCTTTTTTTTAAAAAATCGTTTCCCACTTTTTCTAGCCTACTTTACAGATATTTATTTTGCTATTGATAGTACTCTGAGACTTATTCTTGCTTTTATTATTATTATGGAAATATTATTGTCTACAAATCTTTCAAATACATTTTTTGGCTACAATATACCACTGTATGTAAGGTTTTGTCACAGATTCATTTTCATCCTTTGCCTCCCCACTTCCATCTCCATTAACCAAAAAGTATTCTTCAGTCATCCATGTGGTACATGTCTTGCGAGATGTCTTAAAATATCAATTTGCAACCACTAACCTACTAACCTGTTTGAGATTGCTGGAAATTTCAGGAAACATTTTAGGAGTAATTCGAAACTATAAGAGACTTGTCAATACATTTCGTCTACTGAGGCGTGCTGGCTACATCAGTGAGTTTGTTTCCATTTTCCCAAACCATGCCCATCGTTGTGTTTACATTGCTGCAGATGGAGGCCGAGTTTGCAGGTAACACACATTATTCTTTGTGTACAGGTGCACATGTGTTTGAATTTACAAATGCTTGTATGCAAGAGCATTTGTGTTCATGTTTTCAAGTATGCATGAAGTGTGTTTGAGTCAGCATTATGTGTATGCATGCAGTCATTTGTGTATTTTAAGTTTATTTGTTGATTAATTTTTTTTTTAAGAAATTTTTTTCTCTTTGACTTATAGGCCATACATCATTGTCCAGAAAAGACGTCCATTTGTAACATCTAAGCACATAGAAGAGCTGTCGCAAGGTTTCAGGTGAGTGCAGGCAGCTGCTTGCACAGTCAAGTGCAGAACTGAAGAATATAATATTTTGCTGTCAAGTTCAATGTCAATGTCAATGGTGACTAGTTAAAACATTTTACATATAAAGTATATTTAAAAATGACCTACATATTACATCACATCTTATATGAACAGAAGCAAGCAGTTGGGACATTTTTTGGTTAGAATTCTTTTGTGGTGGTCCAGCTGGTTTTCATATTTGGTTGGTTGGGAGAGTTCTGTATTTGTGTGAACAAGTTAGAATTAACAACAATGGTTTATTTTTTCACTTCATTCTCCTTAGTAATATTTGTAAAGTTCTGGTTTAAATGGGCTCTTTTATGGCTTTAGTGGGAAATCAAAACTATTGTCCAAGTTTTTAAGACATTTGCACAGTGCTGGGGATTGTATCAAACAAAACGACTACTCTTTCCAACTTAAAAAAAAAAATTATTTGTACTTAAATGGTGAGATTTCTTCAGGCAAAGAATGGCATGTTGTGTGTTGGTAACTGCAGGAGTTTTGAGGACTTCTTGAGAGAAGGATTGGTGGAGTACCTGGATGTTAATGAAGAAAACGACTGTATGATTGCATTGTACGAGGCTGACATTACAGGGTAAGTATGTGCTTCTTTTATTAACTTTACCAGATGATTAGACTATTAAGATTGCTGGGTTTGTATAGCTTAACAGCTGAGGGCAATGCTCCTGGCTCCAGTAGAACCCTGAGTAGCCAGGAACCACTAACCCTAAAGACCAAGGGCAGAAATCTATAGGATGAAACAGCAGTTGTACCCCCTAAGCTTCTCATAGTTGAGTCATCTGATAAGTACTGAAGAAAGAAAATCTACAAGGAAAATTTCATTTTGTTTCCTTTGTAGTCACTTTATTAAATCACATCAAGTAAGCAAATGACACAGTTGTGTTTGTAAAAGGGTTTATGTGTGCCTTACCAAATGGGGAGAATGTGCTGCTTTTTCAGAGATACAACTCATCTGGAGATAGAACCTTTCACAATACTGGGAGTATGTGCAGGTTTGATTCCATATCCACACCACAACCAGTCACCTAGAATCACCTACCAATGTGCCATGGGTAAACAAGCTATGGGTAAGTTTTTCCATGGGTAAACAACTAAGGGTTAGTAGCTCTGTGGGTAAATAAACTAAGGGTAAGTAACTCAATGGGTAATTAAGCTCTTGGCAAGTTTCTCTCAGGTGGGTTAGATCGGCACTAAAAAAAAAAAAAATTGTGGTTATTGAGACAGGCCTAGAAACTTCACTGTCACCAAGCAGATACAATGATTATATGTGTATCTTCATTTTCATAGAAGCATAGTAAGCTCTGTTTTTTCTGATTTAAATTTATGTAGTCATAAATTTGTACAAACCATCTTTTTATTTATTTATTATTTTTTTTTTGAACATTTCAGGTACAATTGGATTAAACCAGAGAAATCGTATTGACACCCTGATGTACCTTTTAGCATACCCTCATGCACCGCTTGTCAAATCAAAAGTAAGTGGAATTTTAACATAGAGGGTTCGAAATTGTCTGTTCTTTCCTCAGATTTTGACATTTTAAACTAAAAATTTGTGACAGAAAGGAATGTTTTTCAAACTTCCTTAGGTACCAGAAAATAATGGATTACTAGGAAGCTAGGTATGCCTGTCCACATCCCTGAGCACAGCCGTAGACAGCTCACATTGAAAGTCAAAGGCTGTTAATGGGACTGAGTGCTGAGCCGGCCGGCTAAATGAGTGGGAGGAGGAAGAGGAGTACCCCAGAGCCAGGGAAGAAAAAAATGCCTCCAGGCTACAATGCACCTGAATTAACTACCACCCTGTCAATAGCCAGCACTATAGCTTCAGTTTTTGAACACGGCACTCGACAGAGATCAATCATGATCTGACTCTCTCATGGTCGGGGACAAATGACAGATGGGTTCTTGCAGCTGGCTTTCCTAAAAATGCTGATGTCCAGGCAACCTTAATCAATGGTCAGAAGAGGAGCCCCAGGAGGACTGGTGCTGGAGAGATGAATGAGACTTTCAATTAATGCTGCTGTGACCACTGGTAGATTCTGTCACGTAGTGGCTGTAAGTAGCTCACCGCTTCATGTGAAGATAGAGAATCAAGGTGGTGGGAAAAGGGCAGTACAGGGAACACTGATGACTCCCATATGCTAGGAGAATATTTATCCATGGTGGCCGATGCCAAAGCCACCAGCCACTTTTGACAAAATCTTAGCTGTAGTCTTCTTGATTGTGGCTGTTGTCTTTTTCTCTAAGCCTTTGACATAATTAAAACAGCATCTTGAGGGCTGAGCTAAGATTTTTGAATGAAGAATACAGGTCACACTGGAAGGAAGCTACATGAAGCATCAGACCAAAGGCGCCACGTGGAGTTACAGGGTCAGAGTTATTCTTCCTGGGGCTGGTAGCTTTAAGGTTACAGTAACAATCATGCTATGTAAACTGGGTCAAGTAGGATAAAGACACTTAATATACATTTCTAGCTGAAATAAAACTTAATTTGATGCAGGAAAACTTTCTTACAGCACTTTGTTCAACTATTTTTTTTTCAGACAATTGAGCTAATCAACTTTGACAAGCTACCTGCAGGTCAGAATGCAACTGTGGCAGTAATGAGCTTTAGTGCCTATGACATAGAGGATGCTCTGATTCTTAACAAGGCTTCTCTTGACAGAGGTATTACCATATGTGCTTCAATATTTTTAGTTTTTGGTGAAAATTCACCATTATATATGTTTTTTCTTAAGTATTTAAAAGATATGACATCTTAGTCATCTGTACCTTGATTTTTGTTTTAACGTGTCTCTTAACTGTGATTGGAATAAAATACTGTTATTAACTTTAAAAAGGCTGTATTAAATGGTTCAGGCTTTGGACGTTGTCTGGTGTACCACAAGCAGACTGTGACTGTCAAGCGATATGCTAACCAGACGTTTGACAAGTTGATGGGAGCTAAGTTGGATGAAACAACATCAAAGCCCAAGTGGGCATACCAGCTGCTGGAATTTGATGGAATTGTGGCTCCAGGTCAGTTTTGGAACAAGAGTTGTTTTGGATATTCATTTTGAGATGAAGACACCATATTTTTAAAATGTCATATACTTTGATGTAAGAAAAGATATGTAGACAGGATATATTTAGTGTTTGACACTCACATTTATGCTTTGAGAATAATTTAAAATGTGTGTCTTAGCTGCTTGTCCACAAATGTCTCAAGATGACATCTTTTATGATTAGAATCAAAGAAGCCAGATGATGGGCATTAATTACTAGCTTGGTGATTTCCTTTAAAAATGCAGAAATGCTGTTCTGTGTGTGATGAATTTACAAAATGATTTCAGGGGACTGTGTTGAAAACAGACAAGTTTTGGTCAACAAAAGTATGCCAACAGTAACTATAGCTCCACTCCCCACAGCCCCAGGCCAGTCTAGAGAACCCCAATACAAAGAAGTCCCCATCATGTAAGTGGAATCATAAGATTACTTCTACAAAAGCGCACTGGCACACACCACAGGAAACAGAAATCATTTGCACCTTACAAAGTCACTATCATTCACACATGCATACAGGGTGGGAGAACTGGAGTACCTGGAGAAAACAACTGATAGTCAACCCTGTGAACAGGTCACATCCAGAGCTAGGATCTGAAGTCATGACACCCAATTCTCACTGTCATAGTAATTGGCACTTTAGACTATGCTACTAGTCGCCTTCATCATTTACTTCTGATGTGATAAAAATACTTTGAGAGAAGTGTGGATAAACATGCGTGGGAAGATGTTAATTAAATTAATATCTCATGCATGTTTATGAGGGGAAGTATGTGAAGTGGATATTGGATGTAAAGATAAAAGGTCTTATAGGCTAGTAGTTGTAGGTGCTTTAAACTGTGGTTCATAGTTCACAATATCTAGAGCATGGCATGTGATAGGTAGTATCTAGCCTTCTGCCACCCCTTTTACTTTTCCGATAAATCAGGTATTCACGTGCTAGGTGGTCAGGGGGAGTTTTTTCAGTCATTGTTCAAAGCAAACCAGCAACCTTTTATTTCAAAGTCAAGCACACATTACCTTCAAGGCTACACTGTCTCATCCAGGAATGGGTATAGAGTAGATATAAATACCTAATCCATGAGATATGAAGTAGATTGCAGTGGTGAAGGGTTCTTGCATTGTAAATGGGAGATAAGTTTGAGCTATGAGTAGCATTTCCTTGTCGAAGTGATTTCTCTCGCCCCTTTCCACTCCCCTCTTTACCTCTTTTATTTGTTGTTATTCTCTGGTGTTTTTCTGTAATCTGTTAGGAGAGGAAATCTACTGAAGAAAAAAATCAGTATAAAATTTTCGTCAATGTATATTTTCTACATTTGTGTCCTCATGTTGTGCGCATATCTGTTTGCATAGTAAAGATAAGTTGTGTTTATGTCAGACTGAATGGGTAATATGATAAGTTTTATGTTGGATTTTAGGTATAAAGGCCCTGTACCTTCCTATGTAGAGAAGGTTTTGTTGACATCCAATCCAGATGAGGCCTTCCTGATCAAGATTCTGCTTAGGCAGACACGGCGGCCCGAGATAGGGGATAAGTTCAGTAGTCGGCATGGCCAGAAAGGGTGAGGAGTGCAGCATTTTGTGTCAACAGGTTATTGTAAGGAATTGATTTCCTTTGAAATTTTGAATGAGGGAAAAATAATTATGATGTCATTATGTGCTTTTTCAATAAATGTCACATCATCTCATTTAAAAAAGAAATATGTTGTGTCACTTGATTTGACACAGTTTGGGAATGACATTTGATCATTGTCTCCTTACTCTTCCTGTCACCAGAACAACAACATATGGCCACAGGATTCTAAGTTATTGTGCAGTGAAACAATGAAACTCTCTTCCTTTCCATACCTGCCATCTACACACTATTGAATCCTTTAAACATGCACCGAAAACACACCTTTACCATATCATTACTCTAAACACCCTTTTCCATCATGCTAGTCCTCTTTCAGACCCTTCCCTGCTCATCTTTATCATGATACTTTCGGTTCTTGTTAGTTGCTTCCTCTTTGCATTTTCTGTATTTTGTTTTTATTTATCGTTAGTACTCTTGTTTATTCTTTCATAGTTCATATGCTATTTATTTTCTTGTCCTTCATATGCTGTCCTTGTCTTGTTCGTGTGCTAAGGCGCTAAGAGCTTGCTCCTTAGTAATGTGAGTATGCGTTTTAGAAATGTTTGCATTTATTATTATTATTTTTTCAGAGTTTGTGGACTCATTGTTCCTCAACAAGACATGCCTTTCACTGACCAAGGCATCTGCCCTGATATTGTGAGTTTTGTTGTTAACCCCTTCTTCCCTGATTTTACCCATGTTCTCAGTCTGCTTTTATTATGTTGGTTGATTTGATGTCTTGCACTACATGTGCCTGCCTCCTGTTTTCACTTCTGCTGAATACCCCTCCCCCTCCCACACACACACACACACTTTTTTCTCATGTCTACTCAATGAGGTCTTTTGTTACAGATCATGAACCCCCATGGCTACCCTTCTCGTATGACAGTGGGTAAACTCATGGAGCTTCTGGGGGGCAAGGCTGGTGTACTTGAAGGCAAATTCCATTATGGTACAGGTAAAAACATAAGCAAAGTTGCTTTTTTTTGTTTGTTTTTTTACTCTTTGGTTCCCCAGAGTTTGGCAGCTTTTATGGGATTACTCATGCTGGTGATGGTCCACTCTGACAATCCTGTTTTGCTGTTTATTTGGTTAGTGCTTGTAACAATGAGCACAAGTTTACACAAATTACTTTTAAGGAATGTGATGTGAAGCAGAGCTATCTTCTAAGTAATTTTCTGTACAGCATTTGGTGGTGACAGAATTGAAGATCTTTCTGAGGTGCTGGTGCGCAATGGCTTCAACTATCTTGGAAAAGACTTTGTGACTTCTGGCATAACTGGGTGAGTCTTTGCTTTAGTCAATCTTGTAGTGGCTTAGATATCCTGGGTTATTTTCTTTATGTCCTCATTTAAAGAGAAATGATGAAATGTGCCATGATCTAGTCACAGACTTGGGCCCCTTGACAAGAGACTTGTAACAAATATTGCAGGGAGCCTGAAGAAGCCTACATCTACTTTGGGCCTATTTATTACCAGAAGCTCAAGCATATGGTATTGGACAAAATGCATGCCCGTGCCAAAGGTCCACGGGCTATTTTGACCCGTCAGCCAACAGAAGGCCGTGCCCGTGATGGTGGTCTTCGACTAGGGGAGATGGAGAGAGACTGCTTGATAGGATATGGAGCCAGGTTAAAAAAAAGTCTTTTCCTCTGTTGATAGTTTATGGTCTTACCACTGTATTTTACGCTTCAGTCAGTGAGAGGTTTTGTCCCCCCATCTTTCCAAAGAAAGTAACTATAATGATTCTTTAATACATATACTTGCCTATACTTATGTGTGTGTGTGTGTGCTGGCTTCTCTCTCTCTCTCTTTATTTTTTTTTTAATTTGCATTTATATATATATATCCATGTAAGTGTGTGTGTTTTCACATTTTAGTTTCACATATATGTGAACTTGTGAGTAAGTGTGTGTCTCTGCATGTGTGTGTGTCCATGTGCACGCTTGTAAATGTATGTTGTTTGTTTATTCCTTGTTACTCCTTGAGGAGCATAGGGCCGTTATAAATGTATTATTTAAGGTTAAATGTATGCATTTGTGTATTGGGGGTGGGAAGGAGATGTGACTAAACATCTGTATAAAGATAATTTACCTTTGAAATGACATTTTTTTTTCTTTTAAATGTACAGCATGCTGCTGTTAGAGAGGTTAATGATCTCCAGTGATGCCTTTGAGGTGGATGTGTGTGGCCAGTGTGGCCTGATTGGCTACTCAGGATG
>SRHC01002000.1:515116-528161 GCA_004794325.1 Pomacea maculata
AGTAGCCTGGCACTATCTTCATCAGTGCTGTTCTAAAACTGTCTTTCACAAAATGCATGAAGAAAGGAAAGAACAAAGCAGAATTCATGTGCACAATTCTTTGCCTTTATTCAGTACAGTTGCTTTATGCTATGATGTTTGTGTTGCTAATAGCAGTGTGAGCTTTGCATTTCTGAGCATCAACACAATATGATGTGGCAGAGTTTAAACAGTAAACAATGTGAACGGTATTATTTCAGACAGTGTTCTAACAAAGGAGACGTCAAAGTATTGATTGTCATCAGACAAGAGGAGGGTCAAGTATAAAGCAGTTGTTTTTTTTTTTTTTGTTTTTGGTTTTTTTTTTTTTTTTTTTTAGCAAACTTACAATGATGTTAATAATAAACCTCTTCTGATTATGAAGCTTTACAACTGCACTCAGAAGTTCTTATCTGAAGTTTTATTTTTGTCTTTCTAAAGTGGGTTTCATGAGAGCATCATGAGAAGTGGTGTTGTCTTCAGAACATGGTTTTTGACAACATTCCATCCTTGTAGATGTTTGGAAAATGCTATTGTTCATGCTGCTAAAAAAAGTTTTATTCTGTTGATGCATTGGCTGTTTGCATTATGTGTGAATGCATGTTTTAAGTCTAAAAGGTGAGTGTAAATATAGAATGCCATGAAAATATATGTGATCTTTTATTCTCAATATAGGAGCAGGGTGTGTATGTGTACATACCTGCATAGTGTAGATATATGTGTATGAATGCACTTGCTTGTGTGGTGTACATGCATTGAAGCAAGAATTAAAGTGAAAGAGAAGAAAAAAAACTTTACAGAACTCGTTTACTGGTTACTATTTTTGTTTAAAGTTCATTTATTTTGTCTGAGTAGGGATACAAAAAGAACTTACTGAACTTTGTTTACAGTAAATGCTTTTGTTTTACATTTTTATTTGAAAAGCAAAATCTTGATGCCAGTTTCGTAATACATGCAAAGTAAAGCTGTAGGTACAGTGCTTGAAATCGCTTGTCACCATGCTTATCAAGTGAGTACAGATAGTCTTCCTTGAGGAAAGAACATCACGTTGTCATCGGCGATTGACGAAGGAGGGTTATGAGGGCAGTCCGTGGTTTTAACGTCGGGTCGGAGGAATAGCAGAAGTTTCCACAATGCACCTGCCTGCTGTTTCAGCATTCAAATGCTAAACACACATACGTTCACGCACGCACACACACACGCGCGCGCACATAGAGAGTTAATGCTGTAATTTTTTAATAGGGTTTGAATGTTTGGTGTGTGTGTCATTGGTTGTGGGTAGGGACGTCACCACTTACATTTGTTACATATGTCTGCGCTAAAGCCTCTTCGTGTGCAGGCAGGTCTGAAAAGAAAAACAAAACTTCCAGTCAGTTTATCTTTCTCGCAGTATTTAGGTCAACACACATCCGCACCATTAAAGGACCAAGACATGGCAATGCACTTCAAATGTGTATCAAAGCTGATAAAATTTAGGAGTGGCAGTTGACAACAGCAGGTCACCCTTCAGTTATATAAAACACATGTAAAATATTGATAAAAATACAGCAAAAGCTGAAAGACCCTTTTTCAAGACATTTTTTCTGTCCTTGAGTAGCAGACAATTAAATTTAAGCTACTAAACACGTAAGGGGATTTGATGCATGTCTGTGATAAATAAGCACCTGTTATCAATCATGACTTTCACTATGTTTGTCCCACGTTTTTCTTTTGTTTGTTTTTGTTTTTTTATAGGGGGGATGGGTGTTTGTTTTTACTCGCTGTAGCTTTGTAACAAGACGATACCAGAACAGAGTTTTGTCAAGATGTAGAACGGGGTGGATACAAGTCTGTTAAGACGTAGGATGACGTGGACAGGGTGAGCTGTTCAGATGTAGAGTAACAAACGAAGTACAATGGACCTTGCAGGGTGGCCTGTGGGTATACACTTACGGACAATCAGTCTGATGATGGCATCCTTGCCCACCTGCGCTGCGAACGCCGTCAGCTTGCACGCCTCTGCAGTGGCCACAACTTCCGTCAGGAGGACCTGCACGTCACTGTAGTGATTGAATACTGGCGCAGAACATTTCTTTCTGGCTGGCTGGCATATTCAGTCATTATTTTTCTTTCTTCGTTGTTAATGATGTCTGTCTTTGTGTTTGTCTGTCTCTCACTCGATTTATCCTCTTTATTTGCTTCTCCCTCATCACTCATTCTTTTCCCCATATCCCCACCCACTTATACTATTTACGTCAAGGCTACAAGATGTAACTACCTGTTCTTCTGCTGTCAGATACTTGAAAATATCCGAGGACTGAAGCAAACGCAGGGTCTGCAATAGTTCCCCATTGACGCATGCAGCAAGTCCCAGTAAGAGGAGATAACCGAGGGCTGATTTCATGACTTCAACAGTCCTGAGACACAAATTTGCTTTAAATATTAAAAAAAATAAAAGGTAAAATGCGTGACAAAATTAAACATTACTTTGACATTTTTGCCTGCGCAATAAAGCACACTTAAGTCAGTTTACATGGATAAACGTTATTGAAAAGAAATATTTGGCAACAGGCTTATGCTTACGTGTGCAGAGAAAAATCACAATGACAGAAGAATGCTGAGCTCGAAGTACCTAAGTCTCGTGTCTCCCACGCGAGATTTTATAATACAAGAGTCTGTATCTTCCATTGTATCGCAGACGTGCTGCAGCCAGTTATTTAGATCGGCTGTAACTTCAGCTGGTGAGGATTCCAGTCTGAATATGAGGACCAGAGAAAAAAGTTCATAAAGTCAGAATGAAGTGCTTTCTATTTTCTTTATTATGTCAGTCATTTATACTTTAATGATTTGTCCTTTCATATCCATTACGGCAGAAGTTAGAACTCCAAAATACCTTTTCTCATTTTTGCCATTCATTCAAGCAGACACATAAGCCAACTTCTTCCCCAAAGTTTCTATTGACTTTAGGTTACTCTAGTTCTCTTAAGTTTATTGCAAACAGGAACAGGTCAAGTCTGTACATTATACTCGTGAGTAATAATGAACACCTCATTGTGTGTGGGGTTTTAAACTTTCAAAGAAGTTAATATTATGTGTCGTATACAGAATTCGTTTTATCAAAATTATATGTTCTTAAACCATACCGCTAAGACTGATAAGATTACAATACCAGTTCTGCTCGTGAGTTCTTTTTTTGAGAAAGAAAAGAGATTAAGCACACAAGGACTGAAGTTTGGAGCCTTCATACAAAGAGCATTTCTGTAAATCACAAAAGATAAAACGCGTCCAACTGGGTGTGTGTAGAAGGGAAGCACAAAGGTCAATATTTGTTATAAATATTACCCGACTGTAAACTTTCTCTCAAATGAGTTGGGTAAGTTCTTGAAAGATTCTAGTTTCCAAGATCTGAGAGACAACGCCTGTTTTATTTACGAGACAAAACGATTTGAACAGAGCAGTTAAGCTTTGCTGGATTTTGGAAAAAGGTCGAGACTTCTTTTTCGCGAAAGATTCGCTAATTGGATACACGCCACTTGAGTTTTTTTTTTTTTTTCTTTTTCTTTTTTTTTTTTTTTTAAATCACATAAACTTTTTATAGCCGATTCTACCTATGTCCTAGGAGGACAAATGTGGTCGAACGTTTTAGCAAGTTAGCATTTAAAAAAAAATATAACCGCCCTGTAACAGCTTTGCCAAACTTGGTCGAACCGCGGATTCCGTGTCAAATGTTCCTCCATGTATATTGCCTTAACTTTAACTTGACACAGTTTGCTAGTTCTTGTTCTTGCTATTTGGTACCTCTTCGTGCTTTCTCTATTTAATTTTATTCTTCTTTTAGTACGGATTTTTAAAAATTCTTTTATAGTTAATATGTTATTTGTTTGTGTTCTTGTTCCTCGTATGCTGCCCATGTTTCGTTCTTGTTCTTAAGCGCTAAGAGCATCTACCTTAGGAGAGTGGGTATGCGCTTTACAAACTTTGCATTTATTAATATTTGATTTCATGTTTTGTTCGGGTGTGTGGGCGGAGAGTGCGAATCTCAATTAAGGGTAGTCGATTATTAATACACAAGTGCACTAAATTACAGGGGAAGTAGGGAGAGGGCGATTATCAGTTCAACCTCTGCAACAGATATATTTATTTATACCGATACATCTTATCTCTATAGCATTAAAGTTGTTATCTGTCAAGCATGTCCATTTAGTACAAAGCAGGGACCGACAAAGTACTCACGAAAAGCACGAAGACATCTCTGTCTTACGTTTAAATTTGTCACTGACAGCCGATCCTGGTTATATATTGAAGTATTGTGACACAAACAAACACGCATTACAACGTGTGACAAAATTATAACAAAAGCGATGACAATAAGACGAAAGCTCTCGAGATAAAGCCACAAATCTTCCTATGCACGCCGAGTGACGCATTGGGGTCATTGTCATCAAAGTTTTTGCCCCAGGCGAATAATCCTCTTCTGCGTAGTTTAGGAAACGCATTCCGTGTCTATCATCTGGTACAAGAAATGTAAACCATCTCTATAGTGATGAGAATCCCATAATTTCCGATTGCTTTGTTGCCTTCTTGGTGGAATTCTTTTGAGACTACCATCGAGTGTTGCCAGCGTTTTCGCACCATTTCTTGTACGAGCTCGACCAGATCATAAGTGCGCGAGATCCATTCAGTGTCTTTGGAGGCAGCGGATCGAGCAGATTAGTGAGGTTACTGCTCTATTTACATTTAATACTTTTTGCAGACTTGTATAGTTACTCCCGATAGTCTTTAAGGCCCACGAGAGAGGATTGGAAGAAAAAATATTAAAAACTTAAGACGCAAGATATAATGTTTTTGAAACAAATAAAAAAGTAAAAAATATATGTAGTATCAAAAACGGCATCCATATACCATACAATACATAGCTCGAAATGTGCGCCCTGAAGATAATATCCCTGCAGTTTATAAAGCAGTAAATATGGTTTTATATCCACCGATTAAAATAGAGAAACGTCTTGCTGATGCAATTGACTTTACAAGGATAGCTGAATATACATTTTTAAAAATAAACGTTTTGAACAGTTTAAGTGGGAGGAAATACCATGATCAGATTTAAGGTTTAAGCGCGTTTGGTTACGATGATTCTGTAAGGTTTAGGGGTACAGACGATAGTACTGTTGTACGCCGGTCGAGGATCAAACTTGTCGCCGGCCGGTAGCGAGAGATTCAGTCGCTTCAAGATGCAGGCCAGCACGAGCAGGATCTCTGGCTTGGCGATGGCTTCTCCCAGACACACCCGACGCCCTGTCGAGAAAGGGAGCCAACTGTCAGGCTTAGGCGCCATCTTGCCTTGGTCGTCTAGGAAACGTTCTGGACGAAACTCTTCTGGCTTGTCCCAGTGGTCAGGATCATTGTGTAGCGCCCAGTGGTTGATGAAGATCATCGTTCCTTTGGGGACATCGAAGCCACCTGGAAGAGAAGTCTTGGTGCTTCTAGATGTGAAATCTCTAGTTTCTAAATATTCAAATGCGATGTTCTAAATACAGAAGGCTTCAGGACTGATGGCATACAGGTACAGTATAGTATTCGACCGCTCACAATACCGACAAATTTTCGAACTTGGGAAACTGAGGGAAAAAGGCTCAGGAATTAGTCAAAGTGGGTAATGTCACAAAGACATCAAAGAAGATTAGAAAAAAAACATAAAAGAATATTAAAGACTAGTGCGCAGTCTCGTAAGGCATCTGTACTTCTAGGAACTAAAATGGAAGAAAAAAATTTAGAGCAGATTTTCTTAGAATTACTTTTAAAAACGAAATTGAACCGTTAGTAAATTTGTTTAAATGCTAAACAGCAGAGGGTACTCATACAATCTTTTTGCTATATTTCATTTGCTCGAACGGTTGTGATCACTACTCACCCACTGTCGTGTCACTTATGGTCTCGTGAGGCAAGCCGAAAGGAATGACTGTGCCCACGCGCATGATCTCGTACATCACAGCTTCTGTGTAGGGAAGTTTGCCGTAGTCCGCAAGCTGTGGCATCCGGTCTCCTGTATTGTAACATCACACACAGAAAGGCATAAATAACCGCACGGGTAGTGAATTGTAAGGTGTACATCGCATCTAGAAATCAGCATGCGGACACTAATCGTCTTCCTTCTCCAATTTTTTTTTCTGGCTCATTTGGTATTCAGTATGGTAGGTGGCTGGGAGATGGAGGTGCTTCCAGCTACAACTACGAATCAGCGCCGCTAGCTCCTAAAATCACTAGTACTAACAAGCTGTCAAAATTGTATAATTTATAATGGTATAACAGTATAATTTTATAATTGTGTTGCACGAAAAAGAGTCACTACATTCAGAAGTCAGTGCATCCTAGATGTTGCAAGCACCTTTACATTCAGAGGGTGTGAGCAAGAACAATAGCGATAACAAATATCTCGTGCCTGTGACATCATCAATCTCCTCCTGAGCTTTTCTCTGGACTTCTGGGAAACTAGCCATCAAGTATAGGCCCCATTCCAGGGTCATCCGCGTTGTGTCAACGCCAGCTGTCAAAACACACACACACATGGAACACAGATACATACACATACGCAGGCACGTCAGCAATTTTCGGGAGGCCAAATTTGTTCTGTTTGACAATTTACTGCTTTCTCTCGCGCGTGTGCACACACAAACATCTTCTGCAAAGAACTACACACAGAAAGTAATAAAGTCTTATTTTACCCCCAAAAAGATCAGTAACAATTAGTTTGGCATTGGCATCTGTAAACATGGCCATCTTTTCAGGGTCTTTTTCCTCCACACTTTTCTGAGCAAGGAGGACAGCGTCTGTCATGTCCCGAACTTTGTCTGAAACGAAGGTTCAGCACCTACAGCAAATGTAGTTTAATTCCCTTTCGCAATAAACATGATTCGAAAACTTCTACCACACATCATATTAAGCGTTACCAATAAAGTACATAAAATAAAAATAGAACGCATTCTGACAAAAGTAACAAACTAATAATGTAATTTATGCAACACATTTCTCCACATGGCGGTATGCTTGACGTACGTTGCATGTGACATAGGGGTAAAAATTAGCACTAAAGGGGTAGGCATAACGAAATAACTACTTATTCTGTTGGATTCACTTCCACACACACACGAACGCAAACACACAAAAACTCACAACACTGAGAATACGAAGGAATGCATCTGTAAGACTGATTTTGGGAAGAGGTCAAACTATTCATGAAAGTTTTTTGTTGTTAAAGAAGTTAAGTTTTCAGGCTTGTCACAGACCTGATATTTTTTAAAATCTGGATCAACGCTGAAAGTATAGAAACAAGATATATCCTCACCATTTGATAATGTTTTCCTGTGATCGTCGACATTGTAATTTATGAAGTCCATGAATTTGCCGAACTCTGTCTTCAACTGGCGAGCTCTGCTCGTCACAGCCACAGGTAGAAAAGCGACGGTATCCTCCAAGAGACCGTTACCAACGAGCTCGTTGCTGGTGTCGAAGATCTGCATCGTTTGAAGGAGCTCTGGGTCATCGAATTCTCGCCTGGTAAAGCAGAAAAAAATATCTTGGGGGGTTATAGGGAATGGCTGGTGAGCGCACACATTCTTCGTTACTTTCTAGAAGGTGATTATTCAACATCTCTTTTTGTTTTTAGCCCGCAGATCTTCGTCAGTATTTGTGTCTACTGTTGGTAAGTGATTCTGTTACCTCGCTTGCTATCTGCTGAATATTTTTTTTTTCAGTGGACCAGTTCGTTGACAAGCAGTCTCTAATCGGCCACTTCTGCCGTCTTGCCGCTGAATGGATCTGTCCCATAATACACTGAACTCTCCAATTTCTTTTCTGTAAATGCTTCATAGCTTTTTTACTCCTATCTGTTGATTCAATTACCACGCAATTCGTGGAGAGCCGGAATTGGCAGCGATGTCAGGTTTCTGTCACCACTTGAATCTTGAGTTCGGGTTCACTATGACAGCTCCGTATTTTCCTCCTTAACTTCCTTTCCATCTCTTCTGCTCGCAGTATCTGCCAGTCCTATTTTTACTACTGAGTTGCTCTGGCATGCTACGTGTTCAAGTTCTTCTGCCTTATGTTTGTGGCTGTTGGTGTATCTCCGCTTGTTTGCCGAGGTGGTCCTTACCTACAGTTCTCCTATGGCTACGCACCTCTCCCCAAAGCACATCGTGTAGAGGATGGTGAACATCAGAGATGACAAGACGATATGAGGGTCAAAAGGCCCATTCTCAGCAGCCATTTTGTCGATCGCTAATGACACCATATCCTGGACAGCGACCTCCAGCCGAGAGCCTGTCATAAAAGATCTGAAAGCAAAGAGCAAATGCTCATATAGGTCACGATTGCTGTTTCATGACAACGATGATGGAGATTTTCTTCCTCCTTATTTCACTCCCAAAAGACAAAAAGTGTTTTTCACCGTAAAAATATCTTTGTCCAGAATAAAAAAGAAAAAACATCTTGCTACTTGGCTCACCAAAAAAATACAAAAGGACAACAAAACTAATATTAAAAATCCCGTCGTCTGATGTTAAATGAAAAATAGAATTCTGCATGCAATGAAGAAGTTGTTTCATCTTTAGCCAGCAAGTAAAGGGGATGGGAAAAGCCCATTAAAACCGGGTTACGCTTGTTACACACCTGATGGCTTGGCTTCCGACTTTTCGTACCATCTTCCATTGTGGTGAATAAGTGGCACCTGCAATATCTTCCCCGTTTCCGCTGAAGACATCAACTGAAACATTGTGACTGAGTTATATTCTGCCTAAAAGGACAAAGGTATCTCAAATCCATATCCTCTTATACAGTATCATTACAAGTGGAAAGAACTTCACAAAGTTGTACTAGCACATTTTAACATATACCTTTTTAAAGCACTATGGCTTTTAATGTTGAAATCCAAAAATGAATCCTGAAGTGCTTCCCTTTAACGTGGAAGTTAACATAGTTCTAACATTAGAAGGAGCAGTATTTATTACTGATACAACAAACTGTTCGATATAGGGAATTGAAAGAATTTACTGCAAGGTTGCGAGAAAAGAGATTTTAAAAAAGCCCAAATGAGCACTTGAAAAGGAACAAGGGCGTCCAGCAAAGTCGGCTCCTCTTTTGACCAACGCCTCTTGAACCACATCAATGCTGTTCAGCGTCACACAGCGTCTGGGTCCTGCGAAGGTCGGAAGACACGTGATTTAGTCATAAGAACTTTTGCTCAGCAGCCATAGCTGAATTCATCGCCATAGCAGGCCACTACCACACAACTTATATATAAACATGACTAATAGAAGTAGATATAACTAGTATTAGACTTCTTATCTCACTTTGACATAATGATTCACTGATAGTTAAGTGTAAACAAGCCTGTTGTCTGTTGGCGTGTGCGCCTCTCGGTTTGCCTTTTTTTTAAATAACTTTTTTCATGGATTTATTTAAAAAACACACGTTTTCCTTATTTCCTTATGACTTAATAATAATCATCATCATCAGTGAGCTTGTATAGTGTGGCTCCCTGGCTACAGCCTGGCCTCACCGCGCTTAGCAAACACAAAAATATAAAAAAGATGAAAAATTTGCGGCTCTTTCATTGTAGTTAACGGAAGACTCCGTCGCTGCTCAGCTGAATGAAGTGTTTATAGACCAAGATGTTCATCTTGTACAGTTCAAATCTACACGTCGTAGAGATATAAAAATCGTAAAATACTTACCGAAGTAAACGGTGATAATAGGGCCATACTTTTCTCTAGACCATTTCAAAAGTGTCATATAGAATGGATCTTTCTCCCAAAACACTGGAACAAAATAAAAAAGGATTTAATACCACCTCGAACAGTCGATAAAGTTTGGGTTGAACTCACTGCTTTAATTTCTGTGCAGATTAGATGTGCAGTCTACATTTTGTTGGTGTTTCCGGCTATGCGTATACGTGCATGTGCATCTGTATGCATCTGATAAACTACCGATCGCTCAATAAGTCAAAGGAGACAACCTACCCAGGACATTTCCCAAAATGGGGAGGGGGAAAGGACCGGGCGGCAGACGATACCGTTTCTTCAGCAGCAAGTAGGTCAGAGCTCCCACCACCGCTCCCACCGTCAAAGCCTGGGTCGTCGGGGAGCCTGGGAGGTGCTTTGACCCTTCTCTGACGACATGCAGCAATTTGGCAATGGCCTCCTTTACTGTCAGCGACACCTCAGACATGGTGAGCCCAGCTCGTGACTCAATCTGTTTTGCAGAACAGGGCTGAACTCTCGCGGGGGGTCTCTGGGGGTGGGAGTGGATGTTGAGCCTCAGCGTTACAGTTTTACTGACACCTGTTGAGATACAGCACAGACCTTGAATATTTGCTGGAGAGACTAGCCGTAGTACAAAGCCGTAGGTGCGGCCACAATGACTGAAAACGCAGTCAATAATTTACGATGCACTTCATTACGCGTTTCATGACAAACGTTGCATCCGCTAACATAAAATTTATTTTTTTGGGAAACAAACGACAGTGATGGAAAACTATCTCCTTGTTAATATTTAATTTAAATAAACCTTGAATAAATGTGAGGAAAAGAAGGTAAAGGTAGTTCAGCAACCTTTCGGTCACTAGGGTAAGATGCTGGGTGGGTTAAATGCATCATTTATCTCTCGGCGAACTGTTTCCCCGTGTCCTTTCCCTCACGCACCCCAGCTTATGAGTGTCAAATACCCATTCAGCAGCTGGGACAGCCAAGATGAAGGCTCTGGACACACTTGATCGAGGAACTTCAGAAACCATGCTTAGTGTATACACGTGTAAAAAAAGCCACAAAGGTCAAGACTCGAGAAGACTCAAAGTAGCCATGCAGTGTCACAAAAACAAACGTTTTAAGAAATGGAGTTAATCTGAGGAAGTCAAGATATACATATAGAAGATTTATGAAAATATCAATGCATTATTAGCCAAGGTGATAGTGTCAGCAAGCAACATGCTTTTTCATCAGAAAGAGAGGAATTGTTAAACAAGAAAATAATACATATAACACACAAAAAGAAAAGCAAAATATGAGATGCTAAAGAAAATCATTCAAAGAAAAAGTCTCTGCGATTCATTCTTGGAATGTAGCTATGGTGTGCTTACCTCAGGTGACAAGCGTAAGCCAGTCTACAATGTTAAGTTCAAGTAGACGTGCAAGAGCTGCAGTAGAAATAATGACGGTGCACGCTGACAACGTCCCGTTATGAATGTACCCGTCGAGCGATCATGAGGTACCCACATGCACAGCGTGTGTACATTCGTCCTACGAGATTTGCACAAGTAGTTCGCTCTCACCGTCTCTATGCAACAGTTTGAAGGCTAGCATAATTACACATCTCTTGCACAGTATGCTCATCGCAAACACTCGGGTAAGCGAGAGCGATTTGTAGATTAAACCGACATCGGTAAACTTCGACCTTTCCATATAGTTTAACATGGCCGGATTTATTGAAGCTGGTATAGTATAGCGCGTAAAGCTAGTATTTTTTGCAGGATCTTTTTATTGTTTTTTTAAAATAGACTTTTTGCTCAGTTTTTTTGTTTTTTTTTGGGAGTGCAAAAAAGCTTTTAAACGTCGCAACTTAGGAAGGGTTGATAAGATGACCCAGGCTTTGAATATGGGAGGGGTAGTGGGACCTACTTGCTGCTGAACAAACGACATCGTCTGCTGCTCGGTCTTCCTCCCTCTCCAGTTTGGAAAACATCCTGTGTAGGTTGTCTTTCTTGACTCTGTAAACATGTAGTTTCATTAAAGCCCGTAATATTTTTCTTTTTCTTTTCTTTAATCTTTTCTTCGTTTTCTTCCGGTATGCATAAGCCAGAACAAACATACTCTTACAACTAATTTGCAAAATAACAGGGATGTCTCTCCTCTACAATCAGGTGACCGCACGTGCATGTGATTGTTTTGGTGCAGCCAGTCCTGTAAACAGATCCAAAGAAACAGCATCGTGCCCGATACGAGATATGAACCCAGGACAGCCAGACTTCACTGTAACCGTTGTGCCACCGAACAACTGACTAGCGTTGTGACCAATGTTTGTCAAAATATTAACCTTTCTCACACTTTCACCTACAGTTAAATTGTGCCATTGGTTACCTGCTTACGTATCACATCGCACAAGCGTGATGTCTATTGCCATAACTTCCTGTTATTTCTTCACACACGCAGAAGTGTGTATCAATGGTTAATAACGAGAAGGTGGAGAGTACAAGCTGTTTAAATTGATGAAAATGGTTTCCTCTAATGACTCTTAACGTGTAGTAAAACCACAGGCGTTGACTTTGCTCCCTTGAATCCAACTCTTATTTTCCCCATCAATGACCAATTACCCACCGTTGCTTAATATCCACTTTTCTGCATCGTTCTCTTTGACGGTGAAAAGCGTAGACGTCGGAGGGAGAAGACAGGGGTTGTAGAGGTGTGGCAGTCTAAAGTAAGTGTAAGCACATACCCTCAGTAGACCACCCTCAAGAGTGCAAAGTCAGGCTCGAGTTCAAGCTGGCGCAACTGTAACAAGCTTCGCCATCATACGTAAGGATTTGGCAGACGCATTATTCCTGGTGAAAAGTCGTTTGCACTTGCGGCCGGACGGTAGCATTTGGAAATGGCGATGGTTGAGAGGGGCCTGTGATGATGCTCACAGACTCTACCCTGGTTATAAAAGATAATGATTTATGTGTGAAATTTATTTTAGAAAAGTGCCTCTTTTAATCTGAAGCACCTGGTCCCTCGGAAAAGGATTTACGAAACACAGTTGAGGAACCTGCCATAATAAAATACATTGATAGTCAAGTAAAACCAGTAAGGAATAATTTCTCTATGAAATGCTTTAACTGCAGAAACTGGATAGTTACCACCTTTGCAAGGCCTGATGGGAGCAAACAATTTCCCTGAACATTTCGAGGCTCGAGCTGCGCCTAGAATGTGTTCAAAAGAAGAAACATTTCAACTAAAACAGCAATGGAGCGGATGTGAACGTCTGAGTAAACATTGAAACACATCTCAGTTTCCTTTTCATT
>SRHC01002000.1:552537-567953 GCA_004794325.1 Pomacea maculata
AAACTAGAATACAAAAGTGTGTGGGTGAAAGGATATTTTGGATTTTAAAAAATTTTCTTGTAAATTGTTTCACGTTATTATACAGGTAACGGTTCAATGCTAAAGAAAAAAAAGGAAAAAACAAACAAAACAATTTGTCAATGTTCTTCAATACGATTGTCTTTACCGCGAGATGCAACCTGTTTAAAATATTTGTTTTCAGAAAGTGACTGAACTGAATGTTACATCTACATGTTGACTACACAGAATACAGTTCTACACACTGAGTAAGACAAAAGGCTGCAACAGAAACCAGTACAGGTGAAAGAGGTTAAAAAAAAGAACAATTTTGCTGACTTTTTAAAAATAAAACGTCCAGGATACAGCGAGATGGTGGGGAAGATGGAATGTACAAATTTATTATCTCTGCATGAAAGCCAAAGCTGCCAACTGTTAGCGTTCCTGGCATACCTGACCCTGACTAAACAACTGTCCTGGTACGAGTTCGTCATCGCTTCAATACGACAGCAAGATGGAGTCTGTCATATGCCAGGTGGTCTGTGCTGAAAGATTGGTGGTGAGCAAAGTCAGTCTATTGCCATACCTACCTGTTATTACTTTACACACCCATACGACAGAATGTGAGACGTGTATATTAATAGGAAAAAAAAAAAGAAAGTACAGACTACAAGGTGCAAAACTACTTTGCTGATAGTAATATCGTTGTTCCCTTGAATCCAACACCCATCAATGACCTTTCACCCCATCTCCCCTGTTGCCTTAATATTCCCTTTCCTCCATCATTCTTTCATATCTCAATAAAACACGTTTGCATTTTCGGTATGCAAGATCTGTCATGAAACTAGCACAGCTAACAAATAATAAATAAATAAGCACAACATGACAGAAACAAAAATGTCGTCTGCAAACTGCGAACCACAGACAAAACTCATAGATTGACATACAAACAGTCTAATGTTACCAAGGTGACTTGAATACAAACACAAATCTCTTTCTATCGGTGACGACATGTCTACAGGTGTTGTAGACGGGTAGACGGAGATGGAAGACAGTGGTTGTAGAGGTGTGGCAGTCTAAAGCGTAACGCACGCGCACACCGTGGTACACCGCCCTCGAGAGTGCAATCCAATAGGATACCAACAGCGACCACAGGTAGGAAAGGGAAGACGCGCTGACCCGGATGTGACGGTGGCCACGCCCACCTTCGACGAGTATCAGTAAAGTGTGGTTGTTTGTTTGTTAGTGTGTGTGTTGCCAGCATATGATTGTCAGTACAAAGTGACGTTTAGTCGTCTAACAGGGGCGTGGCCCGACGTCCAGCTCTCATATAACAGGTGTCACTCTTGGTATCCTCTTTAATGCAGTGTCAGGCTCGAGCTCAAGCTGCCGTCGTTGTAAAAGACAGCTAACAGAGCACCATGACAGCTCTACTGGAAATGCTCGACATCAACACAGGGCTTACTTTAGGCGTTGCCGTGTTGTCGTTGTTGTGGTGGTTTTCCGTCAGACGACCTGCAGGTGCACCTCCAGGACCTTGGCTGGCTGTACCACTGCTGGGTCACCTGCTGCTGATGATGAAGAAAGATCCTCGGGAGCTATTCACAGCATGGCGGCGACAGTATGGTGACGTGTTGAGTCTGTACCTGGGCAGCCAGCTGGTGGTGGTGCTCAACGGCTACAAAGTCATCAAGCAAGCGCTGGTAAAAAACGCCGACGCCTTCTCCGACAGGCCTCATAGTTATGTTCTTGACATAATAACCGACAGCAAAGGCAAGTTTAAAAATCTGATTGATTTCAGCTCTGAAATAGTTTCAAACGAGTAGGTCATCATGCAAGTTTCATTTTAGACAGTTTGAGATTTAAACATTGATCGATGTGGTGACAGTTTTAATCGTATAAGTTCGATTTTGTAACATAAGCAAAATTCCAATTGGAATATCTCTTTAGAATTTCAAGAGAAATACAAAGATGATAAAAATAAATGAGTTATTATACATATGTATATTGAATATGTAAAGCACTGTTTTTCTGTTCGAAAGACTGGTGTATATATATGTAATACGGACGTTACACGAAGGCATGTTATCATACCTTTTATGCATACGCACACACCCACAGTGACAAATATAATAATATTCATTAATCACGGTCCTCTTGGGAAACAAGGAAATTGTTCTAATTTTCATTTTCGTAGGCGTTGTTGACACCTCTGGTGCGGTGTGGAAAGACCAAAGAAAAGTTGCTATAAAAATTCTACGAGAGCTAGGGATAGGCAAAAACGTCCTGGCGGTAAAGATCCAAGAAGAGATCAAAGAGTACATCAGGGTCATATCCGAGAGCCAGGGTCAGCTGCTCGATCTGAGCCACTTCACCAAAGTTAGCATGTCCAACAACATCTGCTCCATTCTCTTTGGCAAACGCTTCGAGTATGACGACGATGTCTTTAGAAATTATCTTCATCTGGTGGATGTCGTTGTTAACGACTGGGGAGCGGGTGCCGCACTCACTGTCATGCCTTTCCTACGACACCTGCCTGGAGATTGCCTTAACTTGCAACGAGTTGTGAACAACATGCAGGTTATGCTGTACAAGCTTATTAAACCTTTTGTAGACGAGCACTACCGTAGGTATGACGAGGGCACAGTGGACGACTTTATTGGCGCCTACATCAGAGAAATACATCATCATCGCAACAGTCAGTCAGGATCACCTTACATCAACAGTAAATACCTATTCCAATTTTTTCAATTTTAAACAATTTTACTTCAAATGTGGGATCATAAGTTGAATTTTTAGGAATAGATTTCTACGATTTTGAGTTTTTATTCTTAAATCAATGAATTACTTTAGGTACCTACTCTTTTTTTCCAATTATGGACTAGTTAGAAATATCCACTTTTTGCACCAAGACATCCCAGCTAACAGAAAATAGCTCACATGTCCATGTTGAAGTAGTAACGAAAATGGACATCCCAGGTGCATTCGGTAATTGGAAGGCTAAGGTCGGCTCAAACGCCTACCATCAATGAGCAACACCCTACACCCTTGCAGAAGTTGAGTTTGCACTCACAACATCAAATGTCTGTATGAGTCTTGATCGAAAGCTGATCATGAGGCGCAGTTTAAACATTCCCCGATTGCAACTTAAGTTTAACAAGCTTAAAAGACACAAAAGTTTTTTGAACAAAAGACCGATGCTTTTTGCTTATATATACAAATACCTTTTTCCCAGAACCAAACAAATAAAACGTAACTTCAAAAGACGTATTAAATAACTATTGATCTTCACTTGTTGATTACCACAAATAACTATAAAAGTTACACATGTCTTTGCATTTTGCAGATGTTAATATCCTTAAGACAACCTTCGACATATTTGTAGGCGGCTCGGAGGCGGGCCCTGTAACTATCCTCTGGACTCTGGTTTACTTCCTTCACCACCCTGACGTGCAGGACAAGTGTTACGAGGAGATCCACAGAGTTGTCGGTACAGAGCGAGCGCCCACCATACAGGATAGACCGCAGTTAGTGTACATGGAGGCCGTCATCATGGAGGTTCTTCGCTGCGCCACCCCTTCGCCAATAAGTTTGCCACATGCCACCCCAAGTGACGTGGAGTGTGGCGGATACACGATCCCTAAGGGCACTTTAGTCATTCCCAACCTGCATTCTGTGATGAGCGATCCGGAGACCTGGGGTGACCCCGACAGATTCCGACCTGAACGTTTCATTGGAGAGGACGGCAAGCAGTGGAGACCAGAAGAGTTCATTCCCTTCTCTACAGGTATGTTATATATTTTTCATATTGCATTCAAACATTTATGGACAATTTCTTCTTGCCTTTTACAAGCGTAAATCCGCGCGTATCATGTTGTGTGACAAAATTCTGTCATAAAAATCGGGCAGGCTATGTTAGGATTTGAATTATGTGAACGAAGAAAGTACCTGAACAGTGTAAAGCTTCCAAAAAGTCTCACACAGATAAAGGTTATAGCTCTTCAGTTGGAGTTGGTGAAATAATTGAGGTTAAAGGGCACACTGATGACGACCGTGATGGTGTTAAGCTGCGTACCCAGAACTCGCCTGCTGACAAGTAGTATACACATGAGAAAACTTTAGTCTGGAAATTTTTTCATGAAATTCTTTGAAAATAAATGTTATAAAAACCATTTTTGTACAGGTCGGCGCAGTTGTATGGGTGAGGTTCTTGCCAGAATGGAATTATTTCTATATCTGACAACAATGGTACAACACTTCCAATTCCTGCCTCCCGAAACTGGAGAACTTCCACCATTGCAAGGTTTAATGGCACTAACCTATTCTCCTGCACCTTTCAAGGTTCGAGCTGTGCCTAGGATGTGTCTTGGAAAAGAAACATTTGAAGAAAAACAGTGATGGAGCCGACTTGACCGTCCTAGAGGGCACCAATATACATCGCAGTTTCGTCAGAGCTGTATACATGGCTGCAACACATCTATTAACGAGGGACAGTCTCAGCTACTTTTCTTTCCTTTTTATGTTACACATAGAGAACACAGACAGTCGACCTGGAAAGGCCGATTCAAAGTGTTTTGGCTTTAGTCATTGGTAAAACATTTGAAGGGCCCAACACGCTCCATCTCTAAGGAACACTGAAATTATTTTTAAACAATATCAATATTTTCTTGTATTTGAATAAAGAATGTGAAGATATTTTTTAGAGTTTTAATATATTTTTTTATACTACTCTATGTTTGTTTAACTCGGATATCACTGCAGCTATTTACCAGTTTAAATAAGGTCTCTTAACGGTGGCCAATTGATAAGAGTTATTAAACACGATTAAGAATGTAGAGACAGACCTTGTTATGTACAGTCAACAACAACAAAAATCAGTAATCAAATTTTTTGGATAAAAGAAGGAAGAGCTCGTAACTGACAAACGATAAGTAGAAAAATGAAAGTAAAGAATTGTTCAAGAATTTCATCAATGATCGAAAACAGTTTTGAAGACAATCAAAATGTTTCTAACAAAACTAGTAGTAGGCAATAACAGTATAGTAATGATTTGGTGAACTATTTCATGAATAGTTAGTGACCTTGAAGGTCTGGAAGATTTATAGCTCATTTTTGATTTACTCAATAAGGAAATGATTTATTCAGTAACCCTCTAGTATCACGACTCTAGCTGTAATCGTAGGAACATCTCATCTAAATCTTACTTTTGCATTGGATTCTCTGTATGAGAACAATTGGATAATTACATGTGCGTTGACATCGCGGAAGAAGTTTGAAACCTATCGACTTCTAGCTGCTAATAATGAACGGCAGATTGTCTGTACCGGATTATCTGTCTAAAGAGAGGTTACAGATCGTAGTGAGAACATTTTCTATGTAATTTTGTTTTGCCTAATAAAGGGAAAAAGATCTGCTCAGGCCACGTGGATGTGTTTGGAAGAAAGAGAGCGAGAGTCACACTTCACGGTGTCGTGACATTAGTAAAATATGGATGCTACAGATATCTTAAGCTATTTTAAAGCAGGTGGACCAAGAAGATTAGTTCTTTGAAAACTTAGAAGCTTTAGTAATGTCCTTAAAAATAAATGGTAAAGACAGTTCTTTGAGTTCATGCATGGAACCTTTAATTTAACCACTTAGCAAAGAAATGGATGGAGACATCACTGTCATTTATGGAAATAAAAATAAAAAGTCCCTTTACACACCACGGTTACATGAGAAGGAATCACAGTGTATAGTCTCTGTTACAGTCTTTTAAAACAATTGTTTACAAAATGCGGCGTGAGCGATCGAGTCACCAAGCAGAAAGCAGGCAGGACCTGTCATCTTAGGGCATAAGTTTTAGGTGTGTAAGTTTTACCCTTTTTAGTACATTCAAAATAAAAGCTTCTGCATTTTTTAAAACTTATTTTATTTGTAGGAAAATGCAGGCAGAATGAAAGCATTGCTGTGTTTAAACTTTGCTGCTGTCTGTGAGGCAGTCAGGTAGATTAACACAAGATGAAGTCACTTAGAGGTGGGCCAGTCATGCAATGAACACAACACCGGCCATTTTATACGGATACAAGATTACGGATTATTTACCTCTACGATGGAAATGAAACAATGGCAAGGAAAAAAAACACACTGCAGGGAGAGGAGAGTGTGGACCTCAGGCATTGTAAGATAAGACTTTGTTTATTCCAGAAGGAAATTAGTGGCAGTGCTTATGAGGAAACAAGGGTTAATACAGCACAACAACAATCGAAATGACATTGATTCCACACAGACAGTTTAAATACATATATTATCGAGTTTCATTCTCACACCGTAGTGTTCAAACAATGCACAGCCGATGCAAGAAAGGACAGTCTCATCCACTTTGTCTCTCTTGGACGCCAACGGAATGAACGGCCCGACGGAAGCTGCCATGACTCTCCCGATAGCGCATGCCTATCATCACGAGGAATTGAATCCAAAATTGTCTGCCTGTTATTTAACTACTGTTATGCAGTCATCACTTTGTCAGTCATTAATATAGACATTTTTCACACTTCGCTGCTGTCTCGTGGAAGAGAGTGGGAAAGATGGGTTGGTGGGTGGAGGCTTGCGCGTGATTCATCTCTCAGGGGAGGCTATTGGGCAGACGACAGGTATATGGTGCACTCGTGCTGTGGATGGGGTTGACAAGTGACGACGTGGAACTGTAATGACAGGTCTTAGGCAAAGAACGTTCAGGTAACCTCAGTGTGCAAGGACTTTAGTGGCTCGGCTCACATTTATGTCAACCTTTGTTTAGTTTAAGCTCGGTAACTACTTAAGTACGAAGAAGTAGTAAGAGTCCACAAAAACACTGATTTTGTAGACATTCATCTTTCTAACGCCCTCCTTGACAGAGAGTGTGTATGTGTCACGGTAAGGATGGTGTCGGTGAGCTGGTTTCCGGGGTCACAGCAGAGGTACTCCAAGGTGACGTCACAGTCCTTAACGGTTCTCTTAGCCCAAGTGCTGCTGGGAGCTGGACCAAAGGCAAGGAATGGTCCGGGGAGGCTATTCTTCCTCATCAAGAGGGGCTACAGTTCTTTCCGACAATACAAATAAAACTCTCGTCTAGACAATGTTAATGGACACTACCTTGCTCTACTATGTAATCTACCATGCTCTACTATATAATCTCCACTAAGGAGATTTACATGTTGTGACTCAGGCACGCCTTCTTTATTCGGTATCCCGGGACTGAGGACATTTTCTACCTCTTCCCCGCCAAAAATTAACTGATTAAATGATTCAATAGTGGGTAGATGTCGGATATAGAAAAGGAGAGTATTCCTTTGCTTTCGCTACACAATAACTAAAATTCCGTGGCCATATGTTGCTGTTGCTCATAACTGGACGACTGACCGACAGTTGTGATTTGTCTATCAACAGTCACGTCTGCAGTAACGACGAATGCAAGATTTCGGACGGACTGTGATGTTGGTATCCCGCATCTTGATGTACTTGGGTGGGAGGATAAAAAATGATTTCTTTTCTTTTTTTCTTCTCGAGCAGATGAACAGGTGATTTCCAATTGTCTGATTTGGAGGTCGCTCATTTTAACAGCATTTGGACCGCAGTGCACTCTCTAGCTACAGGTTGATATAATTTTAGACCATTGAAGTAACTTGGGTGAAGTTAGAACAGAAAGTGTGTGGTTGAAAGGAAGTATTGGATTAATAAAATAAAATTTTCTTGTAAATTGTTTCACAGGATTCTATAGGTAACGATTTAGTGATGAAGGAAAAAAAAAAGGAAAAATCAAACAAAACAACGTGTCAATGTTCTTCAATAAGATTGTTTTTACCTCGAGGTGCAACCTGTGTAAAATATTTGTTTTCAGAAAGTGACTGAACTGAATGTTACATATGCATGTTGACTACTCTGAAAACAGTTCTACACACTGAGTAAGACAAAAAGCAGCAACGGAAACCAGTACAGGTAAAAACGGTAAGAAAAAAAAACATTTACCAGAAAAATGTTGCTGACTTTTTTAAAATAAAACGTCCAGCATACAGCGACATGGTGGGGAAGATGGAAATGTACAAATTTAGAATCTCTGCATGAAAGCCAAAGCTGCCAACTGTTAGCGTTCCTCGCATACCTGACACTGACTAAACAACTGTCCAGGTACGAGTTCATCATCGCTTCAATACGACAGCAAGATGGAGTCTGTCATATGCCAGGTGGTCTGTGCTGAAAGATTGGTGGTGCCTACGCCTCATTGACTACCATTATGACCAATGTTTGACAAAATATTAACCTTTCTCACACTTTCACCTTCAGTTAAATTGTCCGTTTGGTTACGTGCTAACCTATAAGCGCAATGTCAATCTTTTGCCATAACAATGTTATTACTTTTAACACCCATACACACACACAGATTGTGAGAAGTGTATATCAATAGTTAATAACAAGAAAGTGGAGACTACAAGCTGCTCCATTTGATGAAAATAGTTCCCTTCTTACTCTCAACGCGTAGTAAAATCACAAACTACTTTGCTGGTAGTAATATCGTTGCCCCCTTGAATCCAACACCCATCAATGACCTTTCACTACCACCTCCCCTGTTGCCTTAATGTTCCGTTTCCTGTATCATTTCGTTCATATCTCAAGTAAACGCTTTGCTTTTTCCGTATGCCAGATCTGCCATGAAAGTAGCACAACTAACAAATGATAAATAAATAAGCACAACATGAAAGGTGCTTAGAGGTTTAGAAAAAAAGAAGCACAAATGTCGTTTGCAAACTGCGAACCACGGACAAAACTCATACATTGACATACAAGCAATCTAATATTACCATGTTGACTTGAATACAAACACAAATAATCTCTTTCTATCGGCGACGACATGTCTACAGGTGTTATAGACGGTGTCGCGCGTAGCAGGGAATCCAGTCACTCTCCAGTGGAGAACAAACGACACGCACTTGTGAGAACACTACAAATACACGTTTAACAAATAATAATAATAATATTAATAATAAAAAAAATAAAAGGAACACGGGAGCAAATACAAAAAAACCATGGTTCAGGGACAGAATGGGATACCTACATCTACCAAGCGCCACTCCTTTTCGAGCTCTTCACCCCGATGACTGCTCTCTTCCCTTTCTTGCTCCAACCGTGCCAAAACGTCAAAAAAAAAAATTGCATGAGATTAAAGTGACGTAGCAATCCCCTCCTCCCCTCTAGAACCCAGGCTCGGGCTGAGCCATCATGCGACACGCGACAGACGGGTAGACGGAGATGGAAGACAGTGGTTGTAGAGGTGTGGCAGTCTAAAGCGTAACGCACGCGCACACCGTGGTACACCGCCCTCGAGAGTGCAATCCAATAGGATACCAACAGCGACCACAGGTAGGAAAGTGAAGACGCGCTAACCCGGATGTGACGGTGGCAACGCCCACCTTCGACGAGTATCAGCAAAGTGTGTGGTTGTTTGTTGTTTTCTTTTTTTTTTTTTTTTTTATTCATTCTGTTTTTAGGAGGCCATCTGGCCCACATCAACATCAAAAATAATAACAATCAGACAAGACTCTGACATTCATCCCTATACCTCATGTAATGCACATGGTCATATAGATCTTACATGTGTAATGTACACTTTCTAGATACCATTTGGTTCACATCAACCTCTTATATTGTATGTTACATGCAAATTAACAGTGGATTGCTGTACATGATCAACCTTTTAGTTGTATTTGGTTTTTAGTTAAATGATCGACAGTATAATAACATTCAGTGCTAACTAATTATATGTACACTGTCATGATGTCCTCATTTTCAGACATTCTGTTATATAAATGGCTACATTAATAGCTACTTTACCCTTAAGGTTCTTACACAAAAGATGAACCTTAAAGGATGAGGGGAATTTATGGTAAAAGAGTGGGATATATCTCTTACGTTGAGTTGTATATTTAGGGCATATTAACAGAAAATGGTATCGGTCTTCCACACTTTGACTATCACATTGCTTGCACTCAGGTTTGTTGCTAGTTTGGTGACGGGTATTTCCATTAAGGGGTAAACAATTACTTCTCAACAAACACAGCACCGGTCTATGGTCTATATCTGGTCTATATATGTTGCTCTAAGTAAATCTGGCTGGTAATCGCAGTAATCTGAAGAAGAAGAAGAAGATACTGAATAAGGCCATTTTTAGAGAGAGTAATCCTTGAATCTTTCTTTTATAGTGGTGATGAATAAGGGGAGATTACCAACTGTCTGCCATTCCCACACATATCCAAAACCATAGCTACATAATAAAATTCTAACTTGGGAGGCCCAGTTGGTTCTGCCTGCCTTATCTTGTAAATATAACATGTTGTAACATTGTTTTGGGTACCTGTGTTCTGGCAAAATTAGTATTCTGCACCAGTATTGAATAACTCTTATATATGAATCAGACACAAGAGGAAGCCTTCCACATTCAATCAAAGCTATATCATTTTTAACATCCCTACCTACATTTAAAATTAATTTACAAAGTTTTATTTGAACTTTCTATATATCATTGTATTGCTTCCATCCCCAAATCTCAGATCCATATAAAAGAATAGGTTTTATTTTTGTGTCAAATATTTTAAAGATTATGTCTGTTGCAAGGCTCTTTAGTCTGAAATACATCTTCTTGACTCCTGCAAAGGCTTTTAATGTCTTTTCAGATAAACTATCAGTACATTTGACCCATTTAAGTGTAGACGTGAATGTAATTCCCAAATAATTATAGCTGGGTTCTACAATAATCTTCTTTCCAGCATAGTACCATTTTTCACAATCTTTAATAAATCCACCATTTTTAAAAACTATTATTTTTGTTTTGTCCATATTGACTGTAAGTCCCCATTTGTTACAAAATGTTTCAAGATAACATATTTTACGTTGAAGGTCAACAGGGGAATCAGCCACAATAGCAATGTCATCAGCATACATCAAAAGGGAGATCCCAAGTGAATCTGCCAGGACATCAATACCACGTGCACCACATAATGTTAGGTCTGACCAAAGTTCAGATAGAAATATAGAAAACAGTAAAGGGCTTAGTACACATCCTTGTTTGACACCGGATATACAATCGAAGTAGTCAGTTATTTGAGATCCAACCTTAACAGCCGCTTTCACATTTTTATACATACTATGTAGTGTTTGAAACATTCTTCCATGGACACCCTTTTTTAGCAGGATGTATAACAATTTAGATCTGTCAATACTGTCGAATGCTCTCGAAAAATCTACAAAAATGGTGTAAAAGCGTCCACCTTGTTTTGTCAAATATTTCTGAATCAGTGACTGAAGGCAGAAAATATTATCTGTTGTACTGTAATCTTTATGAAAACCTGCTTGAGCTTCTGGGATAAGTTCATTTTCTTCACAGAATTGGGTCAGTCTTTTGTTAATAATGCAGCTGTACAGTTTGCTAATAATATTTAAAAATGAAATCCCTCTAAAGTTATTTACTTTACCTTTATCACCTTTCTTGTGTAAAGGAAAGATTATTGCTTTGGACCAACTTTCCGGATATGTACCACTTGTGAACACTTTATTAAAGAGGGGATGTAGAAATTTTAGGAGGATGTTATCTGCAATCTTAAATAGGTCAGAAGGTAATCCATCAGGTCCAGGTGCTTTTGCTTTTTTTTGGGAACGGATAGCTTCAAGTATATCCGAGTGAGAAATTTCTTCTTCTCTGTTTGAGTTTGCGCTAAAATGTAAACATTGCTCACAGTTCTCTTTATTATGAACATGTACTGAACTTTCAACCTGTATGTCAAAATCAGTATCACATGATGTTTGTGTTATATTTAGGAGGTCTCTAAAATAGTCATACCATGCCTGAGGAGCTATTTTATTGCGATCATTATATGCATTTGTTGTAAGAGCTTTCACTTTCTGCCAGAATGTTCTAGTATTAGGGTCATTACATGCAGTGTTCAGATCCCTGATTATACGCTCGTCATATTTTTCTTTTTTTGTTTTACATAGGCTTTTGAATGTTTTCTTGAGGTTTAAATATTTTTGTAGGTCTAATTGTGTATTGCTCTTCCTAAATGTTCGTAACTGCTTGCGTTTCACTTTTTTTGTACGTGCACATTCTGCATCCCACCATTGTGGCTGGGTCCGATGTTTTTGAGCAGTGTGCTTTGATTTCATGTGGGAAGCTGCTTTCTGAAGAAAATCTACAAAACAGGAGGACCCGTCTTCAACACTTTTATCTAGAGCGACTAAAAACGTTGAAAGTTCTATCTCTACTTTTGTTTTCAGATATTCAGTGTATTGTGCTTCATGTTGGTAACCTCATCTTCTAAGTGGATTGTTGTATTTATTGTATCACTACCTTGGGTATCTGAATCTTTTAACAATGTAATAACAATAGGGAAGTGGTCTGACTCATCCTTATTGTCCACATGCATTTCTGAGATCAAGTCAAATATGGAGCTTGAACAGATGAAATAATCCACAACACTTTTGCCCCTGTTAGCTACACATGTAATTTCTCCTTTTTCATCCCCGGTTGATCTACCGTTAACAATAAAAATATCAAATTCTTTGCAGAGCTTTATAAGTTCCTGACCAAATTTATTTATGCTAAGATCTTTGGATGAGCGTGGAGGGAGTGTTACAGATTGTTTGTTTGTTAGTGTGTGTGTGTTGCCAGCATATGATTGTCAGAACTAAGACGCGGCACGCCCGAATCAAACGACGTTTACTCGTCTAAAAGGGGCGTGGCCTGACGTCCAGCCCTCATATAACAGGTGTCACTCTAGGTATCCTCTGTAGTGCGGTGTCAAGCTCATCCCCAAGCCCGCGCAGCTGAGGCAAGTTAAGCTTCAACGTCACAGAATAGGTCTTTAGCTCATTCTGATCGCAACTTCGGTGGTGAGAAGCGCTTGTCAAGGCTCCGACAGTACTTAGGAAGGGTAAGTCTGAGGGTTGAGTGTAAACTTTTACCGGATTTCAGGATATATATATATTGTGTTCTTACCAGAGTAAATCAGTCTGGGATGTTCAACTCCGCAGAAGATATATTAATCAGACCGTTATATAATTAACCCTGCATAGTAATATATTCCATATTATGACTGAAGTGTTGATACAAACATCAAGAAACAGAAACAGTGTCTATGTAATTTCTTGAATTAAAAGTGTAGCGTGGACGTAGAAGGTTTTTTCCAATCCTGCAGACTTAAAAGTTCAGAATCGACTGCCTGCCTGTATGTCAGGGAAGCAATGACTCCTGCACAGCTGGTACATGTACAGAGCAATGTAACATCTTTGACGGCAGGTGTGAGACAGGGTGTGGTGCAGGATAACAGTTACTTTTAGGGTTTCGTGTGACTTGACTGTACTACTACAAGTGGCAACTGCTCTAATGGAATAAAGCGGAACGTCGTATCAGGGCTGACAATCAGGATATCAGTTAAGCAGTTTTCTATAGACTGTGCTGTAGAAATTTCTTTATTTTATTTATTTTTGTGAAGTGCCGTGTGCCTGCGTTTAGGGTAGGGATAAGGCTCTATACAAAAGACATTTATTATTATCCATTACATTACAACTACTTAAACTCATACTCAACCCCTACCTCAGCGACACACACACACACGTTCTCTCTCCATTAGTGAGTCCTGTTCACGAACGCTATCGCAGTTGGTGACGAGGATTTGGTGACAAATCATTTGCATCTACGGCCAGACTAGCATTTAGAAATGGTGATGTAGCGGGTGATAGCGGCCTGTGATGATGCTGATACCTTTTAACCTCACTGCCTTGTATAGATCATCTAATGATTTTTGTAGAAAACGAATTATCTTGGTGGCATTCTTAACCAATGTTGTCAAACAAGATTTATGTTTGATGGAAAACACGCCAAATGACAGTGACAGATTGAAGGCTAAAATGCTGTCATACACGGATTCAAGTAGACGGCTACTGACACCGAAGTTTCTCAATTGTCTAGAAACAGCCGCTGATGCGCTTTCCTGGAAACGATGTTAGTGCTTTATAGGAATGATTGTTGTTTAGAAATGTGATAACATATTTTGCTACTGTTTTGTCATCTCACTGTTAAAATCTAAGATGTGTAGACAAGTTGATGTTTCCATCAAGGACCAATTCTTGAAAAGAGTATTGTCGCTAACGCCTTCCTTTTTAGACAGCTTTCATTTTGTTTTGTATTTTTAGTTGTATACTATTTTTACCCATTAATGATTACACTCCTTTTTCTTCATCATCCATGTTTATTGATTTTACTTTAGTGACACAGGGTTCATCTACATTTGTCGTTGTAAAAGATAGCTAACAGAGCACCATGACATCTCTACTGGAAATGCTCGACATCAACACAGGCCTTGCTTTAGGCGTTGCCGTGTTGTCGTTGTTGTGGTGGTTTTCCGTCAGACGACCTGCAGGTGCACCTCCAGGACCTTGGCTGGCTGTACCACTGCTGGGTCACCTGCTGCTGATGATGAAGAAAGATCCTCTGGAGCAGTTCACAGCATGGCGACGACAGTACGGTGACGTGTTGAGTCTGTACATGGGCAGCCAGCTGGTGGTGGTGCTCAACGGCTACAGGGTCATCAAGCAAGCGCTTGTAAAAAACGCCGACGCCTTCTCCGACAGGCCTCATAGTTATGTTCTTGACATAATAACCGACAGAAAAGGCAAGTTTAAAAATCTGATTGATTTCAGCTCTGAAATAGTTTCAAACTAGTGGGTCATCATGAAAGTTTCTGCATTGTTTAAAATGCCGGTCTTCAAACCATATAACTGCTCCAAATGAACAGTTTAATTCATTAATGTTTGTGCCATAGAATATAATGAGTTACTCTATAGATGAACTGTAAAAAAAAAAAAAAGCATTGTTTCTCAGTTCGAAAGACTCAAGGTGATGTTTATATATATAATACGTTACGTGAAGGCACGTAATCACACTTTTTTTTAGAATACGCGCGCGCGCGCACACACACACACACACAATGACAAATATAGTAATATTCATAAACCACGGTCCTCCTATGAAACAAGGGAAACATTTTAATCTTTTTAGGCGTTATTGACACCTCTGGTGCGGTGTGGAAAGACCAAAGAAAGGTTTCTCTGAATATCCTACGTGAGCTAGGAATGGGCAAAAACGTCCTGGCGGTAAAGATCCAAGAAGAGATTAAAGAGTACATCAGGGTCATATCCGAGAGTCAAGGTCAGCCACTCGATCTGAGCCACTTCACCAAAGTTAGCGTGTCCAACAACATCTGCTCCATTCTCTTTGGCAAACGCTTCGAGTATGACGACGATGTCTTTAGAAATTATCTGCGGCTGGTGGATGTCGTTGTTAACGACTGGGGAGCGGGTGCCGCACTCACTGTCATGCCTTTCCTACGACACCTGCCTGGAGATTGCCTTAA
>SRHC01002000.1:567963-580754 GCA_004794325.1 Pomacea maculata
CACACACAATGACAAATATAGTAATACAGGTAGTCCTCGACTTACGACAGGGATCCGTTCTTAACGCGGCGTCGTAAACCGAATTTCGACGTAAGTCGGATCGTACGTTCATACAGCACTGTACCATAATAACAGTACAGTACTGCAAACACTTAGCCTATCCAAACACCTATCCTAACACAGTACCCTACATAGTTATCAATAAACATAAGTACAGTAAAATATTGTGCAGTACACTACGCTTTGTTATCACTGTCGCTGTCATAGGAGCAGATCCTGTCACGTGTTCAAGGATGCGATCTTTATCCTTGATAATCGTAGCGACAGTCGAACGACTAAGTCCTAATGACCTGCTAATTTCTGTTGCTGTTTCCCCCTTCTAAGATTGCCTTATGATATCCACTTTCGCCTCCATGGTGATGGCCTTCCTTTTCTTTGATGCGCTGACCTCGCAAGTCGGAATGAGCGTCGTAACCACGAAACGACGTAACTCGAGACCGTCGTAACCCGAGGACTACCTGTATTCATAAACCACGGTCCTCCTATGAAACAAGGGAAACATTTTAATCTTTTTAGGCGTTATTGACACCTCTGGTGCGGTGTGGAAAGACCAAAGAAAGGTTTCTCTGAATATCCTACGTGAGCTAGGAATGGGCAAAAACGTCCTGGCGGTAAAGATCCAAGAAGAGATTAAAGAGTACATCAGGGTCATATCCGAGAGTCAAGGTCAGCCACTCGATCTGAGCCACTTCACCAAAGTTAGCGTGTCCAACAACATCTGCTCCATTCTCTTTGGCAAACGCTTCGAGTATGACGACGATGTCTTTAGAAATTATCTGCGGCTGGTGGATGTCGTTGTTAACGACTGGGGAGCGGGTGCCGCACTCACTGTCATGCCTTTCCTACGACACCTGCCTGGAGATTGCCTTAACTTGCAACGGGTTGTGGACAACATGAAGAATGTGCTGTATGGGTTTGTCAAACCTTTTGTAGACGAGCACTACCGCAGGTCTGACGAGGGCACAGTGGACGACTTTATTGGCGCCTACATCAGAGAAATACATCATCATCGTAACAGTCAGTCAGGATCACCTCACATCAACAGTAAATACCTGATTTGTTCAATTTTAAACAATTTTACTTCAATTGTGGGATTATAAGGTATATTTTTACGGATAAATCTCTAAGATTTTACTTTTTGATTCATAAATCAAGGAATTATTCTAGGTCCCTTCTCTTTTTTTATAAGTAGTAAATACTTTGAAAAGGGACGTTTTCATTATATCGTTTTCATATCCACCCTTTGCACGAAGACATCCCAGCTGACCGAAAATCGTTCACATGTCCATGTTGAAGTAGTAACAATATGGACATCCCAGGTGCATTCGGTAATTAGAAGACCAAGTTCAACTCAGACGCCTACCATCAATGAGCAGAAAGGGTGGGTAAATTTAGTCAGGGAAACCAACGATTAAAGTGGATCTCAGACACCTAGAATGTGCGCTGAACTATCTATTTATCTTAGCCAACACCCTACATCCCTGCAGAGGTTGAGTTAGCACTCACAAGACGAAGTGTCTGAATGAGCATTGAGCTAAATCTGATGATGAAACGCAGCTCAAACATTCCCATAATTCAACTTATGTTTGACAAGCTGAAATACGTTACTTGATTCAAAGACCTATGCTTTTTGTTTATATGTGTAATATCTGCCCCCACCCGAAACCACACAAATGAAATGTAACTTAAAAGGTAGTATCAAATAACTTTTGATCTTCACTAGTAATTACTACAAAGAACTATAAAAGTTACACATGTGTTTGCATTTTGCAGATGTTAATATCCTTAAGACAACCTTCGACGTATTTGTAGGCGGCTCGGAGGCGGTCCCTGCAACTATCCTCTGGACTCTGGTTTACTTCCTTCACCACTCTGACGTGCAGGACAAGTGCTACGAGGAGATCCACAGAGTTGTCGGCACAGAGCGAGCGCCCACCACACAGGATAGACCGCAGTTAGTTTACATGGAGGCTGTCATCATGGAGGTTCTTCGCTGCGTCAACCCTGTGGCACTACCTGTGCCACATGCCACCCAATGTGACGTAGATTTTGGCGGATACACGATCCCTAAGGGCACTGTAGTCATCGCAAACCTGTATTCTGTGATGAGAGATCCAGAAATCTTTGGTGACCCTGACAGATTCCGACCTGAACGTTTCATTGGAGAGGACGGCAAACTGTGGAGACCAGAAGAGTTCATTCCCTTCTCTGTGGGTATGTTATATATTTTTCCTATTGCATTCAAACATTTATGGACAATTTCTTCTTGACTTTTACAAGAATAAATCCGCGCGTATCTTGTGTGACAAAGTTCTTTGTAATCCCACATGAATTCTTTGTTATAAAAATCGGGCAGGCTATGTTAGGATTTGAATTATGTGAACGAAGAAAGTACCTGAACAGTGTAAAGCTGCGAAAAAGTCTCTGTCACCTGCACTCTACAGCGCCTTTCAGACGAGGAATATAAATAAAATCAAAACACAGACAACAATTGAAATTTTTAAAATATAATTTAAAAATCAAAAGAGAAACACAACACAAACCCAAATTTCCTCAACCCACAGTCTTGAACACTTTCCTGGTCACAACACATCTAATGGAGCTGCTGAAAATAAGTTCCTCGCAAAGTCTCAACTTAAACAACACAAAAATCTACACTTGAAGGCAGCACACAGTTTCTACTTGACATTGACACAGGTATCCTCTAGCAGTCAAGCGTGACACAAAGTTCCACTGGAGAATTCCCGGCGTATATGAAGAATAGAAACAGAAGAGAAAAACACAAACACAGAAACACAGAAACCTGGAGAAATAAAACAAAACAATTCTTTAAACAAATGCAAATTCAACCTATTCATAAAATATACACAAATATATCACTCTCATCAAAACTCTCCTCATTCTCCAACATTAACCACAGGCTCACCAAAAATCATCAAAAATACTCATTCACCCAAACATCAACAAAGATGCACACTCACCTCAACAGGTTCAGTGGTACATAAAGTAAAGATACAAATCGGTCAGGATTTGTAAAGTCCAGTCAGGACTACACAACAAGTCCGTTCAAGACTTGTTTACAAACAGAAAACCTCGCTCCCGACACAACACCAAGGAGACCTTTCTTCTCCCCACTCCCGTCAAGGAATTAAACCACAATCACACACACACATCCAAAAGACTACCACACTCTTTCTTTTCTTCTTCCAACAAACAACCTATCAACACCAACTTAATTAAACAAAGATCGTCCGGCCATCCCTGTATGGCGCAGCACGCCTCAGCTGTGGACCCTGACAGCCCCGGTAATAGGTGTTTCAACCTCCCCTTTCCAATTACTTCTCTCTATCCCCTTCCTAACTAAATATAAAAAAATTTAAACAAAATGCACAGCAGGTTTGTGACAGTCTCAAACAGATAAAGGTTGTAGCTCTTCAGTTGAAGCTGGTGAAATAATTGAGGTTAAATGGCACACTGATGACGACCGTGATGATAATCAGCTGCGTTCCCAGAACTCGCCTGCTGGCCATTGGTATACACATGAGAAGTCTTTAGTCTGGAATTTTTTAAATGAAATTACCTAGTTTGAAATTATATGTTATAAAAACCCGTTTTGTACAGGTCGGCGCAATTGCATGGGTGAGGCGCTTGCCAGAATGGAATTATTTCTATATCTGTCAACAATGGTACAACACTTCCAATTCCTGCCTCCCGAAACTGGAGAGCTTCCATCATTGCAAGGTTTGCTGGGAGTAACCTATCGTCCTGCACCTTTCAAGGTTCGTGCTGTGTCTAGGATGTGTTCCGCAAAAGAAACACTTGAAGAAAAATAGTGATGGGGCCGACTTGACCGTCTCAGAGGGTACCAAAATACAACACAGTTTCCTTTTTATTTATACTGAAAGCTCTATACATAGCTGCAACACATTTATTAACGAGGGACAGTCTCAGCTATTTTTCTATACTTTTTATGTTACATGTAGAGAACACAAGCTGTTGACCTAGAAAGACCGATTCAATGTGTTTTGGCCTTATAGTCAATTGCAACAAATTTAAACACTCTTCGTGTCTAGGTCACACTAAAAATATTATTCAACAATAATGGGACCATTTATGGTTCGATTCTATGCTATTAAATACTAATTTTCCAAAATACGAGTAGCTTCTACTTTTGTAACCAGATGCGGGCGAACATTTTGTCACTTTGTTTCTTTAACTTTTCCTCATATACATAACGTGTAGGTAGACGTTGAAACTGATATCAATATTTACTTGCATTTGATTCAAGAATGATTAGATTTTTTAACGTTTTCATAGATTCTTGTAATGGTACTCTATATTTTATTGACTCAGATATCATCACAGATATTTAACATATATTTAAAGTAAGGTGTCTTAAATGTGGTCAATTGATAAAAAAATATAAGATTAAGAATAAAATGATAGACTTTATTTTGTACATTCAACAACAACAAAAATCAGCAACCAAATTTTTTGGTTGAAAGAGAGAAGAGCTAGTTATTGACCTTGAAGGTTTGGAAGATGTATTACTCAATAAGGAAATGATGCATTCAGTAACCCTAAACTTTGATGTGAACATCCTCTGGTGCAATGGTGGGCAGGGGCAGGCGGGCCATCGGGCTGGCCTGTCGGTCAGAGACAGGAGGCGGGGCCGGATGCGGCCCGCGGGCCGCCCCTTGCCCAGGTCTGCTCTAGTGTCACGACTCTACCTGTAGTCAAAGGAGCATTTCAGCTGATGATATTTTAAATCCGAGTTTCACATTGAATTATCTGTATGAGGAACAATTGGATAATTACATATGCGTTGACATCGCGGAAGAAGGTAGAAGCGTATCGACTTCTGACTGCTCTTACCGGATTTTCTGTTTCCAGAGAGGTTATAGATCGTAGTGAGAACATTTTTATGTAATTTTATTTTGTTTCGTAAAAGGAGGCAGATCTGCTCAATTCCCGTGGGTGTGTTTGGAAGAAAGAAATCGAGATTCACACTTCGCGGTGCCGTGACATTTAGTAAAACGATGGATGCTAGAGATATTTTGAACTACGGTAAAGCAGGTGGACCAAAAAGGTTCGTTCTTTGAAAACTTAGAAGATTTAGTAATGCCCTTAAAAAATTAAGTGTAAAGACAGTTCTTGAAATTCATGCATGGAACCCTTAATTTAACCAATAAGCAAATTAAGGGATAGAGACAAGCCTGATTATAAGAAATTTAACTTGGAAATTACTTCAGTAAGATATATGGTCACTTTATAAATAAAAAACAATGACACAAATGTTTGTGAAAGCTATTCTTAGGTATAGAGATGTATATGTGTTTTTGTAGGCGACTGTGTAGAATTGTATCCTATATTTAAAACAACATACAACTTGTTTTAAAACATCTGTGAATAGTATATAAAGCCATGTTTGTATAATGGATGACAAAAACAATGAAACCGCTTGTTCTTTATTCAGAAATAAACTTGACTGTCGCTGGGACTTGCTGTTTGCCGAATATCATTTCACTGTCATGCAAGCAAGGGTTCTAAATTATCGAAATTCCTAAGTCCCTAAGTCACACCTAAACATAGCACTGGTATACGAGAAGGAATCACAGAGTATGGTGTCTGTTACGGTCTTTTAAAACAATTGTTTACAATACGGTGTGTGCGAGTCACCAAGCAGCAAGAGGGCAGGACCTTTCATCTTAGGGCATACAGGCTCTGTGGAGAGAGGGGGAGATGGAAGGGTGAGGCTGTCGTGAGGCTTTTAAGGGAGAGGAGAGTGTGGACTTAAGTCATTGTAAGATAAGACTTTGTTTATTCCAGAAGGAAATTAGTGGCAGTGCTTATGAGGAAACAAGGGTTAATACAGCACAACAATAACCGAAAATACCACAACACGTTGATTCCACACAGACAGTTTAAATACATATATTATAGAGTTTTATTCTCACACCGTAGTGTTCAAACATTGCACGGCTGATGCTAGAAAGGACAGTCTCGTCGTCTTTGTCTCTCTTGGAGGCCAAAGGAATCGGAGACCGGACAGAAGCTGCCATGACTCTCCCGATAGGGCATGCCTATCATCAGGGGGAATTGCGGACCCTTTCGAAATATGTCTGCGTGCTACACATTTACTGTTATGCAGTCATCACTTTGTCAGTCATCAATCAAGTCGTTCTTCAAGGGAGGCCATTGGGGAGACGACAGGTATACGGTGCACTCGTGCTGTGGATGGGGTTGACAAGTGACAAGTGACGACGTGGAACTGTAGTGACAGGTCTTTGGCAAGGAAGTTCAAGTGACCTCAATGATGCGAGTGCTTTAGTTGCTCGGCCCAGATTTATGTAATCCTTCGATGTTTGTTTGGTTGATGCTTGGTAACTAAATGAGTACGAAAAAGTATGGTTTTGTAGAAATTGATCTTTCTAACGCACTCGCAACGTCTACAGAGAGTGTGAGTGTGTCACAGTAAGGATGGTTCTACAGCACACTGGCACCAGACAAATTCGCGTTCTTTAAACACACAACAAAACGATTGCCTGAGGCTGCCCAAATCATGTTCATTTTGTTATCGAGCTCCTCAGGACTTTACAGACTACAAGACAAATACTAATTAATAACTATTCGCCTCAACACAGTGTTCTAAAGGAGATGAAAATCTGAACGATATCCGCAATGTTGACATCCGGGGCAGTCCCCACCATCAATCTTAGCATTGTCAAATATTACAATCATAGTATGAAGATTATACACTGATTATGCAATAAGGTTCCAGTTTTAAAGTTCCAGTTCACTTATCTGTCTTATAAGCGCTCTAGCAATCATTGTGTTTGTTACCGCAAGTTCATCGTCCCACAATCTGAGGGTTGTCGCCCTCCACATCTCCAGCCAACTAGAATCCTAAGAACACAAATACACTGCCCGTAGAAACAGTTGATCTTTTCCCCCGAGAACTCATTGGTCTCACCGCGTGAAGACACTCGAAGACCGTACACACTGGCCGTGTCGGTGAGGTGGTTTCCGGGTTCACAGCTGAGATACTGGACAGTGACGTCACGGAGGTAAAGGTGCTCCCAGCCCAAGTGCTTCTGGGAGCTGAACCAAAGGCAAGGAATGGTCCGGGCAGGCGATTCTTCCTCATCCATAGGGGCTCCAGCTCATTCATCCAATACAATTAAAAACCTCGTCTATGCGAGGTTAATCCACAAGGGATCAGTACCGCGCAGCATCCTACTTCGATGGACACTACTATGTAATCTACAATGCTCTACTATGTAATCTACAATGCTCTGCTATATAATCTCCACAAGGGAGATTTACATGTCGTGACTCAGGCACGCCTTTTTCCTTCGTTATCCCGGGAATTAGTAAATTTTCTACCTCGTCCCCGCAAAAAAGTCTACCAAGTTCACCAAACACTTTGTGTCACAATTAACACTTTCACATCGAATGTTCTCATCCATTCTCCCATACACTCAATGTACACATGCAGCCTGTAAGTCGGAAAGGGGTTAAAATAATCTGAAATACACGGAGGCACGGACTATACATCTTCATTGCATTGTCGCAAATGTTTGAGATGCTAACCTCATACCAGCCATTTCATTCGCTTTGGACTGCTCAGACAGACCTCTTTTATGTTTTATCATCATACACATCAGACGATGAAGATTTTTTTCAAAGCTCCTTTTCATTGTCTAGGTACTTGTCTCTTTGAAAAGTGACTAGTTTTGAGGCTGGCCTTAAAACCAACCTTGTTTGTAGGATATGTCCTATAGCTCAAGTGACTTCTTTTCACAATTTCATTTACTCCCGTTGCCTCCCCCTCCTCCTTTTATTTTATATTTGCAAGCTGTACTCGTGTAATTGTCAGCTGACAATACTCTTTGGTTAAATCCCAGAGCTTACTGCTCGATGATGAAATGTACCGTCACCATCTCTTGCATGATTACGATTGTTATTATTCAGCGATGTTATGAATTTAGTTGTCAAAGTAGAAAAATATTTAATGCAGATGTTGCGACAGGATACAAGTTATTTTATTAGAGCTAACCTCTCCAGCACATTTCAGACGATGATGATGTTAACTTTACTAGTAAGTAAGAGATATTTTCATACTTGACCCCAACCGTCTTTTGTCTTCTAAATACGGACTTTCGGGACACAAACTGTCCAGCAGAAACGGAAAGCTAAGTCCCCGGGGGTCGTATCCTCAGCATAAATCTATGGGGAAAGCGAGCTAAATATATATATTTATCAGTCTCGGCATCTCTAGGATACAGGCGCATTTTTATTGGACACCATTTTCAATTCTTCCAATAAAAAAAAAAAAAAAACCTTAACATTTACAGCTTCTCGATTTTTCTCATACGAAACCAAACCCATACTTGCACAGAAAAATCACCAATTAATGTAACCATATCAAATTAATTTTAATAATCGAATTGCAGAAAAATATCATACACTTTTCTTGACAAGCGTTCCTTAGGAAGCTGGAAACATTAAGGCAATAAGGTTAATGCGAACTAATACACATTTCTGATTATGCTATTGTCTGAACGCAGACTCTAGATATCTTTGCCAAAAGCAGTAGAAGCTGAAAATGGACAAAAATGGCTTTAAAAAAATAGGAATTAAATACGGTCATTAAGAGTCTAAAGTACTTTAAGTATACTGTACTCGCATCATTAACCTAAGACTCGGAAGCATGGTCTAGAAGTGAATGGGTAGAAAACCAAACCAAACAGGACTACAAATCTGACCTTGTTTTAGTCATCCTGGGCAGCTAAAACACCACCAGCCTTTAACACCTTCACACATACTTTTGATGAGTCAAACAGTTTTTCAGTAATACATTCCAAAGTTGTTTTTCCTAGTTACAGAGTTGAAAATTGTTTCGATTCATACACTTTTTTGTATATAAGCAACTGCTTCTGACGAAGTGCTTTCAAGATAAATATGTGGTCTTTTGTGCTGTGATCTCTCCTGAAACCAGCTTCAGAAAAAAAATTAATTCATAAAATATTTTGCTAGGTATTGGGGGTAGTTTGAGAAGCATAGTTACCAACGGCTATATAATCTGCCCACTTCTGTTTGAACGGTCTAATCATTTCTTTAAGGACACAGTATACATTAAATCCCGTTATGCATTTAAAGCTGTTAATGAGGGTTTTTTAAATCCGTCAATCAAGCTTTTGCAATCGGCTAAGCTGTGACAGCAAAGATGCGCTTTTTAATGCCCTGTTTCAACATGATGAATTATAAACAAGAAATTTGGCTTGTTATTCAACGGTTATGTTACATTCAATTTGTTAATTTTCCCTTCTTCTTCTTGGGGGTTAGAATCAAAGTGCACTGCGTAGTTTGATTCAAGACATTTTGTTCAGTTACTTGAACAAGTCGTGCGGTTTTTTTACGGTTAGGTGCGCCTGGTTACGATGATTCTGTAGGGCTTAGGGATGTAGACTGCAGTACTGTTGTACGCCGGTCGAGGATCAAACTTGTCGCCGGGCGGTAGCGAGATGTTCAGTCGTTTCAAGATGCAGGCCAGCACGAGCACGATCTCTGGCTTGGCGATGGCTTCTCCCAGACACACCCGACGCCCTGTCGAGAAAGGGAGCCAACTGTCAGGCTTAGGCGCCATCTTGCCTTTGTCGTCCAAGAAACGTTCGGGACGAAACTCTTCTGGCTTGTCCCAGTGATCAGGATCATTGTGTAGCGCCCAGTGGTTGATTAAGACCATCGTTCCCTTGGGAACATCGAAGCCACCTAAAACAGAAGTATTCAGTTACTTGAGCTGTGAAGTCTCCCAGTTCTTCAAAATGACCAAATATATCGATGCTGGATTCAGCTGAATTGTTAAATGCTCTCATTAACACCTATCTACTGTAATCCGCATGCACCATTTATTCATTCTTACATCAACAATAAGTAGGCTAATTAAATAAAATAAAAGGATCCCTCTTGGCTTACTCACTTAAGTACACGAAATGTAACGTTTTAACATTTGATGGAAGCGGTTCTTTACAGGTGCCATCAACAGACCGAAATTTATGGTACTATTACAGCTAAATCATTAACCCTTAAATTATTTGCACTTGTACAATTGTTATCGCATTTTACTTAAGTATTTTTAAGCGTTTATACAAATTATGATGCTTTTAGTTTATTTTGCAAGTTCAGATGATAAAGAACTACTCAAAGTATCAGAAAACACAGCTACAGTCGTGTCTCGAACAACAAGCCTAGATGTCTGCTAGAGTATAAGTGTAGTGGGCCGGTAGTCCAGTGTTGTTGTTAGTTTTGGCGGGATCTGCTAGGGCATGGTGAGAGATGCCAAATAGCGGTGATTGGCTAGGGTAAAACGGCGTATGGTTCCGACCGTATCAGAGCATCGCGAAAGTTTACCCCTTCCCAGAGGTATATAAGGGCAGAGCTGAGACGAGGAGATGAGATCAGAGTCGGCGGAGACAGCGCGTACAGCTACACGACGAAGAAGAGACAGCTCCGACCTCTAGCGCCTCGGGCGAGTGACGCAGCCGTGACCATTGTACGAGAATAAAGGGTCGCACACCTGCTGACTGTTCCTGCCTTTTTGGTTCGAGTGTTGAACTGTTGTTGTCACCATACAACCCACCTTACCACTCGGTTACATTTGGCGCTGCGAGCAGGATCAGAGTCAGCAGGTGAAATATGGCTGCAGAGGGCGACAGTACAGCAGAGGCTGTACGAACGTGTCATCCATTCCGTCTTCAGAAGTTTGCCGGAGGGCCAAGTGTCGACGAGTTTGAAAGAGAGGTGGAGATAGGTCTCGCCCTAAGCCCGATGCCTGACAATGCCGCGTGTGTTTATATTCTGAACGCGCTGGAGGGACCTGCTAGACGGCGAGTGCTGATGTTCCCTCATGACATGATAGACACGCCGGAAAAGATTTTGGATGTGTTGAGAGAGGCATACGGCGAGCGGAGAGATGTTATAGACATTATCGCCAGTTTTTATAACCGCCGACAGCAGAGTGAGGAGGCTGTCATCGAATATGCTGCAACCCTGCGAAATTTACAGGCGAAAGCAAATCGCCTGATGAGCGACGCCATATCCAGTACACACCTGGCGACACGCTTTGTGAAAGGACTTAAAAACAGCCAGGTCCGACGTGAGACATCCAGACAGCTGGCCGACCATGGGTCTTCTTTTGCCGATCTCCTTAAGACGGCACGACGGGTAGAGAGAGAGGAGATGTGTAATGACAGGGAGGATGAGATACATCGTCTGACTGCACGAGTCACACAGTTGGAGATGGAGGCAGCCACCCGACTTCACACGACACAGCAAAGTGATTTCCCCTCCGAGGCTGATCGTCATCACAAACATAAATATTTGCGACGACAGCAGACAAGACAGCGGGGCGGCCAGCGACCAGCACCTCCACAAGACAGCGATGGTGGAGGGGGCAGAAGGCGAGGTTTCTGCAGGTGGTTCAACGTGGCAAAAGGATGGGGGTTCATCACACCTGATAATGGCGGCCAAGACGTCTTTGTCCACCATTCAGTTATTCACAAGGCAGGCTTTCGCAGCCTATGCAAAGGTGAATTGGTGGAATTTGAACCCAGACTGTCATACAAGGGCATTGAAGCCACGTTCGTCTGTGGTATCGGAGGAGTGAAATGCCGAAGCAGTGATCGCCGGCCGATTTCAAGAGAAAAGTTTCAAGACAAGCCGGTGCAACTACAACAGCGACAACCACAACGACGGCAGAGCCAAGCAGAACTGCAACTGGATAGATTCCATGGGCGGAGCGGCAGGAGTACCTGTAATATCACCAGCCGGCCAGTTGATGACAGTGCTGTGTACACAGTCAGGCCCCTTGTTGACGGCCCTGCACGTGCCCGCAGTAACGACATCAAAGCAGCGAAGCCGTCTCCGCAGTTAGAGGACAGTCAACTGCCGGAGACACAGAATTGTCAAGACTACGACAGTGACGAAGAAACTCCGTTTTGGTATACTACTGTCCCACCCCGTCAAGCCAGAACTACAGTGATACCAGAAGTGACAGTGCCTGTGGTTCCAGAATTGACAGTACCTGTGGTTCCAGAAGTGACAGTACCTGTGGTTCCAGAAGTGACAGTGCCTGTGGTTGCAGAAGTGACAGTGCCTGTGGTTCCAGAAATGAAAGTGTGTGTGATGCCAGATATGACAGTGCCTGTGGTGCCCGATATGACAGTAACTGTGATTCCAGAAGTGACAGTGCCTGCAGAGCACAGCAAATTGCAGCGGCTTGCTGTGAGACAGGCATAAACTCGGATGCATAGAAAAGTGGTGTGTGACACTATTCCATGACAATATAAATACCATGGACATGTTTTTGTTGTTGCGGTGATCGTTGACACCCTAGATGACACTTTAGTTGTTTATTATGATGACTAGTTGTTTATTTTGCTATTTTTGTTCAATTTGTTTCCACTTTTACACGGCTGCGTCTAAGAAATATGACATACGAGACAGATGGACGGAATGCCTGCCCTTATATACACCTCGTGCCCATGCAGCAGTTATTTTGGGAAAAGAGTAATCAGTCGGTCAGATTCAGCTGTTAGGCGTAGTACAGATATTTTGTTTACAAGGCAAATCTTTACTAGGTAAATAATACCAGCGGCTGATATGACTAGGTGTTGCTTGCGGCAGCAACAGATCTTCTTTAGAGTTTTAAATATTTGAAGCCCCCCCCC
>SRHC01002000.1:581847-601157 GCA_004794325.1 Pomacea maculata
CCCCCCCCCCCCCCCCCCCCCCCCCCCGAGGCCAGCATAATTAGGTGAGCTTGAATATCAGCCCTAGTCTTGCTAGCTAAAGCTCATCAGCGAGGACGCTGTTGGAGAAAGAGTCGGCGGGGATGTAGTGGGCCGGTAGTCCAGTGTTGTTGTTAGTTTTGGCGGGATCTGCTAGGGCATGGTGAGAGATGCCAAATAGCGGTGATTGGCTAGGGTAAAACGGCGTATGGTTCCGACCGTATCAGAGCATCGCGAAAGTTTACCCCTTCCCAGAGGTATATAAGGGCAGAGCTGAGACGAGGAGATCAGATCAGAGTCGGCGGAGACAGCGCGCACAGCTACACGACAAAGAAGAGACAGCTCCGACCTCTAGCGCCTCAGGCGATTGACGCAGCCGTGACCATCGTACGAGAATAAAGGGTCGCACACCTGCTGACTGTTCCTGCCTTTTTGGTTCGAGTGTTGAACTGTTGTTGTCACCATACAACCCACCTTACCACTCGGTTACATAAGAGTGCTTTTCTGTCACAGTCTCAGTCTCCCGAGACAAAATTTCACTGGACAAAGGCAAAGAGCTCAAGCAGATGTGATCACTACTCACCCACTGTCGTGTCACATAAGGTCTCGTGAGGCAAACCCATAGGAACCCCTGTACCCACACGCATGATCTCGTATAGCACTGCTTCCGTGTAGGGAAGTTTGCCGTAGTCCGCAAGCTGTGGCATCCGGTCCCCTATGTCAAAAGACGAATCGAATCGTAAGTGGCTCAGTGTGTCTAGAGCACAACCTATCCTCCCCATTTACTCCACCTTCCCTGGAAAATTAAGGATCGACTTTCTGTTCTGAAATAAAATATTATTAATAGAGCTACGGTAATGCGTGCAAGCTAATGGCAAATGTATTAAAAAATTAGCACCAGAGAGGATGGATCCAGAAGACAGTTTATCTCCCATTGCTACGAAGCATGTGTTTTAAGTTAAAAGAAGCGTGCTGGTGAGTTAGAACGATAATGAAAGCAAAACACAGCAATAACAAACATCCCGTGCCTGTGACAGCCTCAATTTCCTCCTGAGTTTTTCTTTGGACCTCTGGGAAACTGGCCAACAAGTACAGGCCCCAGTCCAGGGTCATCCTTGTTGTGTCAACGCCAGCTGAAATCACACCACATACATACAGTTGGGATATAATTATATATATATATGCGCATAATAAAAGCTTTAACTAAACACAGTATATACAATAGCAGCTGAAATAAACCACGTATGGAGATATTTGCACACAGCAACACGTTCACGTTTGTATATGTATAGAAATATGTGTTTGGCTGTACACACATCTAACATGTAAAAATCTTTTCACAGAGGTTTATATACATATCCGCACGTGTAGATACTAACAAGTACACAGTGTATATATATGCACACATGCGAACATATCTTCACACACGTGTATGTTTATTACACACACAAAACTCTCAAGTAGTGATGTCATTTCTTACCTACAAAAAGATCAGAAACAATTTGCCTGACATGGACATCATTAAACATGGCCATCTTTTCCGGGTTTTCTTCTTCCTCCACTCTTTTCTGAGCAAGGAGGACAGCATCTGTCATGTCCCGAATCTTGTCTGAAAAAAGTTTATAATTACTATAAACTCCCGACATTAAAATGATATTGCTGTGCTGTACATCAAGTTTCCCCCAAAAACTATACATTTTATCAGCACTCATGTCCATGGAGTGATCGCGAATACTGCAAACCACATCTTTGAATGACAGTGACAATGATAATATTATCTTGAGCTGAAAAATGGGAAAGTACTACTCTAAAACACCAAAAACTTCACCTTTAGATAGCGTTTCCTTGTGTTTGTCGACATTAATACGTATTAAGTCAAATAATTCTGTTAGAATCGCTTTTAACTGGCGAGCTCTAGGTGTGAGTGACAGACGTAGAAATGGTACGACGTCCTCAAACAGGCCGTTGCCAATCAGCTCGTTGCCGGTGTCCAAGACGTGCATGAGTCGCAACAGCTCCGGGTCATCAAGACCTCGCCTAGTCCAGAAGAAAAGGTTCGATCACGCTCACGAATAAGCATTCTTTCAGCCCTTGAGACAAGAAAGAGACATGGACAGCATACGAATGACAGGAGAAACTACCGTGCAGACGAGTAATACAAGAAAAACATAGAAAACGCAAAAAGGGATCAGGGAACAAATAGTAAGGATAGAGAGGAAATGGTCAGAGAAAGACTATTTTTACAACTATTGACAATCAAGAGACAAAAAATGTAGCAAATGGATCAGTAGTGTTTTGATCGGTGTAAGAAGTAATGAAATTGGAACAGATACGCACCTTTAATGGTAAGAAGGTGGCGGATATGGAAGGGAAGAGAATTTCACTGTTTTGCAGCAGAGTAACTAAAAATCCGGTGACTATGTGTGGTTGTTTATAATTAATCTCACGAAGGAATAGCAACAGCAAATAGTCTTAGCATTACCAACATAAAATAGTCCCAACAGAACATCCAAACAGACTTAAAACAAACAAAACTTAAGTATAAACAAACCAGTTCATATCAATCATATGTGACCGTTTTTACCTCAATTCCACAATACGGTCAAGGGGAAAAAAGTCACCATGATGGTATATGTATATACATATAGTACAGTTATCGGTATGCACCTCTCGCCAAAACACATCGAGTAGATGATGCTGAACATCAAAGACGACAAAATGACGTGAGGGTCGAAAGGTCCCGTTTCGGCAGCCATTTTGTCTACCGCCAACGGCACCATGTCGTGGACAGCGACCTCTAACGGAGTTCCTGTCATGAAAGATCTGAAAGCAAAAGTACAAATGTAGGTCTCCCTTGCTGTCCCAAGCTGTTTATTACTGAGCACTGCAGTCGCCTGACATTTGGAACCAGCGCATGTCCTGACAGCGACTTCGTAACACTTGGGTGCCATGAGAAAGTTCTTAAACAGATGTTATGTACACGGAAAGCACCCTGCCCAAATGTAGATGAAAGTCATAATTGTACGCATCAACAGAAAACTAAAAGCAAGTGACAGTTACTGCCCAGCTGTACCGACAAAAACTGGTGACTACATTCAGCCTTAAAACTAGCCACAACAGATTAGATCACCACCTCAAAGAAAACCCAACTAAAGTTATCTTCCCCACAACCATGTGCCTCTACGGAGATGTGGAGCAGAGAGCAGAATATAAAAATTGTGCTTTCAGGCTTTCAAAAAGTTTGTACAAGATGCTATTTTGATCATAACCTGATGGCGGTGCTACCTACCTGACAGCCTGGTTGCCGACTTTTCGGAGCAGCTTCCAACGTGCCGAATACGTGGCAAAGGCAATGTCTTGCCCACCTTCGCTAAGGAGATCCACTGCAACATCACGATGGCCCGCTAGGTTACATTCAAAGCTCTGCTCAGAAACAAAACTTTATCATATGGTTTTGTTTCGTAATATCATCTCTGTATATTGCACTATCATTAGAAAAATAAACCTAAAAGAGATTTCATTTTGCACATGATCTTGGACAAGAAATAGATACAAAAAACATAAGATATTTGGTAACAGCGACTATTTTATGAGGTTCTCGTAGTACAAGATTTTGAGAAAATAATAGTAACAAGAAAACAGTGAGTACTCCAAAATGCATAAGGTCGTCCAGCAAAGTCGGTGGCTTTCTTGACTAACGCCTCATGGACCACATCAATGCTGTTCAGAGTCACCCAGCGTTTGGGCCCTGTAAGGGTTGGAAGACACACGACAAGTAACATAATAATAATTCTCTTGTGCAGCTGTCATTATCAATCACCACCACTTCCGATACAAACGACGACAAAATGTTTGTGGTGCCTTCGTTTCTAATAATAACTTTGAGCATAAACGACAATTAAAGGAGCAAGCAAGCTGGGTTTAAATGATAAACAATGGCGTTTTGAAATATTTCCCTGCTTGCAAACGAAAAAAGAATCGTTTACTTATATTAGCTTTAAAACTGATATTAAGATTATGTAGGTCTAAAAAACTATCTCTTTATTTTTCGTTCTTTTTTGTTATTACTTTTGTCATGAATAATCTGTTTTTCGCCCCGAATGACTTACCAAAGTACAGGGTGATTACTGGACCATACTTTTCTTTGGACCAGTTCAGAAGTAGCATATATAATGGGTCCTTCTCACGAAATACTGGAAAAGAACAAAGTGAGATGTAAGAGTCTGTTTATCAATTACTCTTCGTTTTAATCCGTGCTTCAAATTTTTGTGAATTATTTATGAGTTATGTGTGCTACATGCCTGTGGCGATTTATAACTGTAAATTTCATTGGTTTAAATAAGTTCCTTGACAACTATAAGACAATAATCATAACAATATCATCATAATAACAACAACTATTCCCTTCACTTTCATAAAGTTAAAAAGTTTAGAGCAGAGGGAGTATACTGTTATTGTTTTTTCGCGGCTACCATCTCTATCCCCGAGAAATCTCTTCGTGTAATAAATCTTGGTTACAGTGAAGTGACTGTGCATTTGTTTGCTGATATGTTGAGGTCTGAATCACTACGTATGTTGTGTGCAGTTTGAACATTTGTATTATTATTTATGTATTTTTAAAGCCTCTTGTTAAGTAAGGAAACCGGTTTTACAAATGTGATCCAACTAGCAGTGTACAGTACTTATAAAGATATAAGATGAAATGAGATGAATAAGCTGGATAAATGAAACTTGTCTTCTTATGAATAATAATGGTCACATTTTGCCAGCATTTGCAATAGATTCGATTTTTTTTTTCAGAACTGTTACATCCCGTTTTCATGCTTCCTGTCCGTTTACCGTTCACGATATTAAATACTGTCACGATTCAAGATTCTTTATTCTGTCAACCTCTAAGGGGTATTGAGATATTAAAAATATGTCCATACATGTTCATGCACATTCATGTCGTTATAAATAATATCTATTATTGACATGCACACACTCACTGGTTGGTTTATGACAACTAATAAAAAAGCAAACAGTAGCAGCAACAATAAAAAAGAAAAAGAAAAAAAGGGAAACAAACTAATTCCTTGCATCATCCACTCATTCTTTCCTTCTTCCAGCCGCCTCGTGTATACCTGCAATTGTAGTTAAGTAAATTAAAGTATATGAACACATGCAAACAAAGGATAAACACGTTTTTGTTTTCTCTCTCACTGTCCTTCACATACTTTCTGTGTTCTTTACTACTTCTTTACCCCCCAAGGAGTACTGTACATATTAACACACTTCCATCCATCCCAATATACAATATCTCACTTACACCCGCCCACAACCATACATACATACACATGACATCAATTCGTCTTGTTCGCCACCCTTAATAAAATCTTCATGAATGGAGCTAATCTGCTGAGGGTCATTTTATTTGTTGAAGTTAATAATGACTGGAATTTATAAGCGTTTGGCTTTTTAATGTAGCAAAATTGGTAAATAATTTTTATACTGGTAATCTGATTTTTTTATAGTTAAATGTTTTGTTTTGTTTATTCCTTGTTAATCCTCGAGGAGCATATCTAGGGCCGTAGCAATGACAGTTAAATAGGTAAATGGAATCCGATTTGTTCTGAAGATATATCATTTTAAGCCCGCTTTGAGTCAGCTGAACTACTTGCATCTGTAGCCGGACGCTTGTGTGATATTTTGACAGTTTACCAAAAACACAGTAAAATAAATACTGAACCATATGAATCGCTGTCAGTGACAAGACCAAGGGACAAGTACAAGCGAACGATTACTTCCTTTTATGGCACAGTCCGTGTCAGCTTGACCTTATTGCTGACGTATCGCCAGAAAATCATATGAACCCTTCCACTTGGAAGCAATGACAAAATGCAAATGACCATTATAGTCAGTTACCTTCAATGAATATTATTCAAAGTGTGAGTCCAGCTCTACTGTAATACAACGCTGACACAGAGGGACTTCATACGACAAGAGATATTCTCATCTCTCACTCCCTTCCATCACCCCTCCCCCTCACACAAACCCGTCTCCATTACATCTTACAGAGTGCAGTGTTTAAATCTTTCAAGTTACAACTACTTTTTGCCGTGATATAGCCATAGTTGCTAGCACGGCATAAAAAACAAACAAACAGAGTGCGGAGGGAGTCAACCTACCCAGCAGATTTCCTACAAGGGGGAAAGCGGTGGGACCGGGCGGCAGACGATATCGTTTCTTGAGCAGCAAGTAGGTCAGAGCTCCCACCACCGCTCCCACCGTCAAAGCCTGGGTCGTCGGGGAGCCTGGGAGGTGCTGTGACCCTTCTCTGACGACATCCAGCAATTTGGCAGTTGCCTCCTTTACAGTCAGCAAAGCCTCAGACATGGCAGGCTCACAGCGTGAATGACTTTACAGGACACAATCTGTTTTGCAGAACAGGGCTAAATCCTGGGGTGGTGACTAGGGTTGAGCACCAGTTTACTGACACCTGTTGAAATACACCACAGAGCTTGAGTACTTGATGGAGAGTTTTGCCGTAGTCCAAAGCTACAGTAACTGATAGCACAAAAGTAATTTATAACGCACTTCATAAAACACTCTGCATCGACTGCGTCTAACAGAAAAGTTTGTGAAAAACAAAACTAGCGCAAAGAGAAGCCATCATTCTGTTGATGCTATAGTGGGGGGAAAAACTGTCATGGAAGTGAAGCAAAGACGTTTAATAAAGACGCCCAGTAACATTTTGATTGTTAGGGTGAGATCGCAGATGTGTCAAATAACGCATTTATCTCTCGGCCAGCTGTTACAGTCCGCCCCCCATCCCCACCTCCGCTCACACACATTTTAAGAGAGGGGGAGATTATTGACAATATTCTTTATTAGCGAATAGTGCAGTGTAAGCAAATAACTTCTTTTTTTCATCAAAGATGTAAGAATTGTTCAACAACAAATCGATGCATTAACATGTATATCACATGACCAAAGCAAAATAGGAGAGAGTAGGGGATTAAAAAAAAATCTTTTGGGGGCCAAGTATATGCGTCGTAGCATGAAGCCAAGGAAACAGTTAAAGTGCGTTTTGAGAATGATTTATGATAGAACAATAACTTAATGAGCTTACCTTGGTTGACAAGTCTTAGACAGTCTACAAATTTTCAGTCCAAGCAGAATGCAAGTGTTGCCTTGGAAATAATGAGGGTGCACTCAAAGAACAGTACCTCCGGGTTGTCATTTGCCCGTCGAGAGAGCAGCTGCACAGGGAAGGTCACTCTCGCAGTCTCCTTGCAACTGGCGTAATTATGCCCCTTTGTCACAGGGCGCCATTTAAACGCTGGGGTAATCGTACCGCTGCCATTTCGAATATATATATATCTGACCTAAATTTGTGAATTTCGTCCTTTACACAGTGCTTAACTGGCCACATTTTTTATGACTACTTTTTTGTACTTACTTTTTTAATGAGTGATGTTGGGTTTTTGATCTGAAATTTACAGGTTAGGTTTAAATAGATCGCCTATATCTACTGATACACACATGTAAAAGCAAAAGACGCAAACCATTCAGGCTGGTCTTTAACAAACCTTATCTTCGATTGTTTTTGTCTGCTCTGCTCTGCTTTTTTTTTTTGCCCTAAATGAAATCTGAACTCAATCATAACCCAAACCCTAAACCTAACCCAAAGTTGTCTTGGTCATAGATGTTGAGTGAACACACAAACACAACAAGTACTTAAGAACAAAATACTAATTAAATTAAATTAAAAGTGTCTATTAACTAATATAAAATTCATGAAAATAAACATGTAATGTATGCAGCGAAAAACAGCTTCGATAAATTATAACATATCGGTAAAGCTATTTCAAATACTGCGCCATATCTCAATTCTTTCAAACAAAAACCTTGACATTCCTAGCTTCTCGACTTTACTAATGCAAAATCAAACCCATATTTGTAAAGAAAAAACATCAATTAATGTAACCATTTCAACTTATTTTCATGGTCTAATTTCGGTAGAATTTCCTACACTTTTCTTGACAAACGTTCCTTTGGCAGCTGAAAACATTAAGGCATTGAGCAAATTGCAAACAAACACACATTTTCAATTATTATTTTGTCTGAACTGCAGATCTCCGAGCCATAGAGCTCTACAAGTAGAATGTGAGCGTCAAAAACTTGTGTTAAAAAAAGTGGAAAAATCCGCCTATCAATTAAGCCTTTGCAATCGACTAAACTGTGACAGTAAAGATTCGCTATTTTAAAGCCAGAAGATCGATATGTTTTAAGAAAGTTTTCATTGAACTAATAAAATGAAAACACAAAGGTCAGCCACTCATTTAAATGCTATGTTGCATTCACTTTGTCAATGACCCATCTTTTCTTTGGGAGTAGAATCAAACTGCTCTGCGTATTGTGTAGTTTGGTGAACTACCCGGTACAAGGCATTTTGCTCAGAATTCCTTGTAACACCACGTTAGATATCAGACAAACTCAAAGGACAAGTGTGTCATAATCTACGGAGTCCAGAAAAGGGTAAAAAAAAAAAAAAATGGACAGAGAGTTTCAAGACAGATACACGCTCGTAAAACAATTGTGACTTATCTCAGGCGACAAATGCGAGCCAGCTGATGGATGTTGAAGCAGACATGAAAATGCTGTTGCACTCTTACTGACGGTATGCGCCCAGAAATAATCCTTCATAACCTTTAACTGTTAGGTACCTATCTACCCATCCACAATATGTGATCTACATTGTTAGGGCACTCGTGTACCCGTGCACAGTATGTGACCATGGTATCGAGCTTTATAACATTTTCCTGTTAGGTACCTACCTACCCATACACAACATGTTATTAATATTCTGTGAGGGAACTCATGTACCCATGCACAGCATGTTTTGCACATTCCTGAAATTTTTCCTAAAGCCGCATACTGCAATGTCTTCCAGATCCTCCCTGGTTATGCAGGTTACGTAGAAAATTAATTGTCCATCGACAGATCTTGGAAATCGCATGCTGGCATTTCCAAGGTATTTTCCGCATCCTACAAATGTCAGTAAAAAGATAATTCTACAAATGCTGCAAAGATCATTCTATGCTTCTTTTAAAAACAGCTAGATTATATTACCACATCTCTCACACAAACAAAACAGTACTTTTTATAATTAATTTTATAACAGTAGTGATTGAAAAAATAAGTGGATAGCCTAGTGGTCAGAGGCGCGCAGGTTTGATACCCGTACAATCTTCCCTCTGTCGACTCCTTGGAGAGTTGGGAAAGTAATTAGGCATGCAGTGTGGAAGAGATAGGCACCGCCCTCACTTAAACTGATCCCTGAGAAAAGTGAGGTTTCGAACACCTGACTCCTCAACGATCTGAAAAGGTCAGGAGACGAGCTTAACTTAAATTGCCTTTAAATATTCGAAACATAAAGATCTGCAAAATGATGCTACATGAGCACACTGATTAGACACACCACATGCAGCGATCTATTAATTATCTCTGATCTGGTGACTATGTATATAAAATTTTCATGTAATTAAATCATCTTTCAGTTCATCTCTATGACTGTTGTGTTGTGGTTTGCCTCGAGTCGATGGTGGGGGCTAAATGATATTTCCTATGCTTGAGATGTGATTCTTCACGAAATACAAAAAGGTAGTGGAGCGGAAGAGATATATATATATAATTATATATATTTAATGACATCTTTATTTACGAGGGATCGATCGAAATTGAATAAGTAATTCAATATACTTTTTTAAAAAAATCTAGCTACTCCTCGATCAACAGAAATGGAAAAGAAACACTATATATTTCTTCCGGAAATCTTTAGATAAATCAATTTCTGTTAAGTAAGCGTGTATTTATATCAAAAGTTGGAAGCTGAGAGTAATGCGCAAAGAATATACTGTACGTGCATATGCGAGCAATGTGTTGCTCGATTCTCACTGGACTAGTCCATTCACTGAGTAGGGGTGGAAGTCTATGAACTCGCTGACCTCAGTTGAGAACCAAGTTCAAGGTAAACACTGATGAGGCTGATTATTAACCACAATATTTAGAAAACATAGACCAGTATGTAAAAGCATTTTTCAATGTTTTCGACCCCAGAACAATGGCATATTGATTCGCTGTTTACAGCTTAATTGGCCAGTTTCTGTTACTTTTCTTCTCCGTCACAAAGAAGCGAAAGGTTGTCCTAACTTGAACGCGAAGTTCAAGGCTGGTGGACACTAGAGTACGACTGGCCTTGACCGATTCTCTGACAGATTAGTACCTCAGTGATGTGAGGACTGGTCATGCGAGAATTGTAAACTGATAGTTATGAAATTTGTTGATTTCCCTGGCAAACTTCTGCAACCGCTTGCACATTTCTACTATCCTGTGCTCGGGTACGTATGACTACGGACTGTATGGGACCACGGACGTATATTTATTAGTTCGTGATGGGACAGTGCCCCCATTCAAGGGCAGTAATTACAGTTTCTTTTGAGACAATCCTTGCCAACCAAACACCAATGAACCTTGTATCTGGCTGTTTGGACTTTAAGCATGCATTGGGATGCGGTCAAACTTTACCGTTTTATTACTGTAATGCACTGATGTAACTTGATCAACCTTTCAAATTTTGAAGAAAAGTGTTTAAACTTTCCCTTTTCAGATAGTGAAAGTGATAACAAAGCAGACGATTTTTCTTGACCTATAGCGACAAGGAACATCATGGGCGACGCAGCAGAGCTGAAAAGAATTGCTTGTGATGCGATTGATTCGCAAGCATCGCGCTTGAGAGCTCTAAGTCAGGACATCTGGAATCATCCTGAACTTTGTTTCGAGGAACATTATGCTCACAAGAGACTTACTGATTTTCTAGAAGAACAAGATTTCAACGTGGAAAGATCGTACAAACTGGAGACGGCATTTCGAGCAGTTCCGAAACATTCGCGGCGCAAAGAGGAAGACGGCTACCCCAATATCGCGATGCTATGTGAATACGATGCTTTGCCAGGTATAGGCCACGCTTGTGGCCATAATCTGATCGCCATGGTAGGGGTGGCGGCTTCGCTTGGTGTCCAAGCAGCTCTCCAATCGTCTGCATTTCAAGGCAGGGGTGGGCAAGTAAGAGGCAATTAAGATGCTTTAAATACCGTTGATCAAGCACTATCCTAGTCAAATAACTATATAATATTTTATTAAAGCAATTTTTTTCGTGCTTTATGATAAACATGAAAGGGTAGCACTTCAGACCCAGAAAATCATGAGGTACTCAAATTAGCAAGTATAGATAGTACATGGTATACATTACAAAGTGTGAGCACCATCCAATATTTTAATAAAGATTATTTCTTTGTCAAGTGTAAATTGTTTAGCATTTCGGTCAATTTTTTGGCAGCAGCTGGATTATACATTTGAGAACCCTTAATAAACTGCAGGCCATGTCTCATTTTTTGTTTAAACAGATCTTGTGCAATATATTTAATCAGCAGGCATTTAGAACATTTTGTTCTTTTGCTCTCTGTAAAGCTGACAGTTTTAGGTACACCAGCTGAAGAAGGAGGTGGAGGAAAAGTTGAACTGATTGATGCTGGAGCTTTTGAGGACATAGACCTTGCAATAATAGCCCATCCTGCCCAGATTAACCTGCCAATGCCTATAGTGCTGGCCAGGAAAGGGTAAGATATTTGTTTATGAAATTATAAGTTTGAGGTTGAAAGCAGTGAAGCAAGCCACAAGTAAATCAAAGAAAAAAATTAAAATGTTATGTTGGGTTGGAATAGCACATGCACATTACTGCCATTTGAAGCTTATTTTGTGTATTTTTCTGCAGTATAGTTTATGTTCATGATGTTGTATTGTTTTCCTTGTATGTTCAGTCTTTTGGATCCAGTTTTTCTCAGCTTGCATGAATCCTAGATATTTTCATAATTTGTATTATGGCTTACCTCTGTGGCAGAATTTTGTATGCTTTCTCCATATGTTTGTGTTCTAGAGAAAGATCTTAAAAAATTGATTCCTTGTTACAAATTAAAAGGATCATACTCTGTCAAATCAGTTTAGCATATATCTGTAAAATAAGTAAGTTTGGTGAGAATTTAAGGCAGTGAGTTCTAAAAATATCCTTTGATAAATTTAATGTCTATTTTAATGTTTATTTTTAGGTTGAAGATCACTTATAAGGGCAAAGCATCCCATGCGTCTGGTGCTCCTTGGAATGGTGTGAATGCATTGGATGCAGCTGTACAATGCTATACAAATATCTCTCACCTTCGCCAGCAGATGAAGCCTACCTGGCGTGTTCATGGTGGGCACTACTCATTTTAAAATGAAGACAGATTTAGAATCTAAAATATTTTAAAATCTTTAAAATGAGAAAGACAGTATTCATCTGTTCTCAATTTTAAATGGATTAAAACCTTTCAGCATAGAAAAAAGTTATTATGCCCATCACTTACTTAGTCTTTTTTAATGAGGGAAATATGGACAGTTCAATTGTTTTAGATAATAAGTTGTGTAATACTCTAGATATCATTTTTACAATTTTTCATTTTTGATGAAAAGTCAGTGAGTGAGATGTGATATTCTTGTGTGCTGGAAAACAAAACAGTAATGTGGATTGCCTGCTCAATTCTTTTTCTACTCCACTTTACTCGAACATCAAGAGAATAAAAAGTTTGCCTTATGTTTGATTTATAATACTGCTAATGCATTAAAACGAGAGGCATACTTCAGCAGTTCATTAGCTAAAAAAACAAATTCTCACTTAAATACAGGTGTAATCACAGATGGGGGAGTCAAACCAAACATTATTCCTGATCAGGCTGAGCTGCAATACTACCTGCGAGCACCTACTGATGCAGAACTTTCGGTTCTCTGCCAGAAGGTTATAAACTGCATTCAGGCAGCTGCTCTGGCAACGGGATGTGAGGTATTATAGAGAAACTCAATCAGAATGTCTCAAGCTTTTCTCTGCTTTAGACTTTTATTATTAAACAAACTAATGTTTTAACACATATACTTACTTTCTTTAGATCCAATCTAAAGCTTTGGAGAATATCTACAACTACTACTGTCATCTTATGCAGGCAGCAGTTTTTCCTAATTTGTGCATGTCTGCGTAATCTTTCAGAATGCAAACTGAGTACTACACTTCACTGGATAAGTTCTTGAAGAGTTTCATGAATGTTTGAGCAGGAATTGGAACAGATTCAAAATCACATAGCTTGTACCTCAAACATTAGATCTCAGACCAAAAGTGACAACAGAGGCTAGTTGACAGATACAGCTCAACCAGAATAACTGTCTTTTATGGGAATCAGCTATTTTTTAAAAAATAACTGCGTGCTAGTCACTTCAGATGACAGGAATTAAGCAATTTAGTTTTGATGGATATGAAGTAGTGGTCATGACTGACACCACCAAGGAAAGTATCAGCCAGGATGAGAAATAATTCTCTGTGTAATTCCTTTGGCAGGGCACAAAAACAAAATAGAAGATAAAATTTAGTCCATGATGAACTTAAAGATGATGAACTCAAAGGCACAAATGGGTCATGCATTCACAACCAGTTAAAAAACACACAATTATGCCAGTGAAGTACAGCCTTTGCTTTTCTTTTAGATTTTCCAGAGAAATAAAGGACAATACAGTATTGTTTTAATCAAACATAATAATAAATGTGATATATATATATAAAACATGATAATAAGCATGATATGATAATAGCAGAGATTGAATTTGTCATTTATTTTTTTTTTTTTTGTCCTCTCCCAAACACTTTTGTGGGATTAAACATACTTAAAAATTATTTCAGGTGGAATTCAAGTCAGAACCTGTACCATACTCTAGCCTTCTGGCAAACAAAATTCTAGCATCACTTTATGTAGAGAATGGGGAAGCAACTGGAATCCAGTTTGAAACCAATCAAGAAATAATCCAGAGACCAGGAGGGTCAACTGACATGGGAAACGTGTCAAAGGTGGTGCCTAGTCTGTATCCCAAATACAGCATAGGCACTGACGCTAGTCTTCATTCTAAGGATTTTGCATCTCATGCAAGTGAGGTTGGCTTTTGGTAATTTTTAATATGTTGATATTTTATTTTTGCACAATTTTTTTTTTTAATTTGTATATGTGCACTTCACCAGAGGAACTAAAAATGTCAGACTGATAAATTGATATCCTTACTACTGTTTACATTTAAAGGAGGAAACATCACATTTTAGGAGTTCTTTTATTTTTCAGAAACTGAAATGGCTGAAACTCTTTCTTTCATGACTGCAAAAGCCCTAGCAATGACTGCTATTGATGTTCTCATCACACCAGGCCTGCCAAATAAGATCACTGAGGAATTCATAAACTCTATGAAAACAGAGTAACCATTAAGGAAATTTATCTGTTGACTGTCAAATATTGGTTGTTTCCTACAGTTTTTGTATGTTAGAAGGCGGATGGATTAGACAAGGTAAATTTAAGTGTAAACTCATTTTTAGAGAAAGCATGGTGCTGTTTTTGCCTTGCAACTCATGCACTTTTTTTTTCATCTGTGTATCAAGAATTAAGTAGTGTGTTAGGAATTTATACTTCAAGATCTCATTTCCCATATGCATATACTGTTAAGATTGTGATAAGATTGTGATAAGGTGATATGATATATATATATACTCTGTTCTGTATATAATAATAACAAAGGTGCATTTCATATTGTGCGTGATTACACTCATGAAGGAACATGCTCTCAGCACTCAAGACAAAAATGAGACATGGACGGCATATGAATGACGGAAGGATAAACAACCATACAGACAAGTGATAAAAGACAACCATACAAGATGCAAAGAGGAATCAAGGAACAAACAGTAAGGGTTAAGAGTTTCATGAATCTGCAGAGAAAGACTAGTCAACAGATGAAAAAAGTGAAAGAAAGGGTTAGAAGATAAAACTATAATTATGTGGATTGTTGTTTGGAGTAATGCCCATGGAACAGATGTGTTTTTAGTGCTTGTTTAAGAAATTTGTGGGTAAGTGGTGGATATGGTAGGGGAGAGAATTTTACTGTTATGCAGCACAGTTATGAAAAATCCGATGACCATACACTCTTATTCTGATGATAAGGATAGGGGCATCAGATAAAAAGGTCATCAGCTGAAGAGTAGAGTTGTCTGGGTGGAATTTAGGGGAGGAAAAATTGTCAGGGCAGGAGGCTGCAAAGAAATTAAAACACAGCACAGGCAGCTTGTAACAAATGCAAGAACAGATGAGTACCCAGTCCAGGAAACAAAGGAGATGAGTTACATGGTCCCTGAAATATATACATCTGATCTTTATTCAAGATTGTCTCATTCCACATACCTGGAAGTAGTAACGTGTTTGCAGCACAGCCACCATAGACTGATGGATAGGGTGTTGTTGACTGTTGGTAGTGATGACACAATTCATTTCATAGAAATGCATGTTCAGATAAGCAATTCACACACTCATCATATACTTTATAAGGGTTTATTTTTTTTCATGTTTATATAGTTTGTAAAGCAAAGACATTTCTTTCCATAATTTCCCATACTCTGTGGATGTTCCAAATGATCATTGCATTCACAATGGAGCAAGGAAATGTATGCAAAATTATTTTCTTATTAAAACTATAGTGCCTTTAAAAGGAAAGTTTGTTTCATTGTTATCTTACAAATTAAAAAAAAAAGAATTAAAAGACAGGCAGCAAAAGTGTATTAAAGGCACCATACAAAAGCTACAGTTAGGGGACAGATTATCATCTGTCTCCAAGTGTGCCGAACTACTGGAATATTTTTTACAAATGTAGTTTCACATTGTCTACTCAACTACATTTTTCTAAAATCATGTTATTTATACCATATTATTGTATTTTAGATTAAAAGTGACTGAATACTCAGAATATGTACCCTTGTAACCTGGGCATTTGTTATTCACCATACATAAGGCTGTAATTAAAAGTAACTCTAATCTTTTTTCCAGATTGTTTGCATATTTTGCATAACATTTTATATTGTTTTCCTCTTTACTCAGGATACATTTCCTGCTAACACTTGCAGCTTTTCCTTTATGCAAGAAAATCTCATATTACTTTCCTAGAATTTGTGAAGTATTATACATGTACTGCTAATTTACCTTATTTCACAAAATGAACTAATCTTGATGTATACATAATATGTTGTCAAATAGCATCAGCTCCTAAAAAAAAAAGACTGTTGTACATGTAACCAATGCTAGTAATTTATCTTATATTAATCCCTATTGAACTGGTACTTTCATTCAGCTGACTAAATGTACTCACAATATCTTCAGAACTATTAAACTAAAGAAATTTAAGTTATCTTTAATACTTTATTTATAATTATTTCTGTTTATTTTCTGTCTGTTTATGTCAGGTAATGTAGTGATGTCTTAAAAAACTTGCCACAGTTACAAGGATAAAAACTGGCCTAAAAACATATCCACATGCACATGTACCCAAAGACTCTCACACACACACACAGATGCATGCATACACACACCTGTAATGTATCAGTTGTCAGAGTGTAATGTGTAGTGGCAGAGAAGGTCACCCAAAAAATGTCCTTTTTTTTTTTTGATTGCTTTGGTGTATGACGCTGTTTTAAGATTTATTTTTAAATCTTTTATTAGTCTTTCGTTTTATATTTTCAAAATAACCTCTACTTGTGATCTCAGCTTATTTTAAAATCACCACCTATTATTGGCTTATTTGCTTTTTCAAGTCTTTGATTTGTGTTTTACAAAATCAGCATTTACCTTCACGGTTCATCATCATTAATGGTGATAGGAGATGATTTTCCTTTACTTACCATAGATGCTAACCTTCCTCCACTGCCCCCAAGCTGTACACTGCATGCACACATACACACATATATGCATGCATGCACATACAAACACAGGTTATTTGGTATACATGGATAAAGATTTCATCCCCTAAAACCCGGCTAAAAACCTGTTGCTTTTTTATGTTGAAAGACACAAACAGACACACACACAGAGACATGTGTGCATGCACACAGTTTAATAACATATTTATGCATCTAGTCCTTTGTGCATCACTATTTTAATTTTTATTTTACCTGTTACTGGTAGCACCAAATTAAACAATATAGAACACAGAGCAGATGTTTGTCAATATTCTTATGCTTATATTACAATATAACCAAACCCTGCATGTGTGAAAGACAGAGAAAGAGATAATTTTTTTTATTTTGAGGGTGATAGAATAAGCAGAACATGCTTTTTTAACATCTAGCCTGTAATTTGACTTAAATGGAAATGATACTAAACTGCTTGACTATTACAAAAAGAAAAAAAATATTTAAATGTGTGCAAATTAATGTTTTACTCCTTTAAGGATGCTTATGGAGTCCTATGTATTAATGGCATTAATTCCTTATACAAGTTCAGTTCATTGCACAACAATGAACACATCTTTATTTACAAGGGTAACAGAAAAAGCAAAAGTTATGCTGTTTTACATCTAGCCCTCGTGCAATTATAATATGTATAAACACGTACGATGCTATCTGACTTGAAAGGTTTTGTTTTATTATTGGACACTATAGCAGCAGGTGGTCCATGTTAACTTTTTGTTGGTATGATTCTGCTGGGTAGGACGCCTCTGTAGGTAATCAAAGGGTTTGGAAAGATCATATAGGTCTTTTGCTCCTACCATTTCGTCCCACACCAAAAGTCAATTTCTCCTACGTAGGTCTATTGAGTCCTTTAAACATGCACCGAAAACACACCTCTTCTGGAAACATTACTCCTAACAGCCTTTCTCATAATGCTAGTCCTTTTTCACACCTTTCCTTTTGCAATTTCATGTTATTCTTAGCTCTTGTTCTTATTATATTTGGTTCCTAGCTTTGTGTTTTCTGTATATTTTATTTTATTCTTTGTTTACCACGGTTGTTGATTCTTTTATAGTTTATATGAGCTACTTCTTTGTTTTCCTGTCACTCGTAAGCTATCCATGTTTTGTTCTTGTTCTTGTTCTTAAGCGCTAAGAGCATGCTCCTTATAGGAGCTGTGTGAGTATGCACTTTACAAATTTTGCATTTTTTTAATTATTATTTTTATTTTTCGTCCCACGCATAGTCGATTTCGTAAAGACAGTAAAGTAAAATCGTCCCAAGCCCCAAATGCAATCAATCACCGATGAAAAAAGTAGATATTAACGTCAAATCACACTTTATTTGTAACCGAACAAGGTTCATAGCGTCTTTGGTTGCTAGTGGTTACTAATCCTTTCAGGGGGAAAAACCAAAATGGTTAATGCACTTGCAGAAACAAGTACTTGCCCTTAGTGAGCTTTTTCTTATTGTCCCAATCCAAAATAGCTAGATCAGCAGGTGAATACTTCAATATCTTCATCAATATCTTACTTAAGTAATGTTACGAATTCTTAATTATGTTAACTCAAATCTATCCAAATATCAGGAAATATAAAATTATGTATCAGAGGTCCCGACCCGATCCCTCAGCGACTGGTAGAATCACGACAAGTAGCAGACGATCTTTTTAATTTCATCATCAGGCGGAAGGCGAGAACATGGGCGACGACGCAGAGCTGAAAAGAATTGCTTGTGATGCGATTGATTCGCAAGCATCGCGCTTGAGAGCTCTAAGTCAGGACATCTGGAATCATCCTGAACTTTGTTTCGAGGAACATTATGCTCACAAGAGACTTACTGATTTTCTAGAAGAACAAGATTTCAACGTGGAAAGATCGTACAAACTGGAGACGGCATTTCGAGCAGTTCCGAAACATTCGCGGCGCAAAGAGGAAGACGGCTACCCCAATATCGCGATGCTATGTGAATACGATGCTTTGCCAGGTATAGGCCACGCTTGTGGCCATAATCTGATCGCCATGGTAGGGGTGGCGGCTTCGCTTGGTGTCCAGGCAGCTCCCCTAGTAGCATTGAAAGAGAAACCCATATGGGACCCATATGGGATTTACCCGGGTAACCCGGGATTCATCTGCCAATCCCATATGGGTCCCAGACCGAAAGTGAAAACGGGCAAAGCATGGGACCCATATGTGTTTTTCCGTGTAAAAACCAGGTAGATCCCAGATAAATCCCAGTTGAATTCTTGACGCTATTATTGGTATTTTTAGGTATTTTGACATATCCTGATTTACAACAATGTAAATCACGATATGCTAAAATTCCTAAAAATACCAATAATATCAAATACATCAAAATAACCTTATAAATGCCAAACAAATGGATTAATACGGAGTGTTTTGCCATGATTACATTAATTAAG
>SRHC01002000.1:601167-623686 GCA_004794325.1 Pomacea maculata
TCTCCAGTCGTCTGCATTTCAAGGCAGAGGTGGTCGAGTATGTATCTGTAGTTCTGTAAGCAGGTACTTTTATGCACGAGTGCCTTAAAGGCATGATTGGTTTGTATCAGAAGTAGCAATGTCGGAGGCCTGTGATGTTTTTATTCCTTAGTTTTGCTACAAAAAAAAATAGCAAATGTAGTAATGGACAGCACAATAATTAATTTACAACAGGTCAATATAAAAGATAAGGTACAAATACTCAAATGTAGGCAAAAAGATATTGCAGTCAGATTCAGTCATGTATCTAGAGAGTTTAACAAATTTACTGCAGAGACAAATCTCAAGACAATCGCTATCTGTGAGCTTGAACAGTCAGTCAGCAGGAAAGTTAGAGACAGGCAACCCAAACCAAGATATTTTAGGGAATGTGTTATATATACTTCCCTTAGTTTTGACCTTTGACATTATATTACTCTTCCTAACTAGATTGTTCAGTAGCTTATTTTAAGGATATCCCAATACCTGGACCTCATGGAGACTGTAATTACATTAAAGCTTCAGTTGAAGCAATAGATTTTTTTTTTTTAGTATGGCAGACTAATAATAAACCATTGATCTGCTGTTTTGCAATCTTCATTAGTAGACACATAGCAATTTATTATTATTCAGTTGATGAGAATGAGTTCATTCCCCAAAAATGGGGAGCCAGATACGTCTGTAGTGGCTAGAGCAACAGCATCTGAACAGCATACTATAGCTGCTTTCAATACCCTTGTGACGCAGTTGACCCAGCTGTAGAATGGGTACCAAACTCTGTAAGATTTAGAGGAGGTAAGTCACTCAGGAAGAGGAGATAGCATCAAGTTAAGTTGGTACTCTCCGTGAAAAAAAGAAGCTGTAAGCCCATGTATGGTACTATCATTGCAAAAACATATTAGACTTCTATTTTGTGTGTGAAGCTAATGGTGCTGGGAACACCAGCTGAAGAAGGAGGAGGTGGAAAGATTGAACTGATCCGAGCTGGAGCTTTTGAGGATGTAGATGTTGCAATGATGGCTCACCCTTCTCAGCATAATTTATCAAACCCTGTCTACTTGGCCATGAAGGAGTAAGAAATGTATTGCTTGTGTGCAATAGCAAATTTTCATGTTTGCATTCAAACTCACAGAAAAAAAAAAGTGGAAGGATATGTTGTCCTCCATTTATCTATCTTTTCAGCCTACTTTCTAAAATAATAGTGTACAATGGGGTTATTATTGTTAATGAAGCTTGTATAAGCTAGTTTTGTGAAATTTTGTGGCACAGGGTGATGTCTGCTGCTGTAAATGCAGTGAACACAGAAAGCATAGAGTGCATATTTCTGGCTATTATAAACACTTTGAATTGCTGTTGCAAGAGTAGGTACTCAGCAAATATTTAAATTATTATTACTATTCTGTAAATCAAAGTTTCAAGTTAAAGTATGCAAGGAAACATACTTCATCATCATTCATGTCATTATGGCCGTCATCTGCTAAAATATTTTTCATTTGAGTTTTCAAAAAGGTGTTAAATGGTTATTTTCAGGGTTGCGATCATTTATACAGGAAAGGCATCCCATGCATCTGGTGCTCCGTGGGATGGTATCAATGCATTGGATGCAGCTGTACAATGCTACACAAACATTTCTCACCTACGCCAACAGATAAAACCTACCTGGCGTGTTCATGGTAAAGTATTTTTTTAAAAGATTTACAATACCTAAGAGTGATAAAAAAGTTTTTATTTAAATGCAGTCTTTAACAGTGTCAGCAAAACATATGTCCCAACCCACTCATTTAGAGCCTCAAGGGCACCCTTTCCTTCCAGAAATAGCACCAGGTGAGTTTCAGCACTTTTTGGCCTTCCAATGAGCTTGAAGATTGGCTGGCCAAAGAAGGTGGCCAGGTTCCTTAGCCAGCAAACCTCAAGGGAGATCAAGGCACTTATCCAGAACAGATACAGAGCAAACTGGGTCACTGCATGGTGAAGGTCATGGGACCCCTTCCAGTATCTTGACAGAGACCATCAGATCCCCAAGACTTTCATACTGCACTATGCTCTGAATAATCATCTAATGAAGATATGGATTGCAACTGCATCCCAGTGTTAGTGCAGCCAAGCAGAACAGACTCTCAAAAACATCTTACAAGACTGCCTTGTGTACAAAACAAAGGGGAAAGATCTGTGGCTGAAAGGTGTGGACCTACCTTTGTACCCATTGCAGTTCTGGGAAACAGAAATAGGAAAAAACACTGCTTTGCCAGCCTTATGACATTCCTCGCAAGGATTTGAGGGCACAGCCATCATAAAAAAAAAAAAAAAAAGAGAAAAGAAGAGTATTTGACACCTCAGTCTAAATGCCAGTGACTCAGGATGTAAGTTTGGATACATCACATGTTTAGTGACCAGATGTTGCCATTTTTGCAGTTTTATTTGATAGGAAAGTGCTTGCACCATGCAGTTATTTGGCCCTGTTGGGAAAAGGGAAGTGAAGTTAGAAAGGGAACAAAACCAGACAACCCAGAGAAAACCCCTGATAGCCAGCCTTGTGTGCACACAGAGAGAAATGTGTGTTTTTGCCTTGTGTGCACACAGAGAGAAATGTGTGTTGCCCAGCATCTAAAATCGTGGTCTCGTGGTCCCTTATATAGAGGTAAAAGATCTTGGCCATTCGATTAATCTTTATCTTATAAAAAAAGTTAATGACTTGCAGGTGTCATCATCAATGGTGGACTCAAGCCCAACATTATTCCAGATCAATCTGAGTTGTTGTATTATCTCCGAGCCCCCACTGTTCTTGAACTTGATGTACTTACCAAGAAAGTTACAGATTGCATTCATGGAGCAGCCCAGGCCACAGGATGTCAGGTATAAATGAAAAATCCATTTTTTTCTTAAATTAAGCATCTGCTAATTCCCATTCTTTTTCACCTTTGTCTTCCTCCTCTCTTTCCTTTGTTACCATCATCATCTTGCTTCTATTGTAAATACATTTCAAGGATGATAGTGTCCATGCTAGTGATTTCTTGTATTATCAGTATCATATGTACGTTTACCACAGTTAGTACAGAAATCTCAGTGCATCCATTTACTCCAGACTCTAGTCATTTTTCACTCTATCTAAATATCCCTTTCACATTTCCTGAGACACAGCATTGCGATTTTATTTGCTAAATGTTACTGATGTTTCATTCAATTATTTAGCTATTATCATGTTACCTTATCTGATTGTACCTCCGATATAGTTTGTACACGATGCTAAATAACCGTTTTACACACACCACACACAAAATTTTCTCCTTCCTTAGTCTCCAGTGTTATACTTATAATATCATTACATGTTAAATCACATACCTACTTTCTAGTTATAAGTTTTATATTATTTTCAAATACAGTCATGTACTGTATAACAATGATTCAATGACACTTCATACGTGTGCACTCTATCGTGTTTGCACAGCAGTGAAGTCACCTCATGGGGATTTCCTCACTAAGTATATGGACTTTTAAGTATTGTATAAGCTATTGATCTGCTTTATTATGATGTGGGGAGTTTGTAGGGGTTGGTGTGCTTATATTATGAGGTATGGGTAGTTAGCAGGCATTCAGAAATTTCTGGAATTTTGTAGAATCAGTTGTTAATGTCATAGATCGACACTTTACTATTTGCATGTATAATAGTATGATTGAAAGTTTGAAATGAGAAAGAAAATTATACATTTATTTCCCTATTGTCTGTTATATAGAAATGCTCACTCGTTATGTTTGAATTTATTATAAGTTACAGTGTCAATAAAAACATTTAATTAAAAAAAAACAAAAAGCAAACCCCGTAAATCAGTGATTTCATCCCCCCCACCCCAATAAAACCCTCTTCTTAAATATTTCAGGTAATTTGTTCAGCTGATTTCAAATGGAATTTGACATTTAGACAAATAGGTAACCATTTGGCTGTAGTTATTTTTTCCTTTTCTTTGTGAGTATTCTTTTTTTGCTTCCAACACCACTCTTTTGAAAGCAGATAATCCTGATAGAACTGTTTGTTGCTTGCTTACATATTTATATAAAAATATATAATTATGAAGAAAGCACATTGCTTATAGTTTTTCTGGCAATCTTGTCTTCTTTTTAACTGCAGGTGGAGATCAAGTTAAATAAAAAGCCATATTCAAACCTTCTTTCTAATAACACACTAGCATCATTGTATATAGACAATGGGGAGAAAATGGGAATCCAGTTCGAAAAAGATCCAGAAAAAACACAGAAGGCAGGGGGATCAACAGATATGGGAAATGTGTCACATGTGGTACCCAGCATTCATCCGAAATTCTTTATAGACACCATTGCAAGTCTACATTCTAAGGACTTTGCCACAGTTGCCTGTGAGTTTGCTGCCTTTTACAGATTGTGTGCAAATGTGCAGGAGGGAGAAAACATGAGAGAGTAGACATATATCCAAGATAATGAATTTTTATGCTGTTATGTCTGCATATTGTTTTGTCCTATTTTTCAATGGAAAAACTGAAGCATAGATTTATGTCTTGTGATTATATATCTCCATGCAGCCTGTATGACCATAAATGTTATATACTGAGGTGCATTTTTCTTTATTTTTTAAAATTCTTTTAATTTTTGCATTTGATAAAGGGAATTTTGTTATCGTGTATATGGTGTCTTAGACTAAAAATATGTTTTCAGCTCATCTGCTTTAATGGGGTTTTTTTTGCAGACACTGAGAAGGCTGAAACCCTTTCCCTTAAAGTGGCCAAGGCTCTTGCAATGACTGCCATTGATGTTCTTATCACACCTGGCCTTGCTGACAAGATAAAGGATGAATTCAAAGTTGCTACAGAGGCTGAAAAAGCATGTCGTTGACCTAAATAATGAATAAAACTCAGTATTTAATATATATTTATTTATACTTTAATCAGCTGATGTGTTTTAATGAACTATTTTTTTAGTTGGATGTGGTGCTGGTACATAAAAAAGAATTATATATAAGGCTATAAAAAGAATTTATTTAATCCAGTACTTAAATAAAAGGAGAAATAAAAAAATGGCAGTTCCTCTTAAAACACCAAAGATGTATTTTTTTCAACATGCAAATTGGCTACAAAAAACAACTGAGTTGAGCTTTGTAAAACTGAATCTATACTTTGAATGTTTATGCAAAATATGTGTGAAAGTGACTTTGTATGAGTGTGTGTGTGAGGGGGAATTAGTGTCTTACACCAACAACAACTTGCAATGGCACACAGCCAGCAGGAGACGATTATCATCATCCTCATGTCTAATCAGTGATCCTCAATATGCCCAATCTCAGTGTCTGTATCCAGTACTCCCCCCCCCCCCCCTGCTTTAACCACATACAAGTATTTTACTGAAGGATAGGAACACAGTCTCCTGCTATGTCCCAACAGTGAAAGAGCTTGCTTTTGCAAAATGCATCTATCATTCATTTCAAGATCATTTTCAAAACAAGGTTGTAGTGTCTAGTATTACAAATGGGTTTTTTTCCAACAACAAATTCACAGACAATTGATGTTTACCTATTTTAATAATAAGTATGTAAATAGCTTTTGTACACAACTGTACAGTATGCAGTAAAAGTAAGACTAAAAGCCAAGATACATTATACCTACCTGCCTTAATAATTTAAACAGTACTGTGATCAAAAAGTCACTATTTTTTAAATAAAAGCTGGAAGAAGTAATCAGTCTTAACACTTTCATGATATTATCAAATTTTTTTAAAGTAATGAAATAAGGACTTTTGTAGATGAGCAGTTCTACAATTAAATTAGCATTGAATGGGAAAGAATATAATACAGGATTAAATAAACTACTTGAAAAGAGAAAAAACATTTGGTACATCAGGATATTGAAATCTTTGTGAAGATAAGAAACAATACAAATAAAGTCTAATAAATGTTTCAATGAATATACAATATCTATCCTGCTTACATAATCTTTTTCTGTCAAATAAAAATAGTCAACTAAGAAATCTACTAACCTGCAAATTATTTTTAAAACTTAAAAATTATTCAAAAAAAATTGTTAAGTACAACATAACACCAATGCGTAAACCTGCACAACACTACTTTGAATTTATTTTACAGCAAAAGGAATTTCAGGCTATAGTAAAAATGAGCAGGGAAGTACCTGTACCATTGTGAAAAAATCTCTCATGCATCAAGATCAATTAGTTCTTCAGATAGCGAACATTTTGTTGCACACAGCGACGCACAGAAAACATGCAATCCCATCACGACCATCCCAGTAAAAATACCAATTTTCATCAACAGTTAACAAGCAAAGGACATAGTGTTCTTGGATAATCCTGGCTGCTGACCCTGAATCAAAGATTTTCCAAATGCATGGTTGAAATTCTGATAATCAACAAGCAGGAACTCCAATCTATCTTCTAGGAGAGAACATCCTGGAAACAAACCGCTTCATGTATCTGGGGAGCATTGTTCAACGAGGACGGTGGAGCAGACAATATCATCAAAAGCCACATCAACAAGGCCAGGCATGCTTTTAACAGCCTATGCCCCATCTAGAACTCCCGAGCATTATCCTTCCACAGCAAGACCTGCATCTTCAACACCAATGTAAAGACAGTCCTACTGTATGGTTCTGAAAGATGGAGAGTGACAAACATCATCAACAACAAGCTCCAGACCTTTACCAACTGATGCCTATGCCATCAAAGCAGACTTGGAAAAGAACAGTAGAGAGCAAGACAAAGGACGTCGGAACCACATAGGCATAACTGAGGCGGGGGGGCCAAAACCGGGTCCGCTGGCAAGGTGGTGTTGTGGCCCTATGCTCCTCGAGAAGTAACAAAGAATAAAAATGCTTAAAATTCAACTTCTGCATGACCTTTACTTTGTTTAAAAGGACACCACAAAAAACATAGCCATACTAAAGGCGCAAAAAAAAAAGTTTGAGTATATATACAGTCCTCTTGTCCTCTCTCTCGCATACACACCATTCATCATTCACTACCCCTCCTCTACTCTTTATCCCTTGCTACCTTGTATATACATAAACATTCTCACATGAAATGAATCTTTAGTTAATAAAATTATCAAGTGATAAAGCAGTTAAGCCAGAATACAGTTAGTACTTAATAATCCTAATTCTTCCAGCATAAGGAAGATTACAGATGGGAAAGTGCTACATTACACAATCTTCATTCCGTGAAGTGTATGAGAACTTCTTATATTTCTGTCATGATAGAGAATAATCACTTTGACACACCTTATGATATTAAAGTTGCTGACAAACTCACAATTTTGGGACAACAGTTTCTTTTTTTAAATCACATACACAAATGACTTGAAGTCAAAAATCTGAAGAAGCATTCTATTTACTTGTTCAGAATGAATGTCAACTTTAGATGAAATTAACAGTTCTGAAATAGATCCTAGGCCACTTTCCTCATGCAAACACCTGCAACAGAAAGGTGACCACTGCTGGCATAACAAAGCAGCTAGGTGCTGTTCTGATTTCTTCATCTTTTCTTTCTTCTCAAAATTTAAGGATGAGCAAGCTGTTGCCTTCACCCAAAGTTTCAATCTATGTTACAAGTAGCCTTGAAAATTCTGATCACATCTGCCGCAACTTGGCAAGCCTTGAAGTGAGTTCATCCTGAAAAAAATGAAAGTCAGTAATGTGAAGAAGGTAAGGATACTACTATTTAGACAGATGAAGGCAGATTTATCCTTGCTTTTAGACAATAAATCTACATAGAAATAGAAAAGAACAAAGTTGGATTTTTTTAAAACTTCACAAAACGTGCTGGGAAATTCACTAGTATGCTGTGCCTACCTGCTCTTGAGATGCCTGGGTAGTGGCTAGAGGACCAACTGCTGAGCCCTGAGCTGAAGGCAAGTCCATGTTCAGTTCCAGCCTGTAGTCACAAAAAATAATAAATTATAAAGGGGAAAAAATACAAATGTGCACAGTAATACAACACTCTTGTAAATGTGCACTCACCATTAATGCTACAGTAAAACTAATCCATATAAACAGAATGACAATTAAAAACTATGATAATAAAGCATCAAGAACTTGCAAATCAATGTACTACAAAAAGATGAAAGTGAAATAAATCACACACAGCTAGGACTAATGATAAGCAAATAACAGTGCTTTAAAAAGCTAATAGTTATAAACCTTTTATAAAAAGTGATACATTTCAAATTCAAGCTTACATTGAAAAGAAAATGTCTTACTTGTTACTTACTAGGTCTCTAGTGGTAGACTTTGTGTATAAAATCAAATTTGAACAATATAACTACTTTTGTGTAACTGGAATATATGTGCAAAAAGTGTAGGCAATGATTTAAAGTTCAGCATGAAGATGCAGACATACCCTGCTTCATCTGCAACTTGTTGCATAAGACTGTCAACCTCATTCTGTGGCGTTGTAAGTGTGGAGGTGTTGCACATAGTACCTTCCATTACTTGAGATTGCACATCAAGGTTTTCAAAAGATTGTTCAAACCTATCCATCAATTGCGATACCTAAAATACAAGAAAGACACATAAAAATACGAGCATGTAACATGTAAATGAAAGTCTTTAGTTGGCAAACTTGTAACAATGTTCCTAAAAATGTACAGCTGGAAAAATGTATTACATGTAAGCTGAATTCCTGTCTGGGAAAGCTCTATGGATGTTCCCATAAGGCTTATGGATCTCTGTCATGACTGATTTGATCAGAAAGGATTGATCTGTACATCTGTGGGTTGGATGTAATTATTAGATTTTAAGTTTAAATAATTAAAACCTACCTTTTCAAGGTTCATTGATTTCATGGCGCTCTCCATGGACTTCACTACACCTGCCATGGAATTTGTCACTTGTCGTGTTGTGACTGCTGTTTGAACACGAGCTGCTACTGCATCAATCCGTGCTGACATTCGTCGATAATTAAGTGCTTGATTTTTTTGCCTAATTGAATTTTCAGCATGTATCTTTGCACCCTCCAAGTTTCCTTTTTGTATAGCCTATAAGACATTTTAAACCATACATTAACCAGTCAAATGCAGAAATTCTCAAATATATCTAACAGACTAAATCTGTCACATAGCTAAAAATTCCTTCAAATAAAAGTGCTTCCTTGACACAACACTCTTCTGATCAATTAAAACTTGTCTATTTAAAAGTCTGTAACTAGAACCTAGCACTGAACCTAATTTCTCTTTAAGCACAAAATTTATTCTTACCTTCTTCAATTTCACCTTTTCTTCCTTCTCTGATTTCTCGCATCTTTTTGCCTGTCTTTCAAGATCTTTAGCTGCGAACTTCAGATTGAATAGATGTTCTATCAAATGTTAAAGAAATGGATGCTAAGTCCAAAACATATGCAGTTACTGGCGTGTACGTCTCAATATAGTTAAACTCTTTATTCATATAATAAGTACTCACCAGTCAGCGATAATCTTTTTGAAACAACTTGTATTAGGATGAGATATTCTAAGATAAACATCAATAGCTTACTTCTTCTGGTTATCCACTTTTCCATGAATACTAATGTAAACAACGTATTTTATTTTAAAAATGAGCTTGGCACCAGAACTTCAGACAAAGGATACTGTCAAGCGACATTTTTGTAACACAAAGTTGTTGTGCGACTTGTGTGAAGGAAGAAAATCGTTGGTTTTGTCTACATAGGATGACTCCTTGCCGTATGACTGTGATGTTTCGTCACGATCAATGGACTTCCGTTTTTCTCTGACGTCACCATAATATGTGTCTTGCTCAATATCAAATAATTATCATACATCTATTTTAAAAGTTTTTAGATTTTGTCACACATATGTTAGTTTTAATGCCCTGGGCTTTTTCGCTCCTAAAACCTTGCTAATTTCTAAATGAAATCGTCTTTCCGTCTGGAGGTTAGAGATTAGACAACATCGGCAGCACGTGTGAAGTCGACTATGAAGATGACTGACGAGAAAAGTGTGAAAAGGAGAAAACGTCCGTTACACAATAAAGATAAAAGGGCGAAGTCTAAAAAAAGGAAAACAGAAAGAGCACAGGATGACTTCACTGAAGCGAAGTTTAAGTCCCTCTTACACGATCCAGAGACTACCTTGTCAGGTAGATTGCAGATCAATGTCCCAGCTGACATAACTATTTATCCCTTGCAAACATGATGATCATTAGCATCTACATTGCATTTGTAACAATAAGCAGCAGAGTATCATAACTGGAAAGTGATGTTCAACAATAAGCATCTTCATATGACTCATAAGAATATTGTGCAGACATTCAATGTAGAAAAGGACATGTTTTCATTCCTTGATCATTCACTGTTATCTGGTATTTTGATATCAGCAGTCTGTTTCTACTTTTAATCTAAATTATTTAGTAATGCTTTACTTACAATAAGATGTCCAAAACGAGTTTTAAAAAAATGATACAAAGGGGAACATGACATGCAGGCATTCCCTAGGTGAGGACCTGAAGTGTTATAGTCACGCCTGTTTAAAAGGGTGATTTATCTGCAGGTCTCCAGAAGTTTTTGGAGCATTTTACAACAGACCACGAAGATAAAGTCATAGAGATATCAAATTCTAAAGGACTTGCGCTGCTGAAATCATACCTTCTTAGTTCTTCCCAGTGCACAGAAGTATTGAATGTTCTTAGCAGACCCCAAAAATCTTCTCAAGAGGTTTGTTACTTGTTAATAGATTATTTATTTCATTATCATGCATGTTAAAAATTTCTTTTTTTTTTTATCAGAAAAGTAAAGCCATAATGTGGATTTATTCAATTCTGACAGTGACTGATGTAGATGTGTTTTTGGTAGTCTTTCTCCATATGACATCATATTTCAACATGTTTAGATTAAACTAACATTTTTTGTTTTACTGTTTAGGTTCATGCAGTTTTTCAATGGCTAAGAATTACTTTAAAGGAGTGCAAAAGGGTCGTGGCTTCATTTTCAGAAGTGAGACAACACATAGTGAATACACTTTTTACAAAGCACACACCTATGATCCTCAACAGTCTGCGTCAGGGCAACAAACCTGCCCATCTAAAGACAACTCTTCTTTTACTAGCTGACATTGTTGAGTTGGGATACAAGTATGCCAGACTTATTCTCATCCAGTTTGATTTCAATCACCGTAATCTTCCTTATCTATTGTTGCAAAAGGATAGAAAGGTGAGAAGTATTATATATCTCATAATGTTTTAGACTGGAAATCAATGAATTTGTGCATTTGGAAAGGTGTTTGAAAAGATGAAGCAAGTGAGCTTTCTTAAATTTATGGATAAATAACAAATAATTACAAATAATAATTTTGAAAAAAAGATCATTCAAAATGTATGGACTACTTGATATGGTGAGAATATTTATGCTGTCATATGTATGGTTCGTAATGCTGATAGATCCATTTCTGTATGTTTCATATATATAGTTTATATAACTCAGTAATTGCAACTTGTTTATTTTTGATATTTTTATGTTTTAGGATCCTTGTGATGTAAGATCATCAATGATAATATTCCTGATGAGGCTGCTTTTGATTGAAGATCTGGAAATTACTAAGACTTTGGTGGATCAAAAAGGTGATCTCATTCTTTTGTTTGCAAACTTAGGTTAAGCAGTCATGCAAAAGTAATGTGGTAGGTAATAAACCAAACTGGCTGTGAGGTTAACTGCATTATCTCTAATAAAAATAATGGTTGATCATTTTCAAAATTTAAAACTGTTTTATTCATGGCTTTTTTTTGCTTCTCCTCAGTCTTGCTGCAAGAAACTCTCAAGGGCCTTGCTTATGACAGATCAGAATATGTGAGATTTGTCTTAACTACCATTCATGACACCGTAAGCAGTTTGGTCCTTTTAACTTTCTTCTTTTAAACTTAAGATTTCTACAAACATTTAAAAATGACGATGTGAATTTACAATGTTTCTTTTTATGATTCCAACATATAGATGACAAAAGTTTTTAGAAATTTAGATTTGGTGTACATGTGTTTGCAAATGCTTTCTGGAGCATGCTATTAATCACCTGCATTGTTCAGAGTTTTCCAAAATACCTACCTTCTACTTTTATTAAGAAGTAACAGTGTTTAATATGCTTTTCACAGATTGTGATAAATGAAGCCATTGGCAAGACAGCCAAGGTTCACTTATTCAGCACTCCTGTGTTGAGAGAGGTTTTGGCTTTATACCAGTGGCCAGGGCCTACGCATTGGAAGAGTCATCCCTCAGAACTTGAGGTTCAGACTGTTTTCTATTTTATTTAACAGCTGTTTGCACTTTTCTTCTTGCAAATAATTTTCTATACAAAAGTTAATGGTGTAATATTTAGAGAACATTTCTGAGATCTTAATTGCTCCATTATATTTATAACATCTAACCTTCAGTATATAGCATATTATTCCAACAAGTTTTTGTGCTTTTTACATTACAATCTTTGTAGCACTTTTCACTTCTACATATGGTTTACCAACTGGTTTTTACTAAATTTAGTGACAATATTCACAACTGAATATGAAGATTAATTTTTTTACATTTTATTTTCATTGATTTTTTTTAAGTTAATTATTTTATGTATATGTATATAGCATTTTAAATATTTTGTAAGCTAAAAAAAGAATCTCATAGGACTATTAGATTATGATAGCCTACATTTACTGACTTTGGCTTACCACTGGGAAAACATTTTATGAGTTGTCAGTAGCATCAGTCTTTAGCTTTTAGCTAATTTCTTAAAAAACTATGACTAGAAGAACATAGTAGTTTTTATTATGTACTGTATTTCATGCTTTTTTGTTTTGGCTCTGTTGACAGAAGCGAAAATACACATCAGAACAGATGGAAGTGGCAGACATTCTTCATGCAATGTTGATTGATTTGTGTGCCACACACAAGCCTGGCATATGTTTCAACGATAAAACATTGGGGTCCACTGAGTAAGCTGCCATTGAGAATGTGGTATTTTTATTTTGCTACTCAGCTGTGCAGAAAACCTCTTTTTGCCAAGAACCAAGAGAGGAAAAAAATGGAAGTTATTTCTCAGATAAATTTTGTTCAGTTCACTGTGATGGTTAATAGATGAAAGGAACTTACAAAACAGAGTAGTCACAGCTTGTGAAATCAGAGAATCAGTGGCACACCTTGATGTTTAGGAAACTTAGTTTGAATAGGCCTTTTTGGTTAGTCATCAGGATGCATTTCATGTTAAGCTATACAGTTTTTTTTGTACAGTTTTCTTTGCTTCAGAATTGCTGGTTTTCAACCTGTCATTGCTTTTCACTTTATTCATATTCCATTTATATTAACAAAAAGTGGTTTATCATGTTAATCTTGTTACCTTTCAATGTTTCCATTTATTGGTGTATGTGTATATTGGTGTGCATATGCATATGATGATTACCAGGAACAAAAATCCTGCAATGACCAAGCTTTTGGAGACACTCTTAACATCATACACTGCTCCAAAGTCTCACAAGCTAGCTCTGGCAATCTTAAAGGCATGTCCTGACCAGGTCAACACATTTCTGAAACACTTGTATCCACATCTTGTGCCACGTTCAGTTGACACCTGGATAGCATGTGTCCAATTTTTTAAACAGGTACAGCTGGCAAATGACATTGTTAAGTGTGTTAGTGGCATGTTGGTTGAATTAAGCTTATTTATTATTAATTAAGCTTAAGTAATGGAAAGCTGATGATGGAAATGTGCCAGATGATATGTAACTTAGTTGAATAATAATACTGTGTCTGTGTGTTGAGAGATGCCTATTTTCTGCATTACATGCATAAAGCCAATTCAGATATAGTTGAAGAAGTTTGCTTTTGTCTAAAATGAGATTTAAGTAAATATATTTATATATGCATTGCTTGAAACAGCTACCAGTTTAAATGTAGAAAGGAAGGAAAATATAGATGGCTGGTTGTATAGTTGGAAATTTTCATATTAAGAACATTTAGCTGTGAAGAATAGATGTGCATTTTAAAAATTTTTTGCCTTCTAGATTGTCCAAAACCATGACTGGCCATCCACCCTAACAGATCCTGGTGAAGGGAGTGATAGGATATCGCAGTTGGTTCATTTTCTGTTTCCTCCAGAGAACATTATTAACACCCTGAAAGATGGATTGCATGTGAGTAATTTCTTTGTGCCTTTTTTCATGACTTTTATACCAGCATGACCACCATTAGCTTTTGATCTTTGCTTTTGGTTTTGTCATAAGACTAGCAAACATTTCTACATATATACCTCACCCACTTCCCCAGCACTCCTGCCCCACTGTACAACACCAGTCTCTGCAAGCACTCCTGGTGATCATGAGAAAGGGACAGCACTTTCATGACATCTCCAGCCAGAAGTTTGGAGACAACGCACCTCTGACTCAAGCTGTTCATGGATTCATCTTAAAGGTCATTTGATTTTTTTTTTAGTTTTCATTTCTTGATCTATTTTCTTCTGTTTTTATTTCATGCATCATAGCTGTCAGTAATTATCATACTATTCAGATGAGATTGAAATGGGAGTATTTAAAAAAAAACAAGTTGCCTTATAAATGAGAAGCAGATCTGCAAGTTACAAATTTGCATCAGTCTGTTTGCTAACTGGATGTTAAGTGGAAAAACCTACTTTAATGAGTTGTATAATGTGCATCTATGGCAGGTTATCCCAAGCCCCCAACTGCTTCTACATGTCTTGCATCAGATGGCATTTACTGAAAAATTCAGCACTCCCATTACCCGGGACTTGTACAAAGATACAGAAATGCCATGTATGTAACTTTCTTTATCTTTGTGCTTCTATTTTGGTTGTATTAGGGCGGGTATAAATATTGTACGTGTGTGTTTGTGTGTTCATTTGCTTGTGTATCAATGAAGTTTACCTTATTTGTTCACATAGAAGATGGTGTATTCATTGTGGTCATGTTTTAAAAAAGTCAACATCCAAGCTCATATACTTTACGGATATATGCTACTTGATGCTGCCTGTTCAGGTGTGATCACCGATCAATGTTGTCCATTCTTTTTCAGTGCCACATGTGACTCGCTTTGAACATTTAGTGACCATTCTAAAGACATTTTGCGCAGCACCTCATCTTCTGAACAGTGGTCCAAGTGAGATGGTTCCACTGGTCTTGTCCCTCTTGGCAGAGGTGACATCTTCTAGTTTGGAAATTGACAGGCCTCCCACTGGAATGTCTTCCACGTTACCAGCTTTGTGTTTACTGCAGGCATTCTCAGCCTGTGATATCCGTAAACTTTCTTTATTTGGAGAAGTGAGTATATTTCGCTTAATTCATAAAGCAATTTTTTTCTTATTGTTTTTTAAATATCGCAAAAGGACGTTTGTTATATTCAGATGGTTTGATAATCTGCTTGCATTAAGTGTTTGTGTAAAGAGATTTCTACAATATGTATCTACTGAAGTAGCTTGTCTTATAAAATAATTAAAAACCAAAGTTGCTTTAATGATTCTGACAAAACCATTAAATCATGGGACTCTAAAGGAGCAGTTTGCTATTTTCATCCATTTTTGAATTTCAGTCCTTTAAGTTTTGCTTCACTTGAATGTGCCACAGGCCTGCTGCAAGTGTAGAAAATCAAGGTCATAGTGTTATATACTCTCCATTGTTATTCCTCTGTTTTCAAAAGTAAGTTATTGTCATAAGATCAATTCTGTTTTAGCCAGGTAACAAGGGAGAGAAGAAGATTGGTTTGCTCCAGCAGCTGATTGCTTTTACTCAGAGTGAGGATGCTGTGTATAGTGATGCAGCACAAAGGATGGTAGTAAAGGTACAGATTCTGCCACCTTCTTTTACTCTTTTTTTTTTCATCTTCAGATCTCCACACCTTTACATCTGGAATCATTAGTTTGAAACCTGTGTTCTGTAAAGGTAATCTGGTGGCACAGCAATATAACATCACCAGCAAAGGGAGGATAATGTGTTGCATCTTACCAAAACTGGAGCAGCTTGCCACAATGTAGTCTTAGTTACTGACTCAACAATTCAGAGTTTGTTCCTCATACTCAGAGTACATGTGGTTTTTCAACAATCTTCAGGAAAACTGTATAGAGTTTATCCACCAATTTTCTCCATATGTATAAAGGTCCTTTTTAACCAGACAAATGTTTGACCAACTTTAGCAAAGTTTTGATATACATGTGAAAGCTTTTGTCAAAGTTGGTCAGATGTTCATCAATATTTGTCCAGTTAGAGAAAGTCCTAGGGGAGTGCATGTCTATGGAGTATAACATGCAACCTTAGTGATGTTTTTCAATCATCCAAAGCTCCCTTTTAACTGTTTTTTTCCAGATTCTTCTGAGCACTGGTCTCTTTGAGGGACACGAGGGAGAGCTGCACATCTGGCTCCGCCACCTTGAATGTTCAGATGATATTTCATCTTCATCAGGGGTAGTGACATTTCTCGTCGACATTTTACGTCAGTATATCGTCAATCCGTACCCTGCCAATGATCAGCTGATGGAGATGATGGATGAAGAGGACAATCTGTGTATGGATAAGACTGCTTTGAGGTTTGTAGGCACAGTCTTATCAATCATGACAGTATCATACTATTCTTACTATAGTATTGTAACCCTGAAACAATGTCCTCATTGCGTGATCGAGGTTCTTCTTAAATTAAAGCTGATCAGCAGTGAACTAGTTTTGTGTTGACTGGGATCTAGGCGCTATATCTTACTTTGCCCAAACCTATAGCTTATGCTTGGCAGATGGCTGCTCCCACAAATTTGAATGTTCTTACAGATGACTTTTTACTTAAGTGGCAAAAGAAAAAGCAACAGTAACGAAAAGGATTATTGCCACGTGACCACTGTAGACCCAAGCATGGAGCTTTTCACTTGCTCTTTCAGAGCCTTGCACTGTAATTTGTGTACTATTGATTTGTTTATTTTCAGTTAGTATCTGTAAATCAGTATACATATGTGTAATACTTATTGACATAATTGTAACGTTTATTTTGTTACATACTAAGCAAATATGTTGTTACTTTTTTTTTTCACTCTCACAAAGTATGTTTTCTCTGGTACTGCTGCTGCCATAACATATATATTCCTTATCACTTTCAACAAGAATTTTTAACCAGTTTTGATGTGAGAGCTTGGCCAGGTATTGACTAGCAAGATTGTGAAGGATTGCTGATGTAAGACAGCTTATAAATAATGATGATGATAGTGGTTGTCATGGTGTTTAAGTTGAGGGTTTTTGAAAGAAGTTGAGGTGATATGCAGCATTCATACAAATTTGCTAATATCTTTTTCAGTCATTCCTTTTCACCCCTGAGTATGCTGGCCTTGAAGAGCAGCGTTCATTCCTCTGAATATGGTGAGAATTCCTAACAACTGCTTGTAGGCATATGTTGAAGTTATACTCTTTTGAGTAATCAGTCATTCACATTTTCTCTTTCATGGTGAAAGCTAATTTTCTTGCATTTGTTATGTTTTTTGTCAGTCATGCAAATCATGTAATGTATGGTGCTTTTCTCCCCTGCCACACCCCTCTGATGATATTTGGTGGAATGATCTTACTGCAGAAACTGGCTTGTCAGCTTTCTGGTCACAGTCATTGTATTTTGTACTATGGATTAAATTACATCAGTTTGTAAACATATAATATAGTCTCCAATTTAATTTCTGTTCTCTGCTAGAGCTCAGATTATCATCAATGGTTCATGGATGCAAAAGTGACTTTGTCTGGCAGTATTTCTGACTGCCATGAACCAAGCATGTAAATATTATAAGCCAGTCATGAAGCAGATTACTTTTAAGTTTCACTGCCCACATCTAATAAATGCCGGCATTAAAATGTGTAAAGTGTTGTATTCTTATGTTCTCATTTTCAGTGCAGGGGTACATTTGTCGTGTGCTAGTAGATATCCTTCACTCTTTGCATGACAGCAGAGCTTTTGTCAGAGTGGTACATGCATTGTCACAACAGCTTGATCTGCATGTCATTGGCTATGTTGAGCTTCATGCATCTGAGGAATCTTTCAGCTGGAACAGTGTTGAGCAAAGCTTGAACAATGAGTCATATCTTAGCCACTTGAAGGGATCCAATACCGTTCACCCTGGACTTCTGATTATGAGAAGAGTAATGAAGGAAAATGAGGAGGAGATACCAGAAAGAGCAGCAGAAGTAGTGGCGGAGGTTTCTACCCACCACCTCTTGCCTCTGCTTCAGCAGAGCCTTTGTTACATTCACAAAATTGTTTGTCTTAGCAGCAAAAGTGTGGTGGGTATTACCTTTACCTATATTTCTTCATAGTTTTAGATTTCTGTTCACTTGATCTGATGTTGCATAACTGTATGTGTGTATATAAGGAAATTTATCTATATTAACTAATGAAAATAAAATACATCTTTTATTTTTACAATTTCATTGACCTTGAAATAACACGAGGGTTCATGAACTTCAAGATATTCATCGACATAAAATGTGAAATTTTAGTCATAGTACTGGTGCTTACAATAGATTTTATTGGAAGTTTGCAATTCATACAATAACATAGTTAATATTTTCTGACCTCTGAAACTGTTTTTTTGCTGTGACCAGGATGTGTCCAACAACAGAAAGCTTACTCAAGTATGCATAGAGATCACAAAGGCTGTTCTTCACCGTATGAGTGCAAGTAGCAAAGCAACAAAAAGTTCAGAAGCCACCAAAGGCAGCTGCGATATCCACAAGGAGAAAAAGTATTTGGATAATGATGAAGTTGAAGATGGAAAAGATGGTGGTGACAGTGAGGGTGAAAATTCAAAACCTGATGCTGAAAACAAAGCAGGAAACAGTGTTTGTGAAAGAGAGATGTTGTCACTGATGAATAACAAGTACTGTGTTAGTTTGCAAAAGGACGCCAATGCATGCAGTGACTTAATAGGTTCCCAGCTTGGTCAGGTGTCTGACAGTTTTACAGAAAGTCTCTGCTGTTTGCTTCAACATCCGCTGAGTCGCTGGGTGTTCAGTCAGGGATTTAGGCAGTATGACACTGACTTTGAATGGTTGGTCAACCATTACTGCAGCATCTTACTGGAGGTTCTTGATCAAAGAAATGTTGGCCAGAAGGATGATTTGGCAGCCATTGCGGAAGGGTGTCGCCAGCAGATGTGGTTAGCATTAAAAGATTATGATGAAGTTCCAGACGGTCTCCTTCCACTACTGGGAAAATGCGTGGAGGTTTTGTTCTCTGCATCTGGGCATGCACAGTCTGTGTCTGCCCTGTTTAGGCTGTTGAGACTTCCACAAAAGTGTTTTGTAGTACAGGCAGCTATGAAGTTGAAAGTGACTGACCTCTGCAGGACACTTGTTCGACTAGCTGAGAATGCGAACACACAACCTGAGTTGATGTCAAATGTTTTGGAAGCAGAAGAGTTCTCTCTCGAAGCTTTAGAACAGCTTTTTGATTTAGTTTCCATCCTGAAGGACGCACAGCTGGAGCTGCTTGCCTTGAACTGCCTTAAAATGTCACCAGCCTTAGCAGTAGCATGTACAGATCAGACATGGCAAAGAATGCTGAATGATTTTGTTGAGATGAATGCCATTCAGAGAGAATTGTTTGAAAAATTCATGACGTTCAGTCCCATGTGTCGTCTACTATGCAGTAAGTGGATTCAAGAGAATCATACCATGGTGGGGAAAAAAGATGCTTGTTTACCCATGATCCTATTCTACCTGCAGCTAACTTCAAGGATGAGAGGTAAGGGGGTGTGTGTGTGTGTGTTTTAGTTTTTGATTTGTTGTTTACTTTGATTTAGAACACTATTTTTTCTCTTGACTAACTCTCCTTCAAACAAATGAATGAATAATTTCGTCTGTCATATTATCTGATTATTTCGCTTCAGAAGATGCAGCAGAAGACCCCACAGTGCAGGTGATAGCAGACATTTTTCATCCTTACTTAAATGAAGAATTGTTACCCCTTGGTGGGATGGCTCTCCAGATTATCAGCACTCTCATCAGTTGTGGAGTTTATGGTAATGCTGCATTGACAATGTCAAGTCTTGAAGAAATCTCTGCCTGAAAGTCTCATTTGCATCCTATGATAATAATAGTTTAATATGTCGATGTTAATGTCTCTTTTTACCTATATTCCTTTGTTTACTATTTTTATGTACTTATGGACATGTTAAAACAAAGAGCAGAATACTTTTTCGGTTTTTTTGTTTTCTATTGAGAATAAGAATGAGGGAGAAGTGTCGGGGTGGTTAATGCGAAGAAAGTTTTTTTTTATTTAATTGTTGATTTCCATTAGCTCTATCGCCAATTGTTTATTTTAACTTTCAGGTTTTCAAGCAATGCATATAGCTAAGGAAAAGGTTGTGAGGCTGGCTACCAGCAGTGCACAGCTTTTGGCAGGTCACTTCCACATCCTGGCTGCAGTGCTTAGGCAGGAGGCCATGAGCTCAGGGAATAGCAAAAATGAGGAAATGAATAATTTACAGCACCAAACAGACAGTTGGGATGATGCTCTTGTGGCCTGCCTGCGGTATCTGACAACAGAGCCTATGACTTCCAGCAATGACTGGCAAGGGAGCAAGGAGAGTATGCAGTGTCTGGTGGAGCTGTTGTCTGCCTTGCTGTCTCGGGTAGGTCTGGTGTTTCACCTGTAGCACATCAGTTGCCTTACTGAGTCTCTTTCCTTTAACTTAAGATTTTTTTTTAAACAGTTAAAATAATTTTTACCTATGGGAGATGACATGACCATGGAAGTGGCAAAATTCCTCTGGTCAGCATGGCATAAATAACAGCTTCTTCTAATGAAAAAAGCTGTACACAGTAATAAACAATATTATAATTGAGTTATGTTTTACCAGCACCTGCTGACCCGTCAAGAAATCTCAGAAGTCTTTATATACATGTGTGTTCCTTTTTGGTAAGTGCTTTGGTCGTTGGGAAAGGTGATTAGAAATCAACATTATTTTTATCATCTATTATTTGGAGCTAGTGAAAATGTTTAATGCAGTGCCTTCATAAAGAAAACTTTCACATGGATGTTTTGTTAACAGTTGTTGCTTTTGTTTTTCCTTAGCCCATCAGGTCAGCTAAAAGAGACACTATAATGGGATTTCTGCCTGTTCTTGTGAAAAGCTGTCTGAAGTATGTTCTTCTTAGCATTTGTTCTTAATCCTTTATTGAACTTAGCATAAATACAATGGATGCATCTTAGCTTCTCTCATAGCCGAGATGCATTTGTTTGGCTTAAGTACAATTGTCAAGCACTTATATGCATCACAGTTTGGGGAAAATACAAGGCTTTTGGTGGTGATGTTGAAGGTTTTGGCTCACTCTATTTCCTCAAAAGAGACAGTCTGATAAACATAGCAATACGTAGGTGAAAGAATTGAGAATCAAATCATAGTACAGGCAATCCTTTTATTGTATTTAAATTTCATGGGTGATAATTTGATTGAAACATGTTTGATGAGATACCATAACATCTAATGATAATATCCATTATAACTTAAAAGAATAGCTAAGTTTCAGTCACACTTATCTGCGTGCAGGTACCATTACAAGAATCCCAAAATTTTGGCACTGCTGAGAAAGCTGGTGATAGCATTGTTTGCTAAAGGTATGGCAGTTTGTTTACAGACATTTTAAGATATTAGATTCTAGTCTTAGATTAGGTTTCTTAGTGTGAGCAGCAAGCTGTCAGCTTTCACTGTGTCCTCTGTAGCTGACAGCCAGAGCTAGTCTATTAAATTCTTTTTACAGATCTGCAGAAAATCTGATTACTTCATTGCTGTGTAATAAAGTGAGGAGTAAACTTGAACAGATTTTTAAAAATCTTGTTTAATTTTAAAGATCAACAGTATAATGGAATAGAAACCACATATTTATATATATCTTAAGAGTTGAGCAATAAAAAAGTTTCAGTTTTGATTTTAGATAATTGCATACTTCTTATTTTTGATGATCTTCAGGAGAGACTGGTGAACATGTTGAGAAACAGGTAGATGTTCATTTCGAAGAGGATGGCACATCTGCCTTATTTGACCCAGAAAGAGAAGAAACTTCAGATGACGTCCTTTCAACAGTTGGTGCAAGTACCAAATCTAGTCCTGAGCTCGAGCTTTTTTCAGAGGAATATTCGTCATTAATTGTGGACTTCTTCAACATGTGTGTTGGACATTCAGAGTTTCTAACGGTTATGAAGGGTGGGGAACTACAGGCTGTCAAGGACGAGCTGGTGTGGCTTTTGGTGATGCTGCAGCAACTAGAGAAAAAGTGCTGCTCAGTCCTATCTTACAACATTCTTATGGCTGCTTATGGGGCTTCTCTATCACTAACTGGTAAGCATAGACAGAGTTGCAAACTAGTCTTGATGCTTGCACAAACCTTTAAAACAAGACTAAGGTTTTTTGTAATGAACATTTCACTTACTAAGATTTTTTTTTGTAAATTGTATTTTTTTAAAAATTTTAGTTATTTTTAGTACTGTTAAAATATCTTGCAGACACAATGTGTTCCTGTAACATGCTGCTCATACACAGTTG